>CM067367.1:3654813-4130383 GCA_034401795.1 Chaetoderma sp. LZ-2023a
CAAATGGACATTTCTCAAGAGCACTACAGAAGTTGTTTTTGGCTGATATGAAGGTTAAAAGGTTAATAATCATTTTGTTCAAGAAAATTTTAGTTTTCTCATAGAAAATGTTGATTTGGAGACTAAGAGAAGACTTTTTAAACATTTATCACTGGAATGCCTGGCTCGGTTATCGAGCCAGTCAATCCACTGGTAAATTTTCAAAAATAATCTTCACTTCATCTGCAGATGTTGAACATTTCTCAAGATGATTACAGAATCTGTTTTTGCCTAGTTTGAGTCTTAAAGGTTTAGTAACCGATTTCATGCAGGGTATTCGAATATCCCTGTGTCAAATGAGCCGGTTTCATACGAAACCGATTAAATAATTTTGAAAACAATTTGACTGAAAGATGTTTGTGTAACAATTTTACTGAAAGATGTTTCTGTCAGAGTCCCTGACAACTTTCAGTCAAATTGTTTTGAAAATACTTGGCTAATGTTTGTCAATTATGTATAGCATTTAGATTAAAATTGGTTAAATAAAATTTAGAGACATGGAACGAGGGGACATTTCACATTAAATTGACTACCTGGTTGGTTGGGTCCGTGTTCTTTGGTCCGTGACTTGAGTTTCTCTCATGTAGACATATTGTAGATAAATATGCCAGGTAGCTTTCTTCGCATTTCCTATTGCAAAGTTATAATCACTTTCCCTAGATCCCGTCTTTCTTGCTTCAGGCTTACAACTGTCAGAAGATGTGCCTGGATATAATTTTCTAATTTTAAATGGGGACATTTTTTCTTCTAGATACTTGTCGTTGAACAGGAATTTTTGCCGCCTAATTCATGCAGTACATTGAAAACTGTCCTTTGCTCCATAAAACCATCGCCATCTTAGGGGCCACCAAAAAGATTTCTTGTCAGATACCGTTCATTTCAGAAATAACTTAACATATTTCCAAAAGAAAAGAAAATGTACTGTTGAATATTTTGAAGTTAATTTGATTGGAAGCCATTACTGCAATTCCTCAAATCCCTGACTATTAATTTCCAGAAAACTATACATGTAAGCTGTTGAATATTTTGAGACTAATTTGACTGGGTTCTGTTGCTGCCTATGACAGCAACAGCGCCCAGTCAAATTAATTTCAAAATATTCAACAGCATGTTTATTAAACAGTAAAGACATACAATTCATATAACAAACGCTTATAGTCCATCATCAATTAAGCGTTTATGATGAACTTACATGTGGCTATGTCATTCATTGTATTGCATCGTTAACCCTTTAACACTCAAATTTGTTCAAGAAAAATTCAGTTTCCTCATAGAAAATGTCCATAATGTCCAAATGAAGACTATTTTTGAAAATTTATCACTGGAATGACTGGCTCAGTTAGTGAGCCAGTCAATCCAGTGATAAATTTTCAAAAATAGTCTCTTAGTCTGTAAATGGACATTTTCCAAGACCACTGCAGAAGGCATTTATGGCCTACTTGAGGGTTAAAGAGTTAGCGCCTTACTGTTCAAGTCAGGCATATGCTGTGTTCTTCATGAATGTTCATTTGCCGATCAAGACAAGATTCTTTTTATACCACGCCGAAAAAATTGTCGGGATATTATGCGATCGCGCCGTCCGGGTGGCCGGGGCCAAGTGGGCAGGCATGCGTGCGGGCGGCAGAGAGGTTTCCAGATGATAACTCGGTTACCATTTATCATATCGCTTTGAAACTTCATAGAGTGGGTTAACTAGGTTTGCGGAAGAATCCTATCAAAATTGACAATGATCAGAAACCCAAGATGGCCACCAGACATCAGTGGCCATCTTGAAGATTGGTTCCAGATGATAACTCTGTTACCATGTATTGGATCACTGAAATTTTAACTCATATGGTGGTTGTGCTATGTCTGTGGAAGAAAGCTCTCGAAAATGACGATATCAGAAATCCAAGATGGCCACCAGCCAAGGGTGGCCGGCCATCTTGAAAATTTGTTTCCCAATGATAACTCCCTTAACATCTATTGGATCACTGAAACTTAATCTATATGATGGCTGGAATAGGTCTTAGAAAGAAACTTATTGAAGTTGACGATGATCTGATATGCAAGATGGCCACCAGCCAATGGCAGTCATCTTAAAAATTGGTCTCTAGATGATACATTTAGCTTTGTTAACATTTATCAGATGGCTTATTTAAACTTTGTACGGTCTTTGGAATAGCTCTGGATAAGAAACATATTGAAATCGATGATGATCCAAAATCCAAGATGCGTGCCATTCATTGGTTTGTCATCATGGGGTGGGGGGGGGGGGTATTATGCACAGTTTGCAGAGCTTTTGTTTAGCCCTTTAATGGTCAAATTTTCTCAAGAAAACTTTAATATTTGCTAACTGAATGTCTATTTACAGGCCAAGAGAATACAATTTTTGTAAATTTATCACTGGAATGAACTGGCTCAGTTATCGAGCCAGTCATTCCAGTAGTAAATTTTCAAAAATTGTATTGTCATGGCCTGTAAATGGACATTCCACAAGACCATAGTACAGGGCGGTTTTGGCCGGTATGACTATTAAAGGGTTAAATCTTCTAACTAGAACAACTGTCGCTATGCTTGAGCCAGCCATTCCACTGGTACATTTTCCAAAGATAATCTCTTGTCAACTGATACACTAAGCAAAAATGTCAATTTTCTTGAAGAATCTTGACAATTAAATGGTTAACCCTTCCATGGATGAATTCCCCATATCTCAATTTTAAGACAATAATACAGGAGAGCTGCTGAATATTTTAGGCAGCAACGGCTTCCAAGTCATATTAACTTCAAAATATTTAACAAAATGTTATGCATCGGAAAAAATTCTTTTTCACGGATTTATCTGTACATGTGAAAGGGTTCAATTTATGCGTACCTGCATTTTGATTTTGCTTTCTTTGTAGGCATTCTAAATAATCTATTGGCGTTACAACCTTCGAGGAAAGGCTTTGCTAAATCAGTCAAATAAAGAGCCAAGGATAGGGATATAAATAATTATGTATATGTATGTATATTATTTAAAAAAAAGAAAAATGGTCAATTTTTTCACTTTGATTGATTTATCCACTTAGTATATCATATTTATATTCAAACGAGATTGACATGTTTCGTGTTATTGTGGAAAGAATAATTTTTCTCGATATCTTAATTGTCCAATTAATGTATAGAGAGGTGTAAATGTTAGATCATTGTGTTTAGATAGATATATTTATCTACATGCTAGTTAACCCTTTAACACGTATATCAGCCAAAAACCGCTTCTGCAGTAGTCTTGAGAAATGTCCATTTGCAGACCAAGAGAAGACTATTTTTGAAAATTTACCACTGTAATGACTGGCTCGATAAGCGAGCCAGTCATTTCAGTGGTAGATTTTCAAAAATAGTCTTCTCTTGGTCTACAAATGGAGAGTTTCTATGAGAAAATTGAAATTTTCTTGAACAAATTCGAGGGTTAAAGGATTAAGTCGCAATATAGGGATCAATTTATATCTATGACACGCCCATTTCTAACTAAGCTCCGCCCACTTTACATGAGTTGGAATTTATTTGAAACTTTGAAACCTGAATTTGCATAACTTAAGTTTAAATGTAATTATACAGATAGGCTGTTGAATATTTTGACACTTAGTTCTGACTATAGCAGCAACAGCTCCCAGTCAAATTAGTTTCAAAATATTCAACAGAATGGTTTTTAAATTGTAGATTTATTGAAGCGATAATATTCTTAAACTGTACGATGACGTCAGATAGTTGGGCGACAGATCTAATCCCTCCATTGTGTAGTAACGTAAGAACTATTATGCTTGGTTATATCATCAAGTTTTTTAACATTTATCACAACATTTATCACAAGACTGAATTTGATAACTGAATAAGTGGTCTTGAAAAACATAATCATTTCACTCAGTGTAATTTGCTTGTATTTTTATTCAGTTAGAGTGGACAATAAAGTTTGACGGCCACAAAGCTATAAAAAAAATGCCTAACACACACACACACACATGCACGCATGCACGCATGCACACACGCACAACAAAAAGAGAAGACAGAAAAATGTTAGATAAAGACCATCTGTGGTTAACTATTCTGGGTTATCTACCTTGTCCTAGAGTTTTAAGAGGTAATTCTTACCAACTTTGGAAAGTTTGGAAAGATCCTATGTTGAATTACTAAGCTTTAGAAACCTTAGACAAGTTGGAAGCTAAGTCAGTTTTTTGGGTGGCCAGCTTAGATTTCCTAAGTTGTCTGTAACATATCATTTAAAAGATGCTTCTTAAAATCCCTGGCCACAATTTGTTCTTGTAAAGCCTAAATTTCTGGGTTTCTGACCAGAGTTGCAGCATTTCTGACAAAATGTTTATCGCATTTCATGTAGAAAATGGCCGTTTTACTTGAAAAACTTTCTGGTGACGGATATAGGCCTTTGGGCTTCTTGTTCCACTCGTTCGTTCAGTCGGTCGCTAGCTAGGTCCGATCAGCCACCCACCCATCCACTCACTCACAATCCTCCCTCCCTACTGATCCACAGCAACTTCAGTCAATTCAGTCCAGTCCAGTCTCCACTCAATGGTGCTTTCCGTTTTTAGCTATGCTCCACCCACACCTCGTCCGTGTTGGGATTGATCGATCTCTGAACTCCCTGACTATCAATTTCCAGAAAACTATTCAGGTAAAACCTTTTGAATATTTTGAAACTAATTTGACTGGGTGCTGTTGCTGCCTAAGGCAGCAACAGCACCCAGTCAAATTAATTTCAAAATATTCACCAGAATAACGTCATATAATTGAGTGAGGAAATGGAGTCATGAATTTGTGCTCGCTCCTCACCTCTGTACACTGTCCACCATGGAAGGTCACAGACTTGTGCGCAAGTAACCAGATACATTCCTTAAACCCTGTTTTTTTAGTCACTGCTGGATTTGGTAATTGCTGGCCTTCTAGAAACAGTTCCGCATGGTAATGTAGAAATCTGGTCTATCTCACTAGTCACTTACTGAATGCATGTTGTAATTAGCTTTTGTGCGAAGAGGTTTCTATTTTAGAGGTCTACTGTACTCATGTCATACCAGACATATTTGGTAAAAATGTTCTTTAATATATCTGGGCTTTTAGAGAAAAGAATATTCTAATACTTTTTTTACACTAGACCAAGGAAAAATCAACTCGTCATTATTTTTTTTCACACTCTGACTGTTTTAAAAATAGTCCACATTCAATAGCGTGTCTGTGACTGAATGTCAGTCAAAGTAATTATTTATGCATGGTGTGTTCCTGCTAACTAATCGACCCTCTTTTCCGTGTTCATGAAATTATCACGCGTAGTACGCCACCTCGCCATTTGTGTCCTGATTTGAGATATAGCTCTATAATGCTACCCAAGGGGAATATCGCATGGATCTAAAACGCTTCAGCGTGACTGCGGAGACATAGCAGCGTGTCATCAGGTTGTTTTTTTTGTAAGCAAAGGTATTTCTTCTTCATGTAATTTACGCTCAGTTAATTCTGCAAAAGAATGAGTTTTAGGTTCACCATAGCAGCTAGGAGTTCGGTTTGGGATCGAGCATTAGAAAGTGCTTCAGGCAGGTATATTCTATCTAGAACCTGTTTATAATGGTGACTTGGTTTTGGGTCCAAATAATGGTGGTTATTTAAGATGGGTGGTCTTACGATCACCCATCTTAAAAAAACACCGTCATTTGGTCCTTAAACCTGTTTAACATTACACATGACTTGTGTAAAGCAACCACCTGTCTTTCGGGATGACTTTTTGATGGCTAATTTGGTGTTGGCTATAGAAAGGGTTTGACTGTGTGCATATCCTGATAATGAAAGGAATATAGGACTGGCCTGGTTGACTAGCTGTCCTCTGATTCTCAATCATTTGCCTAAAATAAATAATAGACAAGCGTGCTGGTATCTTCAGTTACCGGTGAGACCACCTTTAAAGGAATCCTGTTTGGTTCACTTTTAATGTCGCTCTGGGTTCATGTAATGTCACAGTCTTGGCTTAGGAAATCGTGTTTGCTTCAGGCAAAAAGGAAAGGTTTTCAAAAGAATCTGCCTTCTATGTTATGAATAGATTTTGAAAATGGGTGGGAAACAGGAATTTATTATGAATCATATAAAAGGATAGAGAATTTTTTTTCTGAAATGAAATCTATGTATGATAATTTTATTCAAACATGAGATTGTCGGAACTTTTATGGGAGCAGTAGACAAAATTTAACCCGTTTGAGTCTACAGGCCTGATATGGCATTTTAATATTTTGAAACTAAGTCGACTGGAAGCTGTTGCTGGTGTCTATGTTAGCAACAGCTACCAGTCAACTTAGATTCAAAATATTGAAGCTTCCAATCAAATTCCATTCAATATATTAACCAAGTTCCATGTATGGTGCTTTAACCCTTTAACAGCAAAATAAACCAAAAATGGCTTCAGCAGTGATCTTGAGAAATGTCCGTATGCAGACCAACAGAAGAGTATTTTTGAAAATTTATCACTGGAATGATTGGCTCGATTACCGTTTAACGGTCAAATTTGGTCGAGAAAATCTAAATATTTCCTTTTGGATCCCTTTGGAATGTCCATTTGCAGGTCAAGAGATGACTTTTTTTAAATATACTTCTGGAGTAACTGGATTGGTTACTGAGCCAGCCTAACCAAACCAGCCATTCCAGTGGTAAGTTTTAAAAAATAATCTGTTCTTGCCATACAAATATCCTTTCCGCAAGACCTAAATGGTTAATAATTTACTGGACTTGGTCAAGAAAATCTGAATTTCTCCTTAGTCAATGTCCATTTGCTGGTCAAGAATAGACTTTAAAATTTAATTATCATGGGAATGACCGGTTCGATTACCAAGCCAGTCATTCGAGTGGTAAATTTTCAAAAAAATAGTCTTCTCTTGGGCTGCAAATGGACCTAATTGCTCAAGCTGATGGTAGCATAGCCATTTTGGCCAGCTTCACAAATCATTTGAGATTCTAAGATACTGAAGTTTCAAGGCTTAGAAGGGTTAAAGATTAACCATGACCTGGCTTTGTGCAAACTAGAACTTATACTAAGCTGATGAAGCTAGGAAAAAATGTACCATCATCTACTCGCAAACTATCTTACAGAAAGTTGTTGCTATGTACATGTAGGTTACAAAACACCTTTCAAAATAAGTTTTAAGTTAACCATTTAGGCCTTAAAATTCCAGTGTTTCAATTTCAAGACACTACATGTATATGCAAGAGAGCTGTTGAATATTTGGAAATTATTTGACTGAAACTGTTGCTGCCTATAGCATCAACAGCTTTCAGTCAAATAAGTTTGTCAGATTAGTTCTAAATATTCAACAAGACATTCTGTCTGTACAGGTTAAAGGGTTAAAATGATTTAATCTAAGATTAACCCTTTCACTAATGATATCATTTTCAATGCTACCATACAAGAAAAGCCTTAGGCAGCAATGTCTTCCCGCCAAGTTAATTTCAAAATATTCAACAGAATAAACCTTATATCGTAAAGAGCATACTTTTTCAGGGGTTTGTCAGTGAAAGGGTTAAGATGTATTCAATGATCTTGTGTGATGAGTCCAATGCCCAGAGAGTTCATTTCGACCCTTAGCCCTTTAATGGTCATAGAGGCCAAAATCAGCCTCTGTCATGGTCTTGCGGAATGTCTATTTACAGGCCAAGAGAATACAATTTTTGAAAATTTAGCACTGGAATGACTGGCTCGATAACTGAGCCAGTCATTCCAGGGATAAATTATTCAAAAATTGTATTCTCTTGGCCTGTAAATCGACATTCAATAGGCAGATTTAGAAAAACATTTTGACTGAATTTGACCATTAACCTGCTAACACTCATATCAGCAGAAATGTCCATTTGCAGACCAAGTGAAGACTATTATTTTTTAATTTACCACTGGAATGACTGGTTCAATAACCAAGCCAGTCATTCCAGCGGTAAATTTTCAAAAATGTTTGTCTCTTGGTCTGCGAATGGGCATTATTCTATGAGAAAATTGAAATTTTCGTAAATTAATTCGAGTGTCAAAGGACACTTAACATGTCCCCCTGCATGATGAATGAAGATTGTAGAACTGAGTTATCATGCTGGTCTCCTGGAGAGACAAGATAGACAATCACATCAGTCATGAGACTAGAAAGTATTCTAAGAATTTAAATGATCCTTATCCTAATGCCCTTGACTTTAGACCTCAGGACCCTTTAACTGCAAACTCTGGAGGGTTCGTTGTTACCCCAATGGATGAATACACTTTTAGCTATGTCCCGCCCATCTCTAGCTAAACTCCACACATGCTTTGCCCGTGTTGGGATCTATTGATCTCCGAAATCCTTAATGTCAATTTCCAGAAAACTATACAGGTAAGCTGTTGAATATTTTGAAAGTAATTTAACTTGTTCAGCTTAAGAAAATTAAATCTTAGAAAATGTCCATTTGAAGGCCAAGAGTTGATGTTTTTTGAAAATTACCAGTGGAATGACTGGCTCGGTTATCAAGCCAGCTATTCGAGAGGAAAATTTAGAAAAAAATCTTATCTCCGAGGTCCATGTGGATATTTAATTCTTATGCATATGCCATGTGTGTGGCCCAATGATCACACATGTCTATCTATCATCCTGAGACATTTAACCCTTGCCACTCTGATGTCAAAATTTTAAATTTTCAAATTAAAGTAAAAGATGAACTGGTGTTTATTTTTCAACAAATTTGGTGGAAGATGGTGCTGTCGTAGACAGCAAAATTTGGTGGAAGATGGTGCTGTCGTAGACAGCAACATCTTTCACCAAAATTGTTGAAAAATGTACACCAGTTTCTGCTAATGACACCTTTAAAAAATAGAATATCGAGATCAGTGTGGCAAGGGTTGACACTCATATCAGGCAAAAACGACTTCTGCAGTGGTCTTGAGAAATGTCCATTTGCAGACCAAGAGAAGACTATTTTAGAAAATTTGCCACTGGAATGACTGGCTCGATAACCGAGCCAGTCATTCCAGTAGTAAATTTTCAAGAATAGTCTTCTTAGTCTGCAAACGGACATTGTCTCTAAGAAAATTTAAATTTAACCAAATTCAGAGGTTAAACTGTTAAAAGCCATTTCTATGGCAACTGTTACTATTAACCCAATAATGGTCAAGTCGGCCAAAAAATGGCCTTAAAAAGTCATCACAGAAACGTTCAGATGCGACGAGCCTGAAAAAATTATTTTTGGATTCGATAAGCAAGCCAGTTAATCCAATGGTAAACTTTCAAAAATAGCCTTTGTATTTTCTGTCAGAAAATTGAAACTTTTCTGACCAAATTTGGTTGTTAACCCTTTAATTGTCAAACAGCTTTCAGTGAAATTGTTTTCAAACTGTTCAGTCGGTCCAGAGTTATTGCTCATTAAAATTATTTTCTGGTGTCTTGCAGCAGGAAACAGTTAAGATTTTTTTTCGTTTTTCATGTTTCACGCTTTGCAGACAATGTTTGCCCGGATAATCGCCAGAGGGCATCCTGAAATTATATTTGCCACATTTCTAGCGGATTAATAACTCCATTAAGCGGAATTGTCGTGACCGGGGGTTTTGGCAAATACCGGTAAGACAGGTTTTCGTCACGCTTGTATGGGATGGACATTTTCGGGATTCGTAATTAAACAGGAGAGGTTTTTCAGGGATCTATCTACTGGTATGCGACATACCTGCTGTTCATGTTGAAGCAGCAAGTTCTCAGTTTATGCTAAACATGCCTGGTAGGTAATTACTAGAATTGACACTCTTAAATTAAGTCTATGTGAAAGCGCTTTTGTTTCTTTATGGCGCTGGTTTTACCTTGCCCGCGGCTATGTTTCCATGGTTCAGTGGGTTATACAAGTGAACTTATGATGAGACTTTGGAAAAAAAAGAAAGGATGTTATATTTTATGATTTATGTGGCTAGAATGCTTTAATAACAACGATAATGTCTATTCTGTGAACATTAGAGTTTCCAATCTAAATACCCTGAAATCTGGTACCCGAGACGGAACCATACGATAGCTGATGTTCGTAAACAGTTTTACGGAAAGTCGTTGCTGCCAAAACCTTCCGACAAAATACCCGATAATTGCCATAAATTTTACTAGATCGCTGCGTATAGTTGTTCATGTATTTGGCATCAAGCTGACCAAAATTTACCTCTGCAGTGGTCTTGAGGAAAGTCCATCAGGTGCTGGCCAAGAGAAAACTATTTTTGAAAATTTACCACTGGAATCACTGGTTCTGTTACCGAGCCAGTCATTCCAGTGGTAAAATTTCAAAAATAGCCTTCTTGGTCTGTAAATGGACATTTCCAAACTACCACTGGAATGTTTGGTTGTAAAACTGAGCTAGTCATTCCAGCAATAGAATTTTTTAAATGGTTGTCTCAGTGGTCTGCAATTAAGACATGGCTTGACCATTAACAGGTTACTTAACTGTTTCATGGGGAAGCCAGTCAAAACAACCTCTGTGGTCATCTTGAGGAGTGTCCATTTGCAGGCCAAGAGAGGACTATTTCTTAAATTTGATCATGATGGCGGGATGCTTCACCATTAATCATTTAACGCTCAAGCTGGACCTCCCCAAAAACCGTTTCTGCAGTGTCTCTAAGAAATGCCCATTTGCGGACTAAGAGAAGACTTATTTTGAAAATGTATCAGTGGAATGACTCCAATAACTGCTAATAGTAAAAAATTATCTTTTCATACACCATTTTATAGGGCAAATATAGCTCCTGAAGATGAATCCCCTCGCCTTTCTTGGGTGCAGGAATAAGAGGTTTTTAGACTGACCTATGAATAGAGATTTAAGGTCATCCAGGTTTGTTACCCTTCCCCCCTCCCCTCAAATGCAAATTGATAGCTGATGCACCTGAGGGTTTGTGTTGTGCCATTGTCACAGGGACATTATATCACTTTCACAGCTGCATTGGCACAGGGTATTGTTTGGCTATAGCAGTCTCTTGAAATCCTTGTAAAACTTCACTATTTAATCCTTTCAAAGATGAATTCCCCATATCTCATTTTCAAGGCAACCATCCAGAAAAATAGTTGAATATTTTGAAATTAATGTGACTGGAAGCCGTTGCTGCCTAAGGCAGCAACGGCTTCCAGTAAAATTAATTTCAAAAGTTTCAACAGAATAAGATACTTTTCGCAGAATTTGTCAGTGATAGGGTTAAGACAGCTAACAGGAGTGGGGCAAGAGCTGGCTTCCAAAAACACCACTAAAAAAAAGAATTCCTATTGTTAACTTTTCCTATAAAGTGGTGTCTTTTATTTTAGACAGAACACCAGTTCAAACCCACCTTTCAACCTGGAAGCTCTCGTACAGTTTCAAGGCGGGTAAACGGGTGAATATTTTGAAAATAACTTAAATCGAAGCTGTTGCTTAGTTTCACAGTCGTCAACAGAACATCTATTTCATCCTACGTGTGGTATATTTGTATGCATACCTTGTGGATTTGTAATTACAGATCATCCCCAGAAAATTAGCCATTATTTCCGTTGAAATCTTTTCATAGGGCCCTAATAAATCATATGTGAACTTGATAAGTGCCAAAGTTCACTGATGATATTCATCTCTGCTAGGAGGAGCGCTTGTGATATTGTTAATCCCTTTAATTGTCAAGCCAGTTAAAACCGGTCTTTACAGTTGTCTTGAGAAATTTTCATTTGTCGGGTAAATGAATAAAATTTTTGAAAATTTCCCACTGGAATGACTGGCTCGATCATCGAGCCAGTCATTCCAGTGGTAAATTTTCGAAGAAAGAACCCTGTCTCTTACCCATCAAATAAACATTCATAAAGATTTAAATTTTCTTGGCAAATCTTCGCTGTTAAAAGGTTTATAGTACTCAGTGAATCAATAGTTATTGACAAAAGATTCAGGCACATTGGTCAAGTTAAACGCATGCCTTTGCATGTGACACTGCATATGTGTGTGTTTGTGTGTGTGTAGCGCTTCAAAGTTCAACTGCCGGAGCAGCACATTTGTACCTGGTACCAAAGATATTGTGGACTTTAGAATCACTGATTGTGACTGCGGTGGCTACATTACCTGGCATGGATTCAGGTGACAGTAGCTGGGATATTATCTGAGAAAGCAGAAAATGTTTCAACAGGTAAAAATTGCAGCTGCTTGTACACAGTGAGTAAATTATGGGTTAGATTTAACCCTTTAAGCCTCGAATTTGTTCAAGATATTTTTTATTTTCTCAAAGAAAATGTGCATAATTGCAGATCAAGAGAAAACTTTTTTTGAAAATTTACCACTGGAATGACTGGATCGGTTATCGATCCAGTCATTCCAGTGGTAAATTTTCAAAAATAGTTTTCTTGGTCTGTAAATGGCCGTTTCTCAAGACCGCTGTAGAAGCCGTTTTTGGTGGATATGAGCATTACAGATTTAAGTTTAGGTGAGATTTTATTGTGCGTTGAATTTAGTGCAATTTTAACATTGAAGTCCAACCAGAGATGATAGATTCTTCATAAGGAAGATTCTGTTGAATATTTCTAAAAGTAATTTGACTGAAAGTTGTTGCTGTTTCAACATGTTCAAGTCGAATTAATTTTAAAATATTCACCCTGGTTGCTCTATAGTTGTCTTGAAATTGAGACACTGGCCTTTCAAGAGTTAAAGGGTTATACACAGTGATTTTAACAAATAAAAGGAATGAATTGTCTATTATCCTCCCCTCCTTCCCCCCCCCCCCCCCTCCCCCAAGGATTTCTAGACTTTGCCCATGATTCGGATACAAGGTTACCCTGTTCCAGATCTGTTCAAATTCTGGATCTGTGTATATCTCAGAAACTGCTGTTCTGATTTGTCAAATTTTAACACATGAAAGTGTGTGATAATACACTCGGACTGCATAACTGGTTTTTATCTGAAATATTCTGGAAAATGCCCAAAAAATCTTGTTTATTCAAAAAAATCCAGAAAACAGAGACAGACCTTTGTGTGGTATATTTTCAAAACTTGTCTTCTCTTGGTCTGAAAATGGACATCTTCTATGAGAAAATTTTTTTTAACAAATCTTTGATAGGTAAAAGATTTAGGACAGGTTATACTAGCTTAACGGTAAATGAATGGATAATAGGTATGTCAGGAAGAGGGGTAGGGGAGGAGGGGGCCTGGGGTGGGAGCGAAACCATATTTGAGGAATTAAATAAAATGACAATTAACCAATAACCATGCACGAGACAGACCATTAATATATGTATGGATCGATCAATCAAAGAGACATACTTACTGAGTGCTTAACCCTTTGAGCCCTACAGACCAAATATATCAATGTCAATTGTATTCTGTTATCAGGTGTTTATCAGTATTGTTGATTTAACCCTTTAGTGGTCAAATCTGGTCAAGAAAATCAAAATATTTGCTTATTGAATGTCCATTTGCAGGTCAAGAGAGGACTATCTTTGAAAATTTACACCTGGAATGACTGGCTCGGTTATCGAGCCAGGCATTCCAATGATAAATTTAAATTTTCAAAAATAGTCTCCTTGGCCTGCAGATGGACATTCCTCAAGACCACTGCAGAGGGGTGTTGTAGAGCCATGTCCATTTCCACCACTGGGAAGAATATTTTAAAATTTTACTGATAATTCAGCCAGTCATTCCAATGTTAACATTTTTTTACAAATACTCTTCTATTTGCCGGCAAATGGACATCCACTAAGTAAAAATGTTAATTTTCTTGACAAATCTTGACCATTAAGTGGTTAAACTATGACTTGGAGATGAAATGGTTAACTTTTCTAATCTCATTCGATTTCCATGATTCAGTATTAACCATTTAACTCTCGAATTTGTTTGTGAAAATTTAAATTTTCTCATAGAAGGTATCCATTTGCAGACCAAAGACCGGTTATTGAGCCAGTCATTCCAGTGGTAAATTTTCAAAAATAGTCTCTTGGTCTAGAAATGGATCTTTCTGAAGACTACTGCAGAACCAGTTTTTGTCGGATATGAGTGTTAAGTCTATTTTGTTCTAATTAATACTTGATCTGCAGCCCCCACTTTCAATGAAGCTAAATATCAAAACGACTGAATATTTCAAGATCACTTTGACTGAAAACTGTCACTGCTGTTGCAGAAACATCATTCAGTGCAATTGTTCTTAAGTTAAATCGCAGCCTCATAATACTAAATAGAATATTTTACAAATACCATCCTCGAGTATATATAGAAAGAAATGTGTCAAAAATCAAAGTTGATAGGAGAAAGTCATCTTTAGTCTTCCTCCCATAATCACCTGTATATAAATTAACTTGTGTGTTCAAGTTTGGAGTTAAATTAGGATAGCCAGGGGCGAGGTTTTTGTCTTAACTGTTAAGCAGTGGTACACCTGAGAGAAGACAAGAAAGAATTTACATTAATTAACCCTATGACTCTTGAATTTCCAGCATCGTGAATATTTTGAAACTAATTTGACTGGAAGCTGTTGCTGCCTACCGGCAGCAACATCTTCCAGTAAAATTATTTTCAACGTATTCTACAGGTGTTGTTTCTGATATGTAATGGTCAAAAGGTTAAAGACCGCTCCACAATTATACTGCATTATAATATAGGCAAGAGGGAGGACATACATTGACATTGCGTTCATATCACCATGGTATTATTATTGTTATTATCATTATAATATTATTATTATTATTATGAAGAGAAGTTTGCTTCTGGTTGGTAAGCTTTTTCTGCAGACTAGCATAATTTTTTTCGTTATCAATTTATTATTCACGTGAAATACAAATTTTGATTCTGTTTCTCCGCATGTTTCATGGGGGAATATAAAGAAATATATCCTGTTCATTTATTGGCCCAGAGTTTGTCATATCATATGCCTAAAAATACCTCATCAGTGGAACTACTTCAGGCTAAGCATGCTCGTCAAGAGGACAAGGGACTGGAGGATGTCAAACACTTTTTGTAAGCGTTGATCTAGCGAGCAGACACTCGCGTTGACGTTGTCTGTGTTGTTAAATGTGGTAAAAAAGGACGCTAGTTTCCAGATTGGCTTATTATCAAAGGAGTGCCTTGTAGAGCGCTGTATTTGAAGCTTGTGTTACCAGGGATTGTATGCAGGCAGGCAAGCAAGCAAAGTCTTTCATATTGACACAAGTTGCCTGAGTTCTGGAGATAGCGTTTAATCAATATTCTAGGCACTGTGACAGGAACAAGTTCTTAAAACTTTTAGCAAACTTTGTGCTGGTATGCTTGTTTTCGTCATCCGTCGTCGTCGCGCTTAGCTAGGATCTTAAGGAATTTTACACCCACGAGAAGAATGGTAAGGCCTGTTCAGATAAAATTTGATATATCATTGATAGGAAATTCTAAGTAGAATTATAAGCCAGATTTCCTTGTATTGTGTTGAAGAATTGTGGATAGCAGGCGGCTGTTCTCCAGTGTCGGGTCATAGTCAGTGAAGTATGAATTTGGTATATTCTACACCTGAGATTTAAATTTATCCCATTTCATCCTAATTTCGAAATACATTAATTCTGAAAATGAAATGTATTGCCTAAGTTAAAAAGCGTGCTGGTTATTAAAGACTTTTTACTCACCGCTTTCAAAATAGTCAACAGGTTCTACATATTGAAATCCGTTGCTTCTTGGGAATTAATTCGGGTAGATAAGTTTTTTCTCATGTTCATCATGCAGCCTTACTTAGTATAAATTTCTAAAAAAAGCTAGTGGATTCATTCAAATGATTGAAATTTACTAAATCTACATTTACATTTAAACCCTTTAAAGGACAAATTTTGTTATAGAAAATGTCCATTTGCAGACCAAGAGATTATTTTTGAAAATTTACCGCTGGAATGACTGGCTTCGGTTTAGCGAGCCAGTCTGTCTCGTGGTCAATTTTCAAAAATAGTCTTGTTTTACAAATTATATTTATGTTAGAATAATTTACCAAAGATTTTTGCCGCCATATGTAAAAACAAATTTAAGTGAAATTATTTGAAAATTTATAATGTTGTCCATTTCTTTGGCATATCGGACAAAGTTAAAGTTAGTGGTAAAAGAGTTAAATCACTTTTGAAGAATGTTTGAACTTGTTTTCATGGTTCACTGAAAGGTAATTCTAAGGTTAGTGTTACCCATTTTATTCTGAGTCTTGTTAATATTTAAAAATAAGGTGATGATGAAGCCTGCTGAATATTTTGAAAACTATTTGACTAAAAGTCATTGCTCCATATGGGAGCAATGATTTTCAGTGGAATTGTTTTCAAAATATTCAGCATTAGGTTAATACAAGTAATATTAACTGCATTCAGTGGGTTTATTCAATATTTTACTCCAATGGTTGAATGTATTGTATTTTGGAGTTGAAAAGATGGCATGCATCGATGATAGATGGAAATATTATTGAAATCTGGAACCAGTTTTTCCTTGATTTTAATAATAGCAGTAAAATCGTAATTATAACCATCCAGATATTTAAGTGATATGATGGTAGTGGAACGGTGGGTGGGTGGGTGGGTAATAATGGCAGAGTGGGAGGAGTGGGTTGAAAGTGAGAGAGGGGGAACAATCCTGGTCTTCTTTATCTGCATCCATTTATTATTTTGACACGTACGCAAGCATGTGCACACCTACAGAGGTGCATGTGCTTAAACCTGCATGCTGACACTCACATGACAATGATGT
Organism: Chaetoderma sp. LZ-2023a; assembly: GCA_034401795.1. Lineage (NCBI taxonomy): Eukaryota > Metazoa > Mollusca > Caudofoveata > Chaetodermatida > Chaetodermatidae > Chaetoderma > Chaetoderma sp. LZ-2023a. The sequence goes on from CM067367.1 coordinate 3,671,506, forward strand.
AAAGAGTTATAAATGTGGAGGATTATAATTATTATAATGTGAGGAATTAATAACAGACAGTGTATACTCCAAAGACACTTAGGTCCTTTGTCAATGGAGCTAGACCAAATATATCTAGAAAGCCAGTGTACGCTATTTGACACAAGTAGACAGGCAAATATTAATACATGCAAGCAAGCAAGCATGCACACTCATGCAGTCAAGCACATGCGCACGCACACACAGAGTTCACCCGGAACACATACATACCCTACACGATGATTTCTCTTTTCAGTGAAGTCAGTTGTTTGACCATCTTTTAATCGCTTGTATTAAGGAACTCTTATAAGCACTGAAGCGTTGCCCTAAAATTGGTCAAAATAAGGCAAGAAAATTAGTGAGAATGGTTAATAAGCCAGTCATTACAGGGATTTTGTAAAATAAAATCCTTATATTTATGTTCGCTAATGTTCATGACCGAGCCAGTCACTCCAATGATAAATTTTCAAAAATAACCTTCCATTGAACTGCATTAAATTGACATCCGGTGATAATAAGCAGAAATGTAAATTTTCTTGACTATGATCATTACAGGGTTAAGTTTTAATTAACCCTTTAATAGTCAGATTTGGTCAAGAAATTCAAATTTTGTAACAAAAAATGTCCATTTCCATACCAAGAGAAGACTATTTTTGAAAATTTACCACTGGAATGACTGGCTCAATTAATGAGCCAGTCATTCCAGTGGTAAATTTAAAAAAAATTGTTTCTTGGTCTGCAAATGGACAATTTTCAAGACCACTACAGAGGCGGGTTTCGGCGGCCTTGAACTTTAAAGGGTTAATGAATGTGGTCAGTTGTTTTAACTCTTTAACCCTCAAGCCTGCCAAAAATGCTTTTGCAGTACAATGTAATCTTGAGAAATTTCCACCCAATTGAAAACCTTTTTGAAAATTTATCACTGGAATGTCTGGCTCGCTAGCTGACTAGTCATTCCAGTGACAAATGAAAAAAAATAATCTTTTGAAAATTTTCAAAAATTCTTGTTCTACAAGTGGACATTTTCTCTGAGAAAATGAACATTTTTGTATGAAATTTGACGGGTTATCGTTCCAGTCATTACAGTTGTAAATTTTCACAAATAGTCTTCTTGGTCTGCAACTCGACATTTCTCAAGACCACTGCAGAAGCTGTTTTGGCTGCGCTGAGCGCTAAATGTTTAAGCAGGCATGTTTATCATAGTTGGTATGTTTATGCACATTCTGGATTAGTTTGGAAACAGTTTGATTGGAAATTGTTGGTGCCTAGATTGAAATTTTCCAACCCGTCAGTCAAATTCTTTTCAAAATATTACAGATTCCAGGCTCGGCTCTGTTAAAATCAGTTTTGTGTGAATTTGCCTCTAAAATGACTAACAATACACCGTCGGTTAAATATATGCAATTCTTCTAAAGAGAAACTATTTACACTTTCCGGCAACATTTATTTTGTGCCAAAAGAATAAATAAATCTGCAAACAACGGTTTCCTGTAATTATCCAGGCTGGAAATGACCAGACCCGCTGGTGGACGTTTTGCAAGTCAAATGCCTCTAAATCAAGTCTGGTCCCCGGCACCGTTAGTGCTGTTGATGCCTGTTGAGGACCTTCCGTTGGTCAGTCACATGTCTTTTGTGGGTTAGAATTCCCGTGTTTTGTTTGCATTTACCTGTGTTGACGAACCTCTCGCATTCTTGCTTTAATTGCATGATTTTTCTTTCGAACCCATTTCATTCTATATGGTTTAGAGAATTAAGTTGCAATTAAAGTTTTGAATGTCGGTCAGATATATGTTCTGTAATGGCCTTGAAAAATTAGGGGAATTAACTCTTTATAACATCCAAGATGATTTTGTGGTGGTCTTCGGAAATCATCATTTCGTCATTGTCCACTTGCAGACCAAGATAAGACTTTTTTAAATTTATCACTGGAATGACTGGCTCAATAACAGAGCCAGTCATTCCTGTGGTAAATTTTCAAAAATAAACTTCTTGGTCTGCAAATGGACATTTTCTAGGAGAATATTGAAATTTTCATGAACAACTTTGAGGTTTAAAATTCTAGTGAGGAATTAATATTTAAAAAATATTATTACAGAAATCATTGGTTCGGTGATTGATCAAGCAAGCCGGTCATTACAATATTTGTTATGTTTGCAAATATATGCTTCCTGATTTCAAACTCGGAGCTACTTATATGAAATTTATACTAACTTAGTAAGATCTTGTCTGTGACTCCTCAGTGTGTAGTAATAACTTTGTCCATCTGTGTGGCCATTTGTCTGTCACTGATTGACATGCCCAAGTATCTTATAATTTTAAAAACTTCACATTCACTAATCAAATTTGATATATGGATGCATGTTTGCATGCAGGCATGCATGTGTCATGTATCAAATATAGGTCAGTTTAACCTAGTTTTCATGGTTCACTGAACATCTACGTAATTTTTGGGGTGTCTTCATCCACGATTCACATGTGGTATAACCAACCTTTGTGTATTGATGCATTTTAGGACGATATAGGTGTGTCGTGTTTGAAAGATAGGTCACTGACCTAATTTTCATGGTACAAGGAAGATAACACTGTTTTCCATGCTTTATTCTCTGTCATTCTTTAAACTACAAATTGTTGGCAAATGTGTGGTATGGGTGCAAAGTATGCTATTAGTATGAAGCATACGTACAGCAGAAGTTCTGTTCATGGTTTGCACATGCTGTAGTAGTTGTATTAAAGTCGTAAAGTCAGCTGACCTATACCTCTATACCGATATTATTGATTAATTCAGTCCTGAAATTCACTAACCTATATCATATTCTGTTGTATATTTTGAAATTAATCTGACTGGAAGCCCTTGCTGCCTATGGCAGCAATGGCTTCCAGTCAAATTAATTTCAAAATATTCAACAGTTTTCCTGTATGGTTGCCTTGAAAATGAGACATGGGGAATTAATCAGTGAATTAGAGTTAACATCCGTTGACTGAGCAGGAATAAAAATTTGCAGTCATACTAATTTCTAAATATTCGACGGATTTCCTGTCAGTTTGCCCTGAGATTGCAATATAGGGAATTTATCACTGAACAGGTCAATGCCTTGCTTGCTTCAACAAAGAAAAATTTGAAACCTGAATATTTTGAATACAGTTTGACTGAAACTCATTGCTGCCAAAGACTGTTAGATTAACTCTTTAATGGTCAAGCCATCCGGCCAAAACTGGACCTATATAGTGGTCTTTCAATCATGTCCATTTCATGTCAAGAGAAGACTTTTTGAAAATGTACTACTGGAATGCCTGGCTCGATAACCGAGCCAGTCATTCCGGTGGTAAATTTTCAAAAAAGTTCCTTCCTTGGCTTGCAAATGGACATTTAAAAAGCAAATATTTGTATTTTCTTGACCAAATTTGACCAGATTTGACTAGAAAAGTGGTCAATTTCTCATCTTTGAGTTCCAGCAAGTAATTACATTAAATGCATGACATAATGCACCGATAGTGCGGCTAGGATTTCGTTGTCAACCGGAAATGATCGATCTATTTGGCTTTTTAAAAATAATTATTAATCAGATATGAGAATGTGTATTTTTGATGTGTACTAAATGTATTATTTCTTATTATGATGTACTTTAAGCACAGGGCTACACGTACTTTCACAAGTACACCTTCAGAAGGTCAAAATTATCTTCTGTCTTGAGGAATGCCACTGGAATGACTGGCTCAATTACCAAGATAGTCATTCCAACAGTAAATTTGCTGAAATATCCTCTTAATGCCAAATATGGCCATACACTAGATACATACTTTGATTTTCTTGACAAATCTTAGCCATTTAATGTTAACCGTTTAACCCGTTAACATTTGAATTTGTTCAAATTTCAATTTTCTCATGGAAAATATCCATTTGCAGACCAAGAGAAGTGTATTTTTGAAAATTTACCACTGGAATGACTGGCTCTGTTTTCAAGCCAGTCATTCCAGTGGTAAATTTTCAAAAATACTCCCCTCTCGGTCTGCAAATGGACATTTCTCAAGACCACTGCTGAGGCCGTTTTGGCTGATATGAGTGTTAAAGGGTTAACGTTAAAGATCAAATTTTAAAGAAAATTTAAATTTTTGCGAAGTCAATGTCCATTTGCAGGTCAAGAGACGACTATTTTTGAAAATTTAACACAGGCATGGCTCGAATTGGTCGATTATTGAGCCAATCATTCCAATGGTAAATTAGAAAAAATAGTGTGCTGTTGGCTCGCAAATGGACATTCCTCAAGACGGCTGCAGAGGCATGTTTTGGTCGGCTTCACCATTGAAGGGTGAAAACTATCTTTCCTATGGTCTATTACAGGACAACTCAGAAATAGCTTTGAATGTTTCCGAAACAAAATCAAATGTACTGTTGAATATTTTGAACTTAATTTGCCTTCGGCAGCAATGTTTTCCAATCAAATTGCGTCCAAAATATTCAACAGAACATTTCTTACAGCATGTTCAAAATTTGTACTAACTAACATGTTTCTGGGGTTGTGGGTTTTATTAAACATTTTAACTTTAATGTATATGAGCTGTACTTGTATCAACATTAACCCTTTAACACTCATATCGGCCAAAAGCGGCATCAGCAGTGGTTTTGAGAAATGTCCATTTGCAGACCAAGAGAAGACTATTTTTGAAAATTTACCACGGGAATGACTGGCTCGGTTATCGAGTCATTCCAGTGCTAAGCTTTTCAAAACTAGTCTTCACTTGATCTGCAAATAGACATTTCTCAAAACCACTGCTGATGCCGCTTTTGGCCGATATGAGTGTTAAAGGGTTAATGTTGATACAAGTACAGCTCATATACATTAAAGTTAAAATGTTTAATAAAACCCACAACCCCAGAAACATGTTAGTTAGTACAAATTTTGAACATGCGAAAGTTTAAATTTTCTTGAACAAATTCGTGGTTAATATCAAACCTTGTATAATATATTGGATATAAGTTTATGCAGAAGTTAGCCAGAATATTTATTGTATGAGGTTACAGGATGGGGAATATATAAGCGAGATACGAAAATATTTTTCAGAAGAAAGGAATATAATTTGATAAATGGAAGAAAAACTAATGCCTGCGGCTAAGATAATGAAAGCAATGACAAAGACGCTCATATCTCCAGTCACGGTTGACTAAGCAGCGAGACGCCGCTAAGTAAAGGGATGTCCGGTTAGATTTAAGCAACGCGTCATTGAAATCTACGAAGAAACAATGTTGCTGACAAATGTCATTAGTTAACCCTTTAATGGTCAAATTTGGTCGAGAAAATCTAAATATTTCCCTTTTGAATGTCCATTTGCAGGGCAAGAGAAGACTATTTTTGAAAATTTACCACTGAAATAACTGGGTTGGTTACCGAGCCAGTCATTCCAGTGGTATATTATCAAAAATAGTCTTCTCTTGCCCTGTAAATAACCATACCACAAGAACACTTCAGCGGCCAGTTTTGACCGGTGTGACCAGTGGGGGGTTAACCCTCAAATCTGTTAAGAAATTTTCAATTTTCTCATTGAAAATGAAGAGGCGATTATTTTTCAAAATATTCGCTGGAATAACTGGCTTGGTTATCGATTCAGTCATTCCAGGGGTAAATTTTCAAAAATAGTCTTCGGCAAATGAATATTTCTCAAGACTATTTGGCTGGCTTGAGTGTTAAAGAGGTAATGGTCAAGTCGGTGCCACAGCAGACATCTTAACACTTAATCCTCATAACAGCCAAAAACAGCCGAAAACAACTTGTTCTTGAGAAAAGTCCATTTGCAACCCAAGGGAAGACGATTTTTGAAAATTTACCACTGGAATGACTGGCTCGTATAGTGGTAGTCTGTAGAAAATCAGATTTTAGATTGGTCAATTTTTGTGGTGAAAATCTGATTTTATAGAAAGAGTTACCGGAAAGTATCAAAACGTATCCTCCTTAGCTTCTTGACAGATTTCACACAAATTTGGCTAGAGAGATCCTGTTGAGGTAGGGTCTAGAACTTCTATTCAGATTTTTGATTTGTCAATTTTTTAACTCGCCTGGCCGGAATGGCAAAGTGAGCCTATGGTATGGCGACCGTCTGTCTGTCCATCTGTCCGTCCGTCCGTCCGTCCATCAGGTGTCCGGCCATCAACTTTTGCTTAAAAATGCTACTCATTAACCGCTTGGCAAATTTTAACCTAATTTGACTGGAAGGACCCTATGGGGGTAGGCTTCACAACAAGCGGGAAGGGTACTAGGCTGGTAGGTTTCAAAACTTATATACAGAATTTTGACACCTTGATTTTGATGGTGGCCATCTTGGGTTTTCCGATAAATGGGAATTCATATAAAATGCTACTCCTCATTAATCGCTTGGACAATTTCAACCAATTTTGGCTGGAATGATCCCATTGTCGTAGCCTCTAGAAATTCTATTCAGAATTTTGATAGGTCAATGTTTTGGCAGCAATCTCTGATTTTCTGTTTTCCGGAAACATTTAAAAACGGTACTCCTTCAATCAATAACCTGATTTCAACAAAACTTGGGTGAAACGATCCTATGATGGTAGGCTTTCGACATATTAAACGAGAGTCTTGATTGGTAAATTTTTTGGGGGCCATTTTGGATTTTCCCAAAATTATCCATCATGTCTATTTAAATGCAAATGATTTAAATGGCAATGGTCCAGCGCCACAAGCCCTTGGGCCTCTTGTTTGGTGAAAATCTTAGGTTTTATAATATAAAAAAATTACCCGAAAGTTTCAAAACATATCTCCGCATTAACTGCTTGGCAGATTTCAACCTAATTTGGCTTCTGAAATTGTATACAGAATTTTTATTGCCTAAATTTTGGGCTTAAAATCTTAGATTTTATGAAAGATTTACCGGAAATTGTTAAAACGCTACTCCTAATGATGACCGCTTAGTAGATTGCAATCTAGTTTGGCTGGAAGGACCCTATGGGTGTAGGTTTTAGAACTTATATACAGAATCTTAATTAATGTTATGAAAGATTTACTGGAAATCGATTAAGATGCTACTCTTCATTAACTACTTGAGCGATTTCAACCAGACTTGTATGGGAGAACCTTATGGTGACAAGCTTCAGAAGTTATACAAAAAATTTTGATCGCTCAATTTTCTCGGCGGCCATCGTGGCTTTTCCAAAAGTTTTGTGAAATCGGTTGGAAGGACCCTAGGTGGGTAGGCTTCAGAACGTATATACAGAATATTGATTGGTCAATTTTCCTGGTAGCCATTTTGGATTTTCCAGAAATACTTTACAATGCTAATCAATGGCCAGATTTCAACGAAACCTGGGTGGAATGACCCATGGTGATCGGCTTAAAGACTTATAATGAGCGTTTTGGTCATTTCTTTTCGCCAGCCACCTTGCTGAACTTTTCCACAAAAATTTCAGAGGCCTTTAAATGGCTACCACTACTACTACAGCTCGATATCAAACACATTTGGGTGGAACGACCCTATGATGATAGACTTCAAGAAATCAAATGACAAGTCTGATTGCCCTTCTTGGATTTTCCGAAAATTAGCCACATATCTATTTAAATGCAAACAGTTCAAATGCTAATGGTCCAGGTGAGCGCCACAGACCCTTGGGCGGCTTGTTAATTAAGCCATTTATCTTCTTCAACAAAAACAAACACAATACTGTGACTAAAACAAATACAGTAATGGTTCATGTCTTAAATTTTTTCAAGTGTGAGAATGCATGAGTACTTGTGTTTGGCTGAAGCTTAATTAAGAAACTATTTATCATGAAACAGTTAAATGACAAAGACGTGAATGATAGTGACTCACCTCAGGCATTGTTCCACGCATTGTTCAGGGACAATTTTTACCTCAGGGCAAGTCAGTCAATCTTGTTGTGTGTGTTTAGTATAACATCATTGCACTGATTTTAGCCATTTAACCCTCGAATTTGTTTAAAAATTTTTACTTTTCTCATAGAAAATGACCATTTGTGGACCAAGAGAAAACAGTTTTTGAAAATTTACGACCAGAATGACTGGCTCGATTATCGAGCCAGTCATTCCAGTGGCAAATTTTCAAAAATAGTCTTCTCTTGGTCGGAAAATGGCCATTTCTCAATACCACTGCAGAAGCTGTTTTTGGGTGATATGAGGGACAAAGAGTTACATAATATATAATAAGTTATGATTTTATGGATTTGCGGCTAATTTGGGGTTTTTCAGCGTTTTAGGTCTAGCGATGCAGAATGCTAATTAATGGCTTCCTTTATGTAATTCATCTTTATAATGAAGCAGAAGTCCTGGTGATGATTAGTTCTAAATTAAGAAAATTAATTTTATTCCTATAACCTTTGAAGGATGCGTGCCTCAATTGCAAGACAACTATGCAAAAAAGCTTGAAGATTTTGAAAGTAATTTAACTGGAAGTTGGCAGCAACATCTCCCAGTTTAATACTCATATCACCCGAAAACGGCTTGTGTAGTGGTCTTGAGAAATATCCATTTGCAGACCAAGAGAAGACTATTTTTGAAACTTTACCACTGGAATGACTGTCTCAATAACCGAGCCAGTCATTCCAGTGGTAAAATTTCAAAAATAGTCTTCACATGGTCTGCAAAATGAACATGCAGGCCGTTGATTGTACTGCCGTGAATAGTATGCCCTACGTGCATGCTTATGCTTCCAGAGCTGGAGGACAAATGACTATTTGCACGTGCAAGCAGGTTGGTTTTGTTTGAGAAATCCTGGCTTGTGCAGACAATAGACTAAACGAATATGGTGTCCAACAGTTACAACGATTATGGAGTCATGGCATTGCACGCTGGGTAGCATTGCACGCCAGGTAGCATTGCATGCTGGGTAAATTGAACAGGCATCTCATGTCTCGTGCAAAAGTGTCTATATTTAATGGAACATGAGAGCTTTAAAGTAGAATATAAACTTTCATGTTTTCTGTATAATGGAACTGGTAATTGAGATTATTTACGCAAAAGTTATTAGATTGTATTGCAAATAATTTGACTGAATGTTGTTCCTGCGTTTAGCAGCAACAGCATTCAGTGAAATTGTTTTCAGAATATTTATCAGGTATCTTATGATAGCTGCATGACTGCTAGAAGGCACCAGATAATAATTTCAATGGGCAATAACTCTGGACATGTTGAATATTTTGAAAACAATTTGACTGAAAGTTGTTGGTGGCTTAGCCACCAACAACTTTCAGTCAAATTGTTTTCAAAATATTCAGCATATTCAGAGTTAAATCTCATAGAAGAGAGGTAGTCTGCCAGAAATCAGCAGGCGGACAGTTAAATTAAAGCATATGTCTTGGAAATTCAGAATGCAAACAGATAAAGGAGAGATAATGTTTCCCTGCTAATTCCCTGTCAATGGCATCAGTGAAGAAATGGCCACACATTCACCTCCTTTGTCAGTGACATTTAATCATCTGTCCTAAATTCTGAGTGATTCTTGCATTAGATTCCTTCAAACATTTCTCTCAACAGTTGACAAACCAAGTCTGTCCGTGCAGATCTTGTATAACAGAAACTTAACACCATAGCCTGGCCATGTTTCTCAGTTCTGCGTGATTCCGGATAATCATGTCTATTTATGCAGAATTGTAAAGGGGATGGGGGAGTGGATGAGTGTGGTGGGTTGGAATTGAATACTCCAGGACTATATAGTAACAGTTCTAAGTACTATCTAGTCATGTTCCATTGTGACTGCTAAACCCGAACTTCATGGTCTAGGAACCAAGTAAAGTATAGCCAGGAATTGTCAAAAATAAGGTAAAGTATAGATAGTTGACTTTTCAGAATAACGTCATATAATTCTTGAGCTGTTTTCTAAAAAGAACATCTGTTTATTGATTCGCTTAGTTTTAAGTTAACAAAAATATTACAGAAATTTAATTTTGGATGAGTTGATTTGTGAAAGCCGAAATTTTGAGGTACGTATGGATTGTTTCGTTTTGAAATTTTCAACTTTTCAGCAATTCTTACATTGTACGTGATTTATTCCATGTGGTCTCCGGTAAAAAGAATGGAATTTAAAGTCACATATAAAGTTAAACCCTTAGCCCTTAAGACACAGAAACAACTAATCTTTAGAAATTTTAGGAATGTTTTGTTGAATATTTTGGAACTAATGTGACTGGGAGCTGTTGCCCAGTCAAATTGGTTTCAAAATATTCAACAGCTTCCTGTATCAGTCGTTTTGAAATTGTAACATTGACATTTCAAGAGTTAACCCGTTAACCCTCGAATCTGTTCAAGAAAATTTTGATTTTCTCATTAAAAAATGTCCATTTGCAGACCAAGAGAAACTATGTTTGAAAATTTACCACTGAAATGACTGGATCGGTTATCGAGCCAGTCATTCCAGTGGTAAAATTTCAAAAGTAGTCTTCTTGGTCTGCAAATGGTCATTTCTCAAAACCACTGTAGAAACCGTTTTTGGCTGATATGAATGTTCAAGCGTTAAGGGGTAAATTCCTAATTAACTATTCTTAAAATTGGCGGGGCTTAATTCCTTTGTTCTTATTGACCAAATACTCAGAAAGCAAACAAATAATCTACTTCTTGGAACTTATTTCCAGAAAAATTTGTGTATTATACTAAACAAACTCAGATGACAAAAGGTTAAACATTAATTATTTGAAGAAAAGCTGGTTAATATTTTGAAAAGAATGTAGTTGTAGCATTAGTTAGTGTCTTTGACAGCAACAGGTCTCCAAAATCAACACTGGTCAGTTATCATGTGAATTTAAACAGAATTTAGGAATCTTAAATTTCATCACTCTAAGGGTCGAAACTTCGACGGGTATCCTGAAAGGTCTGTAGAACAAAATTTAGAAAATGTTATTTGGTGTGTATGTAGTAAACCTGTAATGGTAATGCCAGCCAAAACCAACCCCCCTAGCTGCAGTGGTCTTGAGGAATGACAATTTACCAAGAGAAGACTCCTTTTGAAAATTTACCACTGGAATGACTGGCTCAATAACTGAGCCAGTCTTTCCAGTGGTAAATTTTCAAAAATACTTCTTGACTCATAAATGGACAAAAGTCATTTATTAAACAAAAGTTTTTTCTTTACCAATCTTGACCATTAACCTTTGACCCTCAATACGGGCAAAAACAGCTTTGATAAGCTATCTTGATAAATATCCTAAAGAGAAGACTAGTTTTGAAAATTTATCACTGAAATGACTGGCTCGATAACCGAGCCAGTCATTCCAGTGGTAAATTATCAAAAATAAATCTTCATCTGCAAATTATGGACATTTTCTATGAGGAAATTTAAATTTTCTTGAAGAAATTTGAGGGTGAAAACAGTGTGAGCTCATATTTCTAAGGTGCGTGGTTGATGTGGCATTAAGGATTTTGAACTTACTACCAATAATGATAGACTTGTCAATCCAGTTGTAACCCAATACCATTTCCTTAAATAAGGAACATCTTTTATTCAACAGTGTTTTGTAAACTTCACTCTACTGTACTGGAAAGTTTGTTTCGTCGAGACATTTTAAAGCATTTAAAATTTGCTAGCTATGATAAATTTAATCTGACTGAAAGTTATTGCTGCCTTGAGTGAGGGGATTTGGTTTTCAAATAAATTGTAACACTTTTGTAAGCATTACCATGATGGATTTTATCATATGCTCGATTATAGGATACGGGATGAATTGGGTTTTTAGGACCAGATTGTAATTAGGAAAGCTAATTGATGTTTCTTTGTGGTGCATCTCTCTGGGAATTCCTGCATATGGAGTGATGCTTTCTGGGACACCTGTGCTATTAGCTAGTGAGAGTGATTTTCCCTTCAACAAGTTTTCTTTAATTGCAACCCTTTTAAGCCTACATACATGTATAAAAGGTGACAAATTCATAGGGATGTTACTAAAACAGTAATGATTTTAAATATAGATTTGGAAATTAATTTGTTTGAGAGCTGTTGTTGCCTGTGGCAGGAGTATCAACAGCTTTTAGTCAATTTATTTTCAAAATATTCAACAGGTTTTGATTTACTTTAATTAGAGATTTAATTAACTGTTTGATGCTGAATTTGTACGGATAACATGTTACAGGGGATATAACTCTGGACTTGCTCAGACACTGACAACTTTCAGTCAAATTGTTTTCAAAATATTTAGCTGGTCCAGCGATTATAACCATGGACTGGATGGAATATGGTGTCTGCAAAAACCTAACAGTCTGATGGTTAAAGAGGGTTTAATTCCTTGTATAAACGAGTAAATTTGGCATAATGCCCTCCAGACTAGATTCTGTTCATGCAGCTATTTTAAGTGTTATTTTCAAATTTAAATGTGTTTCCAGATATTGGCAAATTGTCACCTGAAATTATTAACCCTGGTTGGATTGAGAACGACATAATAACCAGTATGTTTGTGCGCTTATTGTTAAATATTTTAAAATTAATTTGAATAGGAGCTGTTGCTGTTTAGGCAAGCAGGCTTAAAGTCAAACTATTTTCAAAATATTCAACAAACGAAATACTAAAGAAATATACAAATATGAATTTTTGACAAGAATTAACCTGGAAACACAAGGTTTAGATAATGTGCCACATTATGTGTTGCGACTAAGGCAGATTTGTCAGAAATGTCAAGAATTTGTTAGAGTGGCAGACCAACTTATACTAGTGAGTTTATGCCATGGGAACCATCTATTGTCCATCCCTCTGAGTGTCATCTGTCCTTCAACTTTTTCTTTAAGAGCCTACTCCTATTTACGGCTTGACTGATTTTAATCAAAAGTGGGTAGTAGGTTTCAGAACTTCTATTCAGAATTTTGATGTGTGTCTTTGGGGGTAAAATTATTAGATTTTTTTTTTAATTTACCACAAATTAGTTTGGTACAATTTTGGTGTGAAAATCTTAGATTTTATAAAGTTTTACTAGGTCGAATTGTCAAAACACGTCTCGTTTACCGCTTGGTGGATTTTAGCCAAATTTGGGGAGAAATTTTCTATGGTGGTCAATTCTTTGAGGGAAAATCTGAGATTTAATGAAAAGCATACTGGAAATTGTGAAAACGGTTCTCCTTGGCTAAGTGATAGATTTCAAACAACTTTGGCTTGAAGACCCTATCGTGGTAGGCTCCAGAACGTCTATTCAGAATTTTGATTGGCCAATTTTTTGGTTGACCATCATGGGCTTTCTGAAAATCTTAAAACTTACTCATTAATCAGTGGCTGAAGAAACATGCCTGGAACAATCCTATGGCAGATGGCTTCAACATATCAAACGAGAATTTTAATTGGTCAATTTTTTTGAGTGCCCATCTTGGATTTTCTGAAAATTAATCATCACGCCTATTTAAATGTAAATGGGTCAAATGCTAATGGTCCAGGTGAGCATCACATGCCCTTGGACCTCTTATTTTACTTTCTTATTTTCGGGTGTTTTTTTCACGGCAATCCTACTTTACCAATGAATGTCCTCTCTGGTGTTAAACTTTCAATTGATCCTGAGAAATGGCAGCTATGTAGAACAGATAGCATTCAAAAGAGCTGCAATATTATTGCATTGTAGTTTCTCCGTGACAGGTCAGATTCAAAGACAGGTGGGTTATTCAACAATAACCACCTGCTGTAAAGAAAACAGTATACTTTGTGCTTTAGCATTGACTGCTGAGTTTTTGCAGATGACATATTCCAGGTGTTATATCTTTGAACCTGCTAAATATTTTGAAACTAGGTTGACTGAAAGTTGTTGGTGGCTTTCTTGGTGGCTAAGCCACCAACTATTTTGTTTTCAAAATATTAAGTAAGCCATGAGTTTCTGTGCATTGACATTATTGTCTCTTGGCTTGTAAGCAGTGACATTGTACTGTAGTTATTTATGGAAGGTTTTGTGGTCATATAGATGATCAACTTCTTGTAGATTGTAATATGGTCATGCATTAAAACCTATTTTAATGGTCAAGCCTGCAGAAAATGGTTGCTCCTGTGATCTTGTGCAATGTCCATTTTCAGGACAAGAGAAAACAATTTTTGAAAATTTAACACTGTAATGACTGGCTCGATACTCGTGTAATTATCAAACCAGTCATTACAGTGGTAAATTTTTTTTTAATGTTCTCTTGGCCTACAAATGGAATAAAAAATATTGAATGAGTAAATCTTTAGATTATTTTTTACCAATCTCGGCTCTTAAAGCCGTAAGATATGGCTTACAGAAGTATATGACATTTAGCTGAACTCTGTGCTCTGCCATTTTTTGGCCAGAGGAGAATTGAGATCTATTCGTTGGTGCATAGATAGATGCTGTGATACCCTCCTGCATTTGGTGTTTAAGTTAGAATAGATTACGCTCCCAGAAATGAAAAGGTCATGCCACTTTGGTTAGCAATCAGCAACCATTATATGGCAAATATGAATCATTTCATATAATGGTTCTTACATAGTGCTGTGTTTTTCAGAATTTGGGTATAAATGCCTGTTTAGCCCGTTACTCGTCACAATTTGTCCAAAAAAAATAAAAAGATTTTCTGCTGTATGTCTATTAGTAGGCCAAGAGAAGACTATTTTTGAAAATATACCACTGGAATGACTGGCTCATTTATCGAGCCAGTCATTCCAGTGGTAAATTTTCAAAAGGCGGTCTCTTGACCTGCAAATGGACATTTCTCAAGGTCACTGCAGCAGCGGTTTTTGGCTGATATGAGTGTTAAATGGTTAAACACTGACTTGCAGACAGGTTATAATAAATTCTCTAGATAGAATGAAAATTTTGAAAATAATCTGACTTAATTAAGACATGGCTGCTACCAGCAGTAATGCCTTCAAATCCAGTTATTTTGTTAATTTTCAAAAACTTTCCAGTGTGGTTAAAAATATTTTCAGGGGAGAAATGGTTAAATAGGCGCCCATAATGTTGGATAAAAGGATAATTATGCCGATATAATGGCAGCCAATCTAACCATTTCTCTACCAGCAGAATGTATTGGCGGTTGATTATATATAGAGAGCTGGCAATTGTAGTGCTGGGTAATTTGTCAGCGCTATTACCTTTGTGCTGAAAATTATTCTAAAAAACTGAGGTATCTGTTTATAATGGTACTGTGGTACTAAATCTATTCCATAGCCCATTCAACACAGATCAGAGAGTAAGTGACTAGAAGTATTTGGTTGATCATAGCGAGCAAACTATTTGTAAATTATTCAGTTGTTATTCTGCGACGATGTTTTGTCCAGTACATGTATGTTGTAGAAATATACCCAGTGTATGATGTGTAAAAGTGCTTAGAGAGAGCGGGCCAGATTATAGCCAAGAAAATTACAATCTTT
This sequence comes from Chaetoderma sp. LZ-2023a, assembly GCA_034401795.1. Taxonomy (NCBI): domain Eukaryota; kingdom Metazoa; phylum Mollusca; class Caudofoveata; order Chaetodermatida; family Chaetodermatidae; genus Chaetoderma; species Chaetoderma sp. LZ-2023a. The sequence goes on from CM067367.1 coordinate 3,686,824, forward strand.
AACTGAATGAATCTCCACTTACAAAAATTATATTTTTGAAAATTTATCATTGGAATGACTGGTTCGGTGCTGTTGCTGCCAGCAGCAGCAGCACCCAGTCAAATTAGTTTCAAAGTATTCAACAGCGTACCTGTATATTTTTCCAGAAATTGAGATTCGGAGAGTGTAGGGATCGATTGATCCTAACACGGGAAAAACATGGGTGGAGCTTAGCTAGAGATGGGCGGGGCATAGCTAAGACTGGATCCCTCCATTTCATGCAGTATAAATATGGAGCAGTAACTGAATAGGTTGCCAATAAATGGTATAGACAGTCTGCCAGAATACTGCCTATGTAATTAACATTTAACTCTTGAATTTGTTTTAAGAAAATTCCAATTTTCTCATAGAAAATGTCCATTTGCAGACCAAGAGAAGAGTATTTTTGGAAATTTACCACTGGAATGACTGGCTCGATTATCGACCCAGTCATTCCAGTGGTAAATTTTCAAAAATAGTCTTCTGTTGGTCTACAAGTGGACATTTTTCAAGACCAGTGCTGAAGCCATTTTTGGCCGATATAAGTGCTAAACAGGTAATAGTGCTAATCATTGTACTGCTGTTTATTGTCAACATGGCAAAACACATGGCTTACAATTCCCTTTGTGCATTCTAAAATTTAGTGCATTTTGAAAATAACGTTTATTTAGGATGTTGTTGCGCCTATTTCTTGAAAGACAGTTACTCTGAGCTGAATTTAAATAATGTGATAAATAAAAATCATAATTACGCAACCGAATAGTCAAACGCTTATTATGTATTCACCATTGACCGAAGTCATGTGTGGAACTGGGTGCCAACCAATCTGGTATTCATGGGAAGATAGTCAAGTCACTGAGCTTGTACATTTAGCCTTTGAGTTCATGACCCGGTGCTTGACAGACTGTTCAGTTGGAATCACCTGATTTCTATATAGATTTCAAAAGCCTGTAGATTTTTCTATTGACAAGCTAGCAAGCATGTATTTTTCCATGTCTAGCAATCTAATCTGTTTCATTTTGAGTTCTCAGAAAGCTGGCCTTCGAGGAGGGTAAAATACGAAATTTGCTGGATGTTTTGAAAATATTTTGACTGACAATTGTTGAGTCTAAGCACAACGATAGATTTCAGTCAAATTTTTTTCATGATAGTCTGCAACGCTTTAACTTTAATTTATTTCTAAAAGTCTCTAGATCCTATATGGAATGACATAGGCTGATTTTTAGTCACAGTTGACTGAACGCAGCTCTTTAAACCCTTACCATTTTTCTCTCCGCTAGAATAGTTTAGTCCAAAATTAGACTTGCAGGATTTGTACTGCGCACATGTTGAAGAATAGGCAACTTAACCCATTTAAGTTCTAAATTTAACAATAGTAATGCAGCATTTACCTTACTAAATGAGCATAAATATTTTGAAAACAATTTGACTGAAGTTGTGCACAGCAATGGCAACAACAACTTTCACTGAAATAGTTCTCAAAATAATTCACAGATTAGCTAGCTCATATGTTTAACTTTATCATAGCGCTAAAATGGTTTATAATTGCATGCCACAGCCCAAGGGAATTCCTGTATTGTAAATTAAATCTAGCATTTGGTTGACATTTTCTTATCCTAATGCAAGACCTTGCTTTAATTCAAACATTGCTTTAAATTCATTGTTATTTTATACTCATTTTCAAAGAACTACAGGAAACAGTCTTTCCTGTTTAAAGAGATAGTGAAGTTAGATTTGGATTGAAGTTTTATGAACTTGTAGGAAATGTCTGAAACAGCTTTGTTAAAGTGGAATTTCAAGTTATTTTGTCTTTTATGTATATTAGCTGTTTCAAAGTTTAATATGTTATTGAAAATTTGACATCTCTTTAAGGAACTAATATAAAGAATAATTAATGATGTCTATTTAATATAATCAAAATTGTGCTGTCTTTTGGCCGAGGAATTTTCTTCTTCTTTTCCCTGATGTCGACATCTCAGGTAATTAGAAATATTTATTATTAGCACTCAATTGACCATTTGTGTCTTCAGGAATCTCCATCTATGGATTAACACTATCAATCCTTAAACTATATCTAATATTCAATGTAGCCACATAAGAAAGATGTTAAATATTTTGAAACCAGTTTCACTGGAAGTTGTGTAGCATGCAGATTGTCTTTAACCTTTTACTGGCCATACCAGCAAAAAATGGCCTCTGTTATGTTCTTGTGGAGTATCCATTTACAGGCTAAAAGAATAAAATTTTGAAAATTTACCACTAGAATGACTGGCTCGATAACCGAGCCAGGCGATAGGCAGATATTTAAATTTTCTTAACCGAATTTGATCATTAAAGGGTTAAGAAAATAGTTCCTATTTTATAAAAAAAAATTTTCTTCTCTGATTGCTAAGGTTAAATATGTTTTAAAGAGCCTCGACCCACTTTGTCATATGTTGGAAATTACAGCTTACATTTCACCCGTAACCCTTTCACTGACAATCCTTGAACAAGTATATTCCTTACATTATAAAACTTATTCTGTTGACTATTTAGAAATTAATTTACTTCCAGTCAAATTAATTTCAAAATATTTAAAACTTATTGTATAGTAGCGTTGAAAATGAGAAATGGTGAATTCATCGGTGAAAGGGTTAAGCCAGACTGACCAGAAATGTCAAATTCATTAGAATGTAATGAATACTCTGTTGTATATTTTGAAAATAATTTGACTGGGAGTTGTTGCTGCCATAGGCAGCAACATCTCCCAGTCGAATTAGTTTCAAAATATTCAACAGCATTCCTGTATAGTTGTCTTGAAATTGGGGTGCTGGAATTTCAAGTGTTATCAACAGTTTTGTAACACAACAAAAATACTAAGCCACTCAATTCACTGTTTGCTAAAAGTCACCTGACTTAGATATCTCAGAAAATTTTAACCTATTCATTCCCATGGTGTGGGTTCCCTTGAAACAAGGTTAGCAGAGATACATCCCTCCATTGGGTAGTCTTGATAGTATCTCTTTAACTCTAAAGCAGTCATTGCTCTAGGGAACCGGTTCCTCTATTCCTATAGAGAACATATAAACGAGTCTGTGAGCATGCGCACTTATGCTACTATGCATGCGACCGAGTCCAAGCCGTCATTAATTAATTTTCTGTATTACGGGAAACACCTAACTTTTATCTCAACAAATCCTATTCATTCCATAATCTTGTGGAGCTACATCCACATTTGATTTTCATGAATACCACAGTACAAGTGGTCTTTGTTGAATAAGTCATAGTACTTATGTAAAATGGTTATAATTTACGTGAATATGAACAGAAAGTTCGTTGTGACCAAGTTGAAAGAAAATGGCGCCAGCTTCACATTACAAGCCAGGTGAAGTCAATAACTCTGATCCTATTTTAGCCACGAGGCTCCGTTCCTACGAAAGGTATACTATATACCGGTTTGGAACATCTCCTACGAAAGGTATCCTACATAACATATGTAACATACCGGTTGGGAAGTTAGTGGATCAATTAAGAGTTTTGACTAGGTACGTATTTCCGAGCGTCATTCTTTCCTACATAAGGTATACTACATACCGGTTTGGATCGAATCCTACATAAGGTATCCTACATAACTATGTAATATACCGGTTGGGAAGTTATTGGATCTATTAAGAATGTGACAGTGGTGCAAACAGGCGTGGTGGACCGGATGAACACCACAAGGATACACCACGATCATCCCCTGAAGAAAAGCGAGTGGTCCTTCTAAGGACCGTTACTAACCAACTAACATGAAACTCGCAATTACTTCATGATGATCAGTCATGTCAGTCGTATTACAATAAAGACGAGACCATCGTATTAATTCGCGATTCGGTGTTCGCTTTAAATTGGCGGCGTTTTTGCAGGCTAATTTAACATTACTAGAATGGGCCGTGAACCCTTTTTTACCTTTTATTTAATATCTTATAAAAAATTACTCGAGATTTTATGTTTTCTAATACCTGGCGGGGTTATTCGACGCAAGTATTTTTTATGGCCGTAGTTTCATGAAAAATGTAAACATTGCGTTGCTATGGGATATCCTTTTTAGTGTGTCGTAAATTGGCAAATGTTGGACGATCTCGGAATGCCCGGATGTTCAAAATTACGATACTGAATTGAATCCTCGTAATCACATAACCCGCTTTTGTTAGATAGGCTATTACGCCTGTGCCAGATTATCAGGTTCACTTGATTTGTAAATCTAGCGAGAAACTTGCGTTCACTTGATTTCTAAATCTAGCGTTAAAACTTATCATATATATTACTGGTTATATTGTAATGTGAGTGACCAACATAAAATGATCTAAAACGTAATGCGATGTTCTAGAAAAATTGCATGAACGCCCGCGTCTAATGTTAGCGAGCCAGCCAGTGGCAAAGTAAATCTCCGTTTGGAGGCGCTGACGAGAAGCGTAGATCTCATTGCCGAATTTCCGATTCCAGGATAACTATATCGAGTACTCGCTTAAGATACTTCATTGAAATTTGCTTTAACCTGATCTGGTCAGATAATATCACGTGATTTATATATCACGGGATTAGCACGTGATTCTGATTTATATGTTATAAAGACGACATGACGAAATGTCAAATTAGGATTAATTTTGATGGAAAAGACAATCTTTATTAAAGGATACACAATATTTAGGCTGTTCAATTTAATAATTTCACTTCTGCGAATGATGTTTTGAGGTACACATTAAGCATAGCCGCGAGGTGACAAGATTTGTGAAGGGGGTTTTCGTGGTATCTTCAGACGTCAAGATGTTTAAAAATTCAGAGGAAAATAAGTTTTATCCTTGTATATAGTGGCGCAAATTTTTTAGAACGTGTAAATTGAGCATAAATGTGCGACATATTTATGGATTTATAAGTAAATACGCCACTCCCATATTTGCTGGTACTCATTCAGATTCAACTTATTTCAGTTGCAACTTATGACTAATAACTTCGAGAGTTAAATGGTTAATATTTTAATAGTAAACGCTACAAACTTTGATGACCAAGTTTTACTATACCAGAGATGTGTGTTGATCTCAGTGTTTTAGTAGCAAGCATAGCCTTTGGATCAGGAAAGTTCTTGACTATCAGCCACTTTTATTAGCCCTAAGATGGGGTTTCCCTACTTAATGTATAATCTAATCTCTCATCATTTTGGAAAATCTTTCTGCTGGTACTTAACTTGGGTGAAATTGGATATATAGAGCACGTACCCAGGCTATGATAGATCACTCTATCGGCTCTCAATCGATTAATTGTTATAGTCAAATATAACATTCTGCTTGCAAATGGACTATTACTCATGGAAATCATCTGAAAGTCTATCAGAAGAGGGGGAGAACTAACCTAGTTAGAAGAATTTTCTCTATAAGGGGGTGTAAACTGAAATGTTTCCACTCCATCTCTTAAAACATTTGAAAATGGTTTAGGTAGGCTTGGCAATGCATGCCTACACCGTACATGCAACCCATGACAGAAGTGATGGCACAGGCATGGAGATAAATGAAGACGAGATGACCATAAGGCCTAATTGTCCTGTGCTCAGTATTATTACCTAGATTATAACTCGATTTTTATAGTATAGCAACTGATTATAATTAAACTTCTGGTTTAGGTATGCCAAATCAATTCACTTCTGTTGTTTTGCTGGTATTGTTTGTTTCTAAATCACTTGACAAATTAAATGCCCTATTTCAGGGTCTCTTATTTGTAATTCTTTAATTCTTTATTAGTTGCTCTTAGTGCAATGGCTGAACCATCCAATTATCTTCATCCTTCGAAACCCTGTGTACACCCAACGCTTCGCATTTATCTTCTAGGAATGATTTAATTTTTTCTTATGATCCTAGCAGGGGATTTTGTTGTTTTGATTTCACTAGATTTCGTTTTGCTTCTGAATCTTCTCATGTATTACTCTCTTCCTATCAGCCTCCATCTTTCGACCTGTTCTCTCAAAAAATTGGAATCAATCATCTTTCGATTCTCCTAATATCAATCTGCAAATAAGTGCGTCAGACTTTATTATTTTAATTGTGAATAGTGGTTTGCTATCTTTTAGTATCATATCTGGTCGGATTTATTTTTAACATAGTTTTTCAGTCTTTCTTTTCTATCAGTAGGATCCCTCGCCATGATGAAGCATATCTATGGGGTGAATGTAAGCTTGTCACAATAACAAAATCTTTTTTGTCTTATCAAGATTTACACCATTCCTTTCTCGAGTTCGGTAGAAATTTTGATCTTTTTATTTGTCTAGGGATATGTCTATTTCTATTATTTTCATATGGAGATGTCTTCTCAGCCTTATCTATTCAAGCCTATTTTTTATTCTTCTAAATTCTAACTTTCCCAGGCATTATTAAATAAATTCCTCACGGGGGCCTAACCAAGATTATTGGATTATTGCCTTCACATAGATTGTGGAATATGGTTTTTTCCTTTCACCCGTCTGTGTAGCTTCAGCCCTTTGTCCTTATCCATCGTTGATCTGGTCACATCTTTGATGGACTTCTTTCCTGTTTAATCATCTGATAAAGATATTAACAATTGGGCTCATCATACTAGCTTTATTTTAAAATTAGATTGTAAAATAAGATTCTGCAGGTTTATTCTGGTTCTAGCTGTCATGCTTACGCGCTTCTATATAATCTCTACTCTATCAGGGGTGGGGATGGGTATAGCTAGCCTCATGCATGTCTTAGGTAGCAGATTTCCTACATATAAGGTACAATCAATGTAGTCATTGAATTCCCCTTTTTTCTCTCAAACCATGTTGGTCTCCTTTAACGTTAGTCCTCCTTCTGTTCCTGATCAATAATCTTCCGCTGTTTTCAAGTAGGATACAGTGGAGGAATGGCAGAATCCAAAGACTAAGGATTATGAGGTGCTGGCAGATCGTCTTTTATAGGGTCTCGGCTCTTATCTTCAACTCATATATTTATCCTTTTGTGACAACTTCCAAAAAAGTTACACTTCATGATTTAATACTAATTCTGTTGTATATTTTGGAATTATTTTGTCTGGATCCCATGGCTGCTTTGATACTGGTTGAGACAAAAATTACTTAGTCAATCGTTTTATAATATTCATCTCTTTTCCTGATATGTTGTCTCAGAAATGGAGTTCATCGATGAAAGGAATAATATGGACATGGAGTCATTTTGCCTAGTCATCACTGGTCTCGTCAAGGATAGGGGACAGTGTTTTCTGATATTTCTATACATACAGAATTGATCCTAACTGGATCTGGGTTCTTTTAATTACATCATGGCCAGTCTGGGATTCCTCTGGTTGGAAGGTTCCTTAATTGTGTTAAAATTTGGACCGAATGGAGTCAGTTTTGTGTACGAAGGTCAAGTCTGGTAATTCAGAATTTTGTCCCTCGCCACGACCGCATACACTACATCTTCATTTGCTGGGTGTCTTCGGTCCAATTCACCAGTTTATCCATCTGCAGGTCCAGTTTGATGTCTTGTTCTTACGTGTTTGGGGGAGGGGATCGCTATAGAATTTCCTCTCGTTCTTGTGTCTATGGAATCAGATAAAGTAGTCTTACCACTCTCTTCCTTTTCAGGAACTAGAACAGGAACTAATTCTCTAGTATTCCTCTTCAATACTCTGGAATATTGGAGAATGAAGAGATATTGTCTCTTTCACAAGCACCTATCTGCTCATGCAGTCATTTCTATAGTAGTGACTTTCATCAACAAGCAGGGCAGTTGAGGTTATCATATTTTGTCTGGAGTCTTGGTCTTCCTCCTGCGGTGGAGATGTCAGGAAAACTTTCAGCAGCTCACATTCCAGGTAGAATGATTTTCCTTGTAGCTCATTTATTACATCCCATTAAGTTTCTACTCAGTATAGTGTCCAGATCTGATGTTCATATTCTTCCTCCAGGCTAGGCTCTGGTGGTAGATGCTCTGGCCCAGTCATAGAATTCACATTTTGTTTAAATATCTTCAATTTAACTTTCTAGTGCCAATTGTATTTAAGAACTTTGGTCAGCGGTTTCTAGTACAATTGTCTTAAGAGAACTTTTGTCAGCAGAATGTATTATCCCTTTAATCACTCTTGCCTGGCCCAATGAGAGTTATCAGTGGATCTCGTAGTCATCTTTGTGGAAATCCAAAGCGTCTTACCAATTTTGCTGATTTTCTATCTCGTTTAACAGCAGCTTTCAGTTCATCATTCCACAAATCTTCAAAATGTATATATGGTATTTTCCAGACCTGTTTTTCAGAAATTGATTTTTTTGTCTGAACTTTAGTATTCTTAATCAATTCAAACTATCTGTTACAGGAGAATTTACCAGAGTATATTTAAGGTTTTCAAATGGTTGTCAGAACAACACATTATCTCGGCCGATTCTGCATCCCATCATCAAGTCATAGATTCATGGGATATTTTTTGATGATTTAAATCTCTGTATGCTGGGATGATGTTATCGTTTTCACTAGCATCTATCCTTCTGTATTTTCTAGAAGCCGTTTTGAGAGTTATTAAGTATTTACATCATTTATCCATGGTACCGGTATTTTTAGGGTATAGCACAAAGGCAAATACCTATAATAAATTCCTCTATTAATTCATTTTTGGGTCCATCTGTTTAATTATACAACTCTGAAATCATTCTTTTTTGTACTAGCGGCTGCGTTTGTTAGATGGCCTTTTGATATTCATATTCTTTTTGTGAATTATCTTTTCTAGGTGGTAGGAGATCTGGCCTTATTCTTTGCCTGGAAGAGATCTTATATATATAAAACCTAATTAATTGTTTTCAATCCTTACCGAAAACCATACCCAATTTAAAAGATCTTTTTGAAACACCGTTCAGGTTACTTATGCAAATTTGTTTAGTAAGCGCGCATCTCATCAACTGGATTACAGACTCCATTAATCGACACTAGAATGTATCTCCAGGAGACACTCAGTAAGTGTTAAGGCACACGATGTTCGTGGTATGGCCTTCTCCTTCGCATTCTATGCAGATCTACCGTTCAGATTACTTATATAGCGAATTTGTTTAGTAAGCGCGCAGCTCATCAACTGGATTACAGACACCATTAATTGACACTAGAATGTATCTCCAGGAGACACTCAGTTTGTGTTAAGGCACACGATGTTCGTGGTATGGCCTTCGCCTTCGCATTCTATGCAGGTCTATCAGTGGACGACATTATGTAAGTTGCTGTATAAATGTCAGATTCTACATTATTTTTATCTGAAAGATCAGATTCAATTCACAATCTGACATTTCTTGGTTCGCCACTCAAACCTAGGCTCAATTGCCTAGATTCTTTAGTCAGCCGTCTTCTTCACCATCTCACGTCTGTTTTTAAATTCTCTTTGCTGAGATTTTCTAATTATCATTATATTATTGTATTTTATTTAGAACATTTGTTTGTTCGTGCTCTTTCAGCACTTCAGCGATTTAGTTGGTTTTAGTGTTTTTGGTGATTAACCTTTCATTCCTGATTTGCAATTTACCAACCCACCTAGTATTTGGGCTCTGACCAATTCTATGTTTTAGCAAACAGTGAATTGAGTGGCTTAGTATTTTTGTTGTGTTACAAAACGACCCAGACGTATATATACTGGTCTGGCGTTTTGTTAACTTACTAAAATACTTACCACTCAATTCACTGTGGCCCACCTCGGCCACCCCGCGTCGTTAAATTGCAAATCATTATTAAAAAATTTGTGGAATTAATTAATGACGGCTTGGACTCGGTCGCATGCATAGTAGCATAAGTGCGCATGCTCACAGACTCGTTTATATGTTCTCTATAGGAATAGAGGAACCGGTTCCCTAGAGCAATGACTGCTTTAGAGTTAAAGAGATACTATCAAGACTACCCAATGGAGGGATGTATCTCTGCTAACCTTGTTTCAAGGGAACCCACACCATGGGAATGAATAGGTTAAAATTTTCTGAGATATCTAAGTCAGGTGACTTTTAGCAAACAGTGAATTGAGTGGTAAGTATTTTAGTAAGTTAACAAAACGCCAGACCAGTATATATACGTCTGGGTCGTTCTTTAGCCTAAGAAAACAGCACATTTCACTCCTTCTTTAGCACACATCGCTCTTTATTTAGTCTTTCCTACAAGCAAAAAAAGTTGCCATTCGTTCGATGTCATATTTAGATAGAAGTTCTGTTTTGATTGACAAGGCAGCTTGTGAACGACTTATTACTTTGTTATTAAATGTATAAATATATCAACCTAATTCTTGGCACATTTGATTGACTAACAAGAGAAATGATCAATCATTGATCTATTGCAGAACCTCGCCATATTGTTTTAGTTTTTTCCCCTGATTTGTAGCAGATTTTTTTGGTTGGCTCGGGACCGATCTTGGACATTCTTAGTTTACGTGAATACCAACTACAATGTTAGAATTTGAGCAAAATCGGATGATTTGTTTTTAAGATGCAGTCAGGGATTTTCATAAGGGTCCTTTTGAGGGTATATACCGGCAAAATTTAGCTTGGGACCCGCAAAAGTAGTGGTAGTGGGTCTCATAAGACTCATAAAAATCTTGTATGGCTGTGTTGTTTAATAGGTTTTGGGACAAAAATACCTACAAAATCTACCATGTGACCACTATCATTCATAGTTGTGAGTCCATGGTAACATCTAATTTAGAGCATGGATGAGATATACTGTTTGCAGGAAACATCAGATTTTGATTTGGGACCTCCAGACTGCAGCTAGGCATCCCCAGATTTAAGGGTGTGGGGTCTATGGGACCTCCGAAACACAGGCAGATAGATCGGGGGAGTCGGGGACCTGAGCTAATAATGGCAAATAAGGTTTCACAATCATCCCGAGAAATCTGAATTTCAAGAGCAGTCGAATATTTTTAAAGTAATTTCACTGCCTAGAAATTAGCCTCAACGTGCTTAAAATTCTTGAGAAATATATTACCTTTTGTAGAATCTGGAATCTTTGACCCTTTAACACTTTATCCGTGAAATTAAAATTTTCTCATAGAAAATATCCATTTGCAGACCAAGAGATTATTTTTGAAAATTTATCATTCCTGTCCATTTACAGACGAAGAGAAGACTATTTTTGTAACATTTCCACAGGAATGACTGGCTCGGTTATCGAGCCAGTCATTCCAGTGGTAAGTTAAAAAAAATAGTTATCTTTTGGTCTGCAAATGGACATTTCTTAAGACCACTGCAGAAGCTGTTTTTGGCTGATATAACTGTTAAACCATAACTAACACATTCTTTATGCTCTAAGGCATATTCTGTTTGAATATTTTTAAAATAATTTAGCTTTAGCTATGCCCCAGCCATAGCTAAGCTCCGCCCATGCTTTGCCAGTGTTGGGATCGATCGATCCCTGCACTCTGAATCTCAATTTCCAGGAAAGTATACAGGTAAAGGCAGCGACAGCGCCCAGTCAAATTAGTTTCAAAATGGTCAACAGAATGTCTATTCAATAGCAAAGACATACAATTTGTACAACTTGACAGATGATTAAGCATTTATGATGGAGTAAATTGTGTCATTCATGATGTAATTGATTATGACATCATCCTACATGTGGTGATGTTGATTATGATGTCACGTGATTGAGTGATTAATAAACTGGATTCCTCAATCCTTTGAAAATGTAATGTGCCAAAATATGCTGGCTTATTTATCATATATTTATATGGAGCTCTATTTTTAGTGTCAGATCTGTCGTTTAACCATTTTCAGTCTATTTTGTCAGGAATCCTATTCAGTGAGGTCTATAAATAATGACCTCTTAACTAAATATTTTAAAAAGTCTGTCTGAGGCTATTGCTATTGAAGGCAGCAACAACTTTCAGTGAAATTGTTTTCAAAATAATAACATGGTTTCCATATGTGATTTAGTAAGTATTGGCTCAAAGTTTTATAACAAAATCTGTTAATAAAAACGCTTTGAATAGAGGATGACGCTAATAGAATCAGAGGTCATGCATATTGGCACCGCGTGGCATGCCATTTCCTGTAAGCCACTACCAAACAGGAAAGTATTTAAATTGCACAGCGCTGGCTGTGCAATCATTTAAGTGACAGGAGAAATTGCCCTCAATAGGACCTCCAAAATTCATGTCTCCCTCCCTGTTCTCCTAATTCCCCTCCCTCATCCAACAGCCAGTAAGTTAGCACTTGAGAACTTTGGCAAGTCTAGCTAAATTATCAAGGCTATAATTTTGTTTCACAACTGGGCATTCAAGGGGATATATGGCCTTAGTGGTGCAGGATAAAATCAGTCATTCGCATACAGTTCAAGCAGACAATAGTATTGGATCTAACTATAGATCTAGTTGTTGAATGTTCACATTGAGTATAGTCTGTAAATTGACTGTCTGGATGGTGTAGGTTTGTAAAACAATTAGAATGTTGTACAGGCGTAGATGTTGTAAAGCACAGGTCATAAATAAGTTTTAAAACATGTTTAAAAAACAAAAAACGGAAATATGTTAGTTGAATTTTGAACACAATGTAAGAAATGTTCTGTTGAATATTTTGGCCTTAGGCAGCAGTGCCTTCCTATCAAATTAAGTCCAAAATATTCAAGGCTTATGGTAATCGACGAAACGAAACGGTACGTTGTTGGTGGCAGTAGTAGTAGTGGTGGTGGTTGTGTTGTTGGTGGTGGTGGTGGTGGTGGTGGTGGTGGTGGTGGTGGTGGTGGTGGTTTGGTGGTGGAAAGTGCGGCAATATTAGCAGCAACAGCGACACTAGTAGTAGCAGAGGTAGTAGTAGTAGTAGTAGTAGTAGTAGCAGAGGTAGCAGTAGTAGCAGCAGCAGAGGTAGCAGCAGCAAGAGCAGTAGTAAGTAGTAGTAGTAGTGTTTGGTTCGTTTTGTTTCGTTTCATTAATTACTGTAAGCCTATAGGCTTATGGTAATCGATGAAACGAAACGAAACAGTACATTGTTGGCGGTGGTAGTAGTGGTGGTGTTGGTGGTGGTGCTGGTGGTTTGGTGGTGGAAACTGCGGCAATATTAGCAGCAACAGCGACAATAGTAGTAGCAGAGGTAGCAGCAGCAGCAGTAATAGTAGTAGCAGTGGTGTTCGTTTCATTTTGTTTCGTTTCATTTCGTTGATTACCGTAAGCCTATAGGCTTATGGCAATCGACGAAACGAAATGGTACATTGTTGGCGGGAGTAGTATTCGCCAGGTGCTGGTGGTTGTGGTGTTGGTGGTGTTTTTGGTGGTGGAAACTGCGGCAATATTAGCAGCAACAGCGACACTAGTAATTAGTAGAGGTAGCAGCAGTAGCGGTAGCAGTAGTTTTAGTAGTAGTAGTGTTCGTTTCATTTCATTTCGTTAATTACCATAAGCCTAAAACGAAACGGTACATTGTTGGCGGTGGTGGTGGTGGTGGTTGTGGTGGTGGTGTTGGTGGTGGTGGTTTTGGTGGTGGAAACTGTGGCAATATTAGCAGCAACAGCGACACTAGTAGTAGCAGAGGTAGCAGTAGTAGCTGCAGCAGAGGTAGCAGCAGAACCGGTAGCAGCAGCAGCAGTAACGGCAACAGTAGTAGTATGCCTAGTAGTACTATTCATTTCATTTCATTTCATACCAATAATGTTGTTTCAAGGGTGTTTCGTTTCATTTCGTTTTGTCGATTACCATAAGCCAATATTCAAGAGTACATTTGAATTTATTTGGGAATATTTGAAGTTATGTTTTAGCTGACACTGTATTTAGTTGAGGTGAAGTTAATGTTGATAAGTGGTGTATTAGTAGCACAGGACCCAACATGAATAAAGTTATGGTGAGTTAAATAGACATATGTGATAGGGGCTAAATTTAAAATAGAGATTTTCTCATAGAAAATGTCTATTTGCAGACCAAGAGAAAACAATTTTTTTAAATTTACCACTGGAATGACTGGCTCGATTATCGAGCTTGTCATTCCAGTCGTAAATTTTAAAAAATAGTCTTCTCTTGGTCTGCAAATGGACATTTCTCAAGACCCCTGCAGAAGCCATTTTTGGCTGATATAAATGTTAAATGGTTAATGCTTTGGCCCCATATTTGTTCAAGCTAATTTCAATTTTCTCATAGAAATTAGAATATGTCCATTTGCAGTGATCAATAGATTATATTTTGAAAAATTACCACTGGTTATCGTACCAGTCGATTACAAAGGTCAATTTTCAAAAGCAGTTTTCTCTTGTTCAGCAAATAGACGTTCTGACCACTGCACTTTTGGACAAGTTGGGTGTTAAAGGGTTAAGAATTGATTGCATTCTACAGAAAACAATAATTAGTTCCTTGGTTAAAATTATGTTCAGTATTTTGAAAACAATGTGACTGTAAGTTATTGCTGACAATTTACAGTCAAATTCTTTTTTAAAGTTTTCCCCCAGATTTATCCGCTTTCAGGAAATTTGAATTTTAGAATATAAGTGTTTTAAATTACACTTAGCGGGGGAACTTAGTTTGAATAAAAAGATCTATTATCTGAGTTCGTGTATGACTTGGGATGGCAGTTTCCTGTTCTAGACTCTCTAAGCTCCTTCTATAAGCCTCGAAGCAGGAAGCGATATTTTGTTTGTCATGCATACATTTAAGCTATGACAAGACCGCTCTGTAGCGTCCTCTGCTGTGAACGCAGAGCAGAAGAAGGCACTAGGGTCAGTCAAAGTTGTCTCTTATCTACACAGGACCAAATCTCCGGGCCAGGAATTCGTCTGCCGAGTGCTACATCCTGGCCCTCTGATCTTCCACTTATAAATTATTGTAACCAAAGTTTATCTTGTGATGAATTTCAATGTGCGTACTAATTGATCTGTGAACACAGGATATTGATAAATAAACATGCTTCCAAGACAGACACAAATCTGAAACATGTTAGTATAATTTTTAAACATGACGTAAGAAATGTTCTGTTGAATATTTTGAACTTAATTGGATTGGAAGACATTGCAATGTCTTCCTATCCAATTATGTTCAAAATATTCAGCAGTGCTTTATTCTGTCTTGGGAACACCGTAACGTATTTTTTAGCTATATTGTAACGGAGAGTGGGTGAATAAGATTGTTCTTTTCTGAGTTTCTCTACGTTTGTCTTTCTGTCTGTTTGTCCATGGCATTATCTTGGCTTAGCGACTGATCTAATTTAGTGCACGGTTTAGCACAAGGATGATGGATTCCAGAAACCCCCAATTAGAGGATTCCAGTTTATCCATCAATCATGACATCATAATCAACTATGTAATGTGTAGGATGACATCATAATCAATTACGTCATGAATGACGTATATTAGTTCGGTGCGTTCGCTTAATTAATGATTGACTAAGCGCTGTTGTACCGATCATGTCTTTACTATTTAATAAACATGCTGTTTGTTGAATATTTTGAAACTAATTTGACTGGGTGCTGTTGCCAATTAATAGGTTAAATCCATAGGCTGCAACAGAACTTGCGATATCTCAGCGAGAGAACTCGTAATATCTCATTTTCAACGCAACCATACAGGGAAACTGTTGAGTATTTTGAAATTAATTGGACTAGAAGCCATTGCTGCCGTAGGGAGCAACATAATAAATAAATTTTGTATCGTAATGAATTTACTTTTTCAGGGATTCATCGGTGAAAGGGTTAATACATGGTTGGCTATAAGCTGAGGTCTCACGGTCAAAGGTCAACGTCACTGCCCATGTATGGTCATATCGGAGATGAGGAGGACAGGCGAGATGTTAAATTCTGTAGAATTTTTGTTAAAATTTTCAATTAATCTACCAATTGAATTAAGCATTTCAATTAGGAGTTCCCGGTAGAAGGACAACTGAGGCATTATACCTTTTGATCCCGCTATGATTCATAATTCATATTTTTGGCCATATCACCTCCAAATCCTAGTTCTTATTAAAACATATTTAATTCTGTATTGTTTGTACTTAGTATATGGTAAAATTCTACGAATGATTTTGAAAACAACATAACTAGTTCAGATGTTATTATACATATGACATTAGCAGCTTTCAGTCAAAATGTTTTCAAAACATTGGTACAGGCTCTATTTAGCTTCTTTTACCTTCTTTTCTTCTATTAAGGTACTCTTTTTTTAAATCTGAATGAAAAGTGTATAAAGTGAAGATCTAAGGACAACACTAAAATAACTCGCTGATTATGGTTAACTTTCTGACTGCTGTAGGTCAGCAGACAATCCTTTCAATAGGCAATAACTCTGGACCTGCTGAATATTTTGAAAACAATTTGACTGAAAGTTGTTGGTGCCTAAGCCACCAACAACTTTCTGTCAAATTGTTTTCAAAATATTCAGCAGGTCCGGAGGTAAATCGCGTAGAAAATGTAGTCTGCATAAATTCAACAGGCAGGTGGTTAATAAATCTTATGACAGTATTTTCAGCACAAATTAAGATGATTCAGCCCATTCTGGTCAATTAGCAAGATTTTAGGCAAAAAGAATGAAAAGCAGAAAAAATAAGGAGAACTTCTGTAAGGAAATGATTATTGTCTCTGGTTCACTTAGGCTTCTGTTGATTATGTGATTACAGTACATAAGGGTCATACAATTGTATTGTTCATTTGTGAACACAATTCACTGAAAAGTGCCCTAATAGTAATATATTGGCTGGGTGCTTTCAATATTTTAATTAATCATTTAATTGTCAAACCAGCCTCTGCAGATGTCCATTTTGCAGGCCAAGAGAATTAGATTCTTTTTGAAAATTTTACCACTGAAATGACTTGATGATCATTAAACAAGCCAGTCTTTCCAGTGGTCAAATTTTCCAAAATAGTCTTTTCTTGGCATGTAAGTTGACATTCAATGAGCAATTATCTTGATTCTTTAAAACAAATTTGACCCATAACCATTTAACACTCATATCAGCCAAAAATGGCCGGTGGTAAATTTAAAAAATAGTCTTCTTGGTCTGCAAATGGACATTTTCTATCAGAAAAGGGTTAACGGTTAAGATGAAAAGCCAGTTGAATATTTTGAAGGTAATTTGACTAGAAAGCTTCCGGTCAAATTAGTTTTAGAAAGTGTATGTACGTCATTGCTTTAAAAATTAGATTCTTTGATTTCTTCCGTGAAAAGGCTATTAAACCTGTAATGGTCATACCGGCCTCTGCTATGGTCATATGGAATGCCCATTTACTGGCCAAGAGAATACAAGTTTTGAAAATTTACCACTGGAATGACTGGCTCGATAACCGAGCGAGTCATTCCAGCGATAAATTTTCAAAAATTCTCTTGACCTGTAAATGGGCATTTGATAAGAAAATTTTCTTGATCAAATTTGACCAGTAAAGGCTATTAGACAAGCATTACATAACCACAGGAATTTGTAATGACAAATAATCTACATGCATAATAATGAGTAATACATGACTTCCTGCAAGGGATGGGTGTGGGTGGGTGGGATGAGTGTTTAATTGGGAATAAAATGGCAGAATTAATTCATATTAACCCTTTTACTTGCCAAATGTGGCAGAAACAACAAGTCCGATGAATAATTAAAGAATGCCTGTATGCAGGGCAAGAGAAGACTAATTTTACCACTAAAATAAACTGATAAGTGAGCCAGTCATTCCACCGGCAAATTAAAAGAAATAGTCTCTACTACAGTGGTCTTGAGAAATGTCCATTTTCATATAAAAGACTATTTTTGAAAATTTACCACTAAAATGACTGGCTCGATAATCGAGCCAGTCATTCTAGGGGTAAATTTTCAAAACTTAATGTTTGCTTATTCTGCAAATAGATATTTTCTATGAAAACTTTTTACTTTTCTTAAACAGAAAATTGTGTGATTAACCATTTAATTAATGGTCATGCCGGCCTACGCCAGCCTCTGTGATGTTTTTCTGGAATGTACATTTACAGGCCACCAGGGAATGTAATTTTGAAAATTTATCACTGAAATGACTGGCCCGGATATCGAGACAATCATTCCAGTGGTAAATTTTCAAAAAGTGTATTCTCTTGGCCTGTAAATGGACAATCAATAGGCAGATATTTAAATATTTTGACCAAATTTGATAATTAAGTTGTTTAAATCGCGCATCTTGGATCTCGTGCAATTTAAGTTGAAAGAAATAATCTTTAAAAACCTCACGGCTAATCTTGGCCTCATTTAATTTTCTGCCAATTTTGTGTTCGTTGAAGCATGTCTTATTAGCTTATATATTTGAAGAGACTTTGTATTGTAACTGTGTACAGGCATTCAGCCATCGTTAATATCGTTATCTGTACAGATCTTAATTGAAGATCTTTGTTTCGCAAGGAATGCGTGAGGACATTTAACAAACCATTTCCTGTAATGCATCTTAAAAAGGTTTACGTCTTAAATATTTTATGAAAAGAATGAATATTTACAGAGTTTTATAGTATCTGTAAATTTTATTCTTCTTATTATATTGTTTCGAACAACGGAAAAGTAAAAAAAAATTAAATGTAATATTTTGTGGCATTTTGAAGCATGACAAAATTAAAATAATGACAGAGGAAATTAGTTTTAGAAATTATTCTTGTATTAGAATATAGTACATTTCTTTAAGTTATGCTGATTATTTTGAAACTAATTTAGCTACTGTTGTGGTAGCTGGTACACAAGCTGTTGCTGTTTCGCTATAAATTTTGGCGCCAAAATTGGCATACATCTTTGGAACCCCACACTGAAGTGCGCACCCAAGTTTGATGAAGACCCCTCCAGTAGAACCGGCATTATTGACAAAGGAATGTTTTGAAAACAATGTTGCTGAAAGCGGTTAGTTACGCTTTAGCTTTTGACCCTAAAATTTGCATACGTTTTTGGGAGCCCATTGAGACGCTTCGACCAATTGGTTGGAGAACATCCCTCCAGAAGAATCAAAGTTATTAAAAAATTCTTAAGAACAACAACAACAACTACTACTACATGCTCGCGTTAACGCTTGCGCCATTGAACAAAAATTGTTCTTTATGTAAATTTCTGCTGTTTTAGGATTAATTTGTGTCACTTTAATTAAGAGCTTCATTTTAACCCTGCAAAACTGTACCTCTGATATATAGTTCATCATTGGATAGATGGGAAAGATTTTGAAAACTGAACCCTTTAGCCCTCAGATCGGCCAAAAACAGGTTCTGCAATGGTCTTGAGAAATGTCCATTTGCAGACCAAGAGAAGACTATTTAATAATTTTTGAAAATTTACCACAAATGACTGGCTCGATAACCGAGCCAGTCATTCCAGTGGTAAATTTTCAAAAATAGTCTTCTCTTGGGCGGCAAATAGACATTTCCTCTGAGAAAATTTAAATATTTTTGAGCAAATTTGAGGGACAAAGTGTTAATCATGACCATTATAACCCTAACCACTCTGATGTCAATATCATACATATCCACTCTGATAACCACTCTGATGTCAATATCATACATATCCACTCTGATAACCACTCTGATGTCAATATCATACATATCCACTCTGCTAACCACTCTGATGTCAATATCATACATATCCACTCTGCTAACCACTCTGATGTCAATATCATACATATCCACTCCGCTAACCACTCTGATGTCAATATCATACATATCCACTCTGCTAACCACTCTGATGTCAATATCATACATATCCACTCCGCTAACCACTCTGATGTCAATATCATACATATCCACTCCGCTAACCACTCTGGTGTCAATATCATACATATCCACTCTGCTAACCACTCTGATGTCAATATCATACATATCCACTCTGCTAACCACTCTGATGGCAATATCATACATATCCACTCCGCTAACCACTCTTATGTCAATATCATACATATCCACTCCGCTAACCACTCTGGTGTCAATATCATACATATCCACTCTGCTAACCACTCTGATGTCAATATCATACATATCCACTCTGCTAACCACTCTGATGTCAATATCATACATATCCACTCTGATAACCACTCTGATGTCAATATCATACATATCCACTCTGCTAACCACTCTGATGTCAATATCATACATATCCACTCTGATAACCACTCTGATGTCAATATCATACATATCCACTCCGCTAACCACTCTGATGTCAATATCATACATATCCACTCCGCTAACCACTCTGATGTCAATATCATACATATCCACTCTGCTAACCGCTCTGATGTCAATATCATACATATCCACTCTGATAACCACTCTGATGTCAATATCATACATATCCACTCCGCTAACCACTCTGATGTCAATATCATACATATCCACTCCGCTAACCACTCTGATGTCAATATCATACATATCCACTCTGCTAACCACTCTGATGTCAATATCATACATATCCACTCTGCTAACCACTCTGATGTCAATATCATACATATCCACTCTGCTAACCACTCTGATGTCAATATCATACATATCCACTCTGCTAACCACTCTGATGTCAATATCATACATTTTACTGTGTCAATAGCAAAGAAATGGGTGTACTTTTTTCAACAATTTTGGTGGACGATGTTGCTGTCTATCATCCACCAAATTTGTTGAAAAATGAACACCAGTTCATCTTTTAATTTAATTTGAAAATTACAAATTTTAACATGAGAGTGATAAGCGTTAATTGTTTTATACAGAATCAACAATCCCTGTTTGATGGATTTGTCGAATATTTTGAAAACTTAGCAGCAACAGCTTCTTGTCAAATTCGTCAAATTGGTTTTAATCTATTCAACAGTATTGTGTATATAACTCAGATATTGTAGAAAGCTTTCTTTCCTAGGTCTGTAGTGATGATGTCATAATAAACTAAGTGACTTGTAGGCTGACATCATAATCAATTAATCATGATGTCATGAATGATTCAATATAGTCCATCTTTAACGCTTAATAGTCCGATACGTTGTACAAATTGTATGTCTTTGCTATTTAATAAACATGCTGTTGAATATTTTAAAACTAATTTGACTGACCGCTGTTGCTGCCATAGGCAACAACAGCGCCCAGTCGAATTAGTTTCAAATTATTAAACAGCTAATTACCTGTATAATTTTCTGTAAATTGATAGCCAGGGTGTTCAGAGATCGATCGATCCCAACACGGACGAGGTGTGGATGGAGCTTAGCCAGAGATGGGCTGAGCATAGCTAAGACTGGAATGGTCCATTGGTTAATTGTCTAATTCCAATCTGTCTGTTTTAAATCTAGCTCTAGAGTTTTAACCCTTTAATGGTCAAGCCGGTCAAAACCAACCTCCATTATGCTCTTGTGAAATGTCCATTTACAGGCCAAGAGAACAAATATTTTGGAAATTTACCACTGGAATGACTAGTGGTAAATTTTCAAAAATAATCATCTCTTGATCTGCAGATAGATATTCAATAAGGAAATATCTTTATTTTCTTGACTAAATTTAACCAATAATGGGTTAAACAGGTTCTCTATCAATTGCTGTTTTCGTTGTGACATCATGAGCAAGGGATTAATGGCCGGGGGTCTGATCAAATACGCAGGGATTTGTTCCTGCCCCACACAGCTTTGTCCACCAAACATTCAGATTCCTTCACATGCCAGGCCCGATATGAGCAAGCGCACTCTAAATACAGGTCAGCTCATACGTAAGTTAACACGTAGTTAGTACAATTTTGAACATGATATAAGAAATCTTCTGTTGAATATTTTGAACATAACTGGATGGGAAGACTTTAATCTAATTATGTTCAACATATTCAACAGTACATTTTATTTTGTTTTGGAAGCAATCTAAGTTATTTGTTAGCTATACTGTATTGATAAAATAAAACTTAAGCAGAAACATAGAGAAGCGTTTTTCTTTGTAATGTCTTGTGGAGGGGTTGATGGAGGGGTTTGGTGGGGGAACAGGATGTCATGTTCTCACAAATATTTCAACTTTGTTCCTGGTAACCTTTGGCGTGCTTAGATCAGTGGAGTGATGTTTTTTACAGTCAAAACGCGATGCCACCTACAGACACCAGGGTCATCAGGGTGAAATTCAGGCCAGCTAGCTTCTTAGTGGAAGCTCGTCGCCGACGCTAGCTCCTTTTACCTTTTGTAGTGTCAACGACAATGGAGACATTTGTTTGACTCGTTTACATACCTGTTCTGAAAATGTCTTTTTATCACATTACATTCTGTATTTATTATAGGAACTTCCTTTCATGTATGATTATAGATGGAATATATTAACTATTTCTAGGAGAATTTGAGTGAACATATGCTGATTTAAGCAGCATTGACTTTCAATCAAATTAATCTGAAATCGAGGATTATGAGTTTGACAATAGCGACAATGATAATATAGAAAGGAAAGAGTTGTAAGGAATAAAAATGTGTTCGCCTGGTTGGTTCCCTGCACCGTTTTTTTCACCAGAGATTTAAGCTAAACGTGAGAGGACTGTTTAAATGGTGGGAAAGCCTGAGAACTGCTCATTCCACTTTGAGCAGACTGAGTGCTGAATGCTTGGTTGAACATGAGTTTAATAAAAATTCTCTCCAAGATTGATAGTTATAGCTAGATTCTAGTGTATAGATATGAAAGCGCCTGGAGAAGAGTTGACTGTAAGTTCACTGGACATACTTTAAACCCCTTTCAATGAGAATTCCGCGGATAAAATACTGGTAAAGTCTTTACGAACAAAGCATATTCTGTTAAATATTTTGAGATTCATATTGACTGGAAGCCATTGCTGGTCTAAAGTTGCTTCCAGTCATATTAATCACAAAATATTCCGCAGCTATCCTGTATGTTTAGGCTGGTAATTGATTTGAGATACAGGGAATGTATCAGTAGATTGGTTAATAAAGGGTGTCCAATTTAAATTGACTATACCAGTAAACTGTTCTGGTGGGTGAATTTTCACTGAAAGCATTAAATCAATTTTGACCATGATCAGTGCCTAAAAAGATTAACAATTTGACCCTTTTGTTTGTTTTTTTTTGTTTTTTTCTAAAATTGATTTATTGGTCTATATTTTCGCCGAAATTTGTACATACATTAATGGGATCTTTAACCTTTGCCACTCTGGGGTTAAAATTTTTAATTTTCAAATTAAGTTAAAAGATGAATTGGTGTTCAATTTTCTACAAATTTTGTGAAGATGGTGGGTGGTGCTGTCGTAGAAATTGTTGAAAAATGTACACCGGTTTCTTTGCTACTGTAAAAGATAGATATTGACATCAGAGTGGTAAGGGTTAGCTCTCAAACTGGCCAAAAATGGCTTCTGCAGTGGTCTTGAGAAATGTCCATTTGCAGATCAAGAGAAGACTAGTTTTGAAAATTTACCACTTGGGTGAATGACTGCTCGATAATGAGCCTGACGTCATTCCAGTAGTAAATTTTAAAAAATTATCTCTTGGTCTACAATTGATCATTTTCTAAGAGAAAAATAAATTTTTCTTGAGCTAATTTGATGGTTGTAGGGTTACACAAGTATAAATTTTATACATATTCTGGACATAATTCTTAACATTTATAATGCTAGTTATCGAACGGATGAAATTAACAAATTATTTTTGTCGCTCATAACATTCTCTCCAATATCCTGAAATTTAAATCTTAATTGCTGCTTTATAAGGCAACAATGACAGTAAGATTATTTTTACAAAAATGTACAGCTTTCCTGTTTTAATTGAAAACTGTTACAGGCATTTTTGGGATAAAACTGTTAATTGTTATTCAGGTGAGACTGGGAAGAAAAGGCCATAAAACGAATAAAAAAGGGTAAAATAGTTGATCCATCACTAACAACAAAGTCAATGCCACTATTGTTATTGTGGTTTGAACTCTCTACCTGTTGAATTTTTGCAGAACATAGGGGCCTGAAACTGAATACGCTGAATATTGTGAAAACGATCTGACTAAAAGTTGTTGGTGGCTTTGCCACCAACAACTTTTAGTCAAATTTTTTTTGAAATATTCAGCATGTCCAGAGTTGCCCATTGAAATTATTGTCTGGTGACTAAGATGCAGCAGTCGGATAGTTAACTAGGAAAATAATAAAATAAAACATCTTTTTCGAGCATCACCCCTATTCATACAAATATTCTCTCAAGGTAGCCAAGCATAATATGATTATGCTTATTATTAGTAGCATTCGTTCAGTGATATTTATATAGAGTAATTAAGCGAAGTGAATTGATTATAATGACGCCATTCACCTGTTCATAGGGACTTGTGTATTTTTGTAAGAAAGGAATGTATATCTGGATTTGTCATTCACTGCCTGGAGTAATAATTATGACTAATATCGTTATATATAGCTCAGAATTGAATTTCCTCTGACCAGGTACACGAAATACAGGTGTCCATCTGGAGAAATAAGCCACATGACAAAAATTTCAGTCAATTCAATTTATTTATGCCTAGACGTATTACAAGTATATGGGCAATAACTCTGAACATGCTGAATATTTTGAAAACAATTTGACAGAAAGTTGTTGGTGGCTTAGGCACCAACAACTTTCAGTCAAAATGTTTTCAAAATATTCAGCAGGTCAGAGTTATTGCCTATGGAAAATATAATCTGCAGAAATTCAGCAATGGTCTCGAGACATGTCCAGTGGCAGGCTTTAAGGATTTCTTTTTGCAAGCTTATCGCTAAAATGACTGCGTGGTGCGATAGGCGAGCCAGAGTCTTTCCAGTGAAAAATTTTCAAAATTATTCTCTTGGCTGCTGGCAGCTAAAATATCAATTTTGATCGTAAATGGGTGAACAGTTTAATCCCTTTAACACTCATATCAACCAAAAACGGCTTCTGCTGTGGTCCATTTGCAGACGAATAGAAGACTATTTTTGAAAATTTACCACTGGAATAACTGGCTCAATACTCGAGCCAGTCATTCCAGTGGGGAATTTTCAATAGTAATAGGTCTTGGTCTGCAAATGGATATTTTCTATGAGAAAATTGAAATTTTTTGAACAAATTTGTGTGTTAACCATTCAGTCCATTCATGCCGAAGCAGGCCTCCGCAGTGGATTTAAGGAATGTTCATTTGCATGCTAAGAGAAGACTTTTTGAAAATTTACCACTGGAATGTCTGGCGCAGTTATCTGGCTCGATAATCACGCCAGTCATTTCAGTAGTCAATTTCCGAAAATAGTCTTTTCTTAGTCTGCAAATGGCAGAGTAAAAAAAGTAAATATTTTTGGATCAAATTTAGTCATTAAGAGGGTTAATGATCAAATTTGGTTAAGAAAATTAAAATATTTGCTTATTGAATTTGCCATCCATAAAAGAAGA
This sequence comes from Chaetoderma sp. LZ-2023a, assembly GCA_034401795.1. Lineage (NCBI taxonomy): Eukaryota > Metazoa > Mollusca > Caudofoveata > Chaetodermatida > Chaetodermatidae > Chaetoderma > Chaetoderma sp. LZ-2023a. The sequence continues at coordinate 3,712,073 of CM067367.1, forward strand.
ATATAAAAAAAATTACCATTAGAATGACTGGCATATTTATCAAGCCAGCCATTTCAGTACTCAATTTTCAAAAACACTCCTTCACCAGCAAATGGATCTGACTAGACCCTTAAAGGGCCCCAGATATTGCTTTCTATAACAGCAACAACACCTTACAGCAATACCATTTTCAAATTAATCACCAAAATATAAGTGAATATCGAGTGGTATGTATAAGTAAGCGACTTGAATGTAATTAGACACATCACCTTGAGGGGGAGGACGTTGAACACATCCGAGAAAATGTAATGTTTTCTTAACGGATGACAGGCTACTTAACACTTTAAACTCAAGCCGGCCAAAAAATGCTTCTTTAGTCTTGAGCTGTAGAAAGCTATTTTTGAAAATTTACCACAGGAATGACTGGCTCGATAATCGAGCCAGTCATTCCAATGGTAAATTTTCAAAAATAGTCCTCTATGTCTCAAAATTAGCATTTTCTATGATAAAATTGAAATTTTCAGGAACAAATTTGAGTGTTAAAGCCGGGTTAAGAAAATGCTCTCACTGATGATATTTTTTCTATGATGTTTGCCTTCGACTGAGCACATGCCATGGCCATTTTATGTGCTTATCTGTCCAAATAGAAGATTATTATTATTAAAATATATGGCCCATAATCAAAAGATGTATTTATAGCGACTTCCTTATTGTCCGAAACCTGCTGGCGTCACATGCTTGCTTTTCAACAAAGATGTTATTGTTTAGTTTTATCATTAGATAGAACAATTCATTATGCTAATTTGTCTAGGTTTTCGGTGGGATGGGCCTGTTGGTTTCTTGTGCCCCTGCACCCCCACCCCCCCTCCCTCCCACGCCTCGCATTTGCTTTTTCTCCGTGCCTACTTATGATCTCCAGTTCCTCTGAAGCATTCTAAAATGCTTTCACCGATCAATTCCCCAAATCCCATTTTCAGGGCAACTATACAGGAAAACCTGCCTAAGGCAGCAACCGCTTTCAGTCAAATTAATTTCAAAATATTCAACAGAATTTAAGCTTTATATTTACGTTTTCAGGGATTTATCGTGGAAAGGGTTAGCCAAATTTGGATGGGCGGTTAGTCTTGGGGATTCAAAGATACCCATTGATTTTGGTGTCAAAAGGTTACAGGTCACAGTGACACCCAATTAAGGCTAATATGTTGCGCTTTCTGTAAAACAACTCAGGTTTTCCTGAATATATTTCCTCACTTTTGGTGGATGACAGCCTCGGTGTTCTAAAGTTGGGGTCAAAACGTTAATATCATGGCGACTTAATTTAAAAAACTGTTGAGATTCCCTATGGTGTCCTAACTCGTAAACACTGAAGCCAGCCAAAAACAGCTTTTTGCATTGGTCCTGATAAATGTCCATTTACGGATATTTTTGAAAAATTACCACTTGAATGACTGGCTCAGTTATCGAACCAGTCATTCAAATTTTCAAAATTAGTTCTCTTGATTTGCAAATGAACATATCTAGGTATTTATTTGTATAATGACTGAAATTTAGGATGCCAGGGTTTCAATGATGAAAGGGTTGAATAATGAAGAAGACGTGACCCGCAGCAGACCCGCACACTCCAGTTTTTGTGTTAAATTCTGAGTCAAATCGAACCAGGTGTTTTAGAGATATACATAGATCCGAATCCGATCCAATCCAGAACCGGATTTGTATATCTGGATCACAGCCAAAGTCTGGAAATACACGTTCAATAAAGCTTGGGGCTATTGTACCGTACAGGGCAGATTAGCCCTTGTGGTTAACCTTTTAACCTCATATCAGCCAAAAATGGCTTCTGCAATGGTCTTGAGAAATGTCCATTTGCAGACCAAGAGAAGACTATTTTTGAAAATTTTCAAAATTAGCCTTCTTTTGGTTCCAAATGGATATTTTCTATGTGAAAATTGAGATTTTCTTGAACAAATTAAATTAACAAACAAATTTAAAAGGCTTAAACATTGAATCCAATTGGATCAGCAGCTTATCAATCATATGACATCATAATCACCAACGTCACGATGTAGGATGATGTCATAGTCAATTACATCATGAATAACACGATTTAGTCCATCATAAATGCTTAATAGTCTGTCAAGCTGTATGAATTGTATGTCTTTACTCTTTAAAAAACGTTTTGTTGACTATTTTGAAACTGCTTTGACTGGGCGCTGTTGCTGCCTATGGACACCATATGGACAAGCTAAATGTTTTTAACCCTAAAATTTGTTCAAGAAAATTAAAAATTAGAAATTATTTTTAGCTCACCTGGCAGGAAAGGTAAAGTGAGCTTATGCCGTGGTGACTGTCCGTCGTCCGTCAGTCCATCATCCGTCAACTTTTTCTTTAAACGACTTCTTCTCAAGAACCACTGGGCCGATTTCAATTATATTTGCCAGGAAGCATCCCTATGGCATAGAGATTAAAGTTTGTTCAAACGAAGCCGATCGGCCAAAATCCAAGATGGCCGCCAGCCAAATAGCCGATTTTTAGAAACACATTTGGAGGAATTGATTCAAAACCTATAACACATCATCTATGGCAATGTTAAACCCAAGTTTGTTCAAGGCAACCTGATTGGCCTATTTGCTTGGTGGCCATCTTGGATGACGTAGTTTTCACGAAAACGACTTCTCCCGAACCGCTGAAGGGATAGCGCTGAAATTTGGTAAATATGCTTAGGGACCAAGGACCATTCAAATTTGTTCAAAGGAAGTTCGTACGTTAAAAAACGTGGCCGGCATCAACCAAGCAAAATTTAGCTTTATGTCATATTGGCTTTTTTGTATTTGATGTGTTTTGATAGCACAGTAAAGCAATGGGCCCAAAGTAAAGCAATGGGGAATTCTTTAAACGACTTCTCAAGAACCACTGGGCCGATTTAAATTATATTTGGCAGAATGCAGCCTTAGGGCATAGAGGTCTAAGTTTGTTCAAATGGAGCTGATCGGCCAAAATCCAAGATGGCCACTGGCTAAACCAGCCAATTTTTAAAAATGTCTTTAAAAATCTCCGAAACGGCTTGGGGTTTGATTCAAAACACATGAAACATCATCTAATGCAGGAGGAGAACCAATTTGTTCAAGAGAACCTGATTGGTCCATTGGCTTGGCAGCCATCTTGAATGACCTAGTTTTCGTGAAAACAACTTTGTATCCAGAATCGTTGAATGGATTGGGCCGAAATTTGGGAGATATGATAAGGGACTAAGGGTCGTTAAGTTTTGTTCAAAAGTAGTTGTTACATAAAGAAACATGGATTCTGTTTTCTTGTTATAATTCTGCTCAACTCTGTAGGGTTCTACTTATTGTTGATGGCCTTTCTGGTTGAAATGCCTATGATGCAGGTGAGCGATACAGGCCCCTTGGGCCTCTTGTTAAAAATTTACCACTGGAATTACTGGCTCGATTAACTAGCCAGTTATTCCTGTAATAAATTTTCAAAAATAGTCTTTTGGTGTGCAAAGGAACATTTTCCAAGACCATTTTTGCCCCGACTTGAGTGTAAAAGGGTTAAACACTCATGTGGTCAATTAACCCTTTAGGAACCCTGGCAATCAAGAAATAACATTCTGATCTAAGGAATCTCCTGTTGAATATTTTGAAACTAATTTGACTGTGAAATTGTTGCAGCAACAATTTCCAGTCAAATTTGTTTTAAAATACTCAACAGCATTGCTCTATAGTTGTCCTGAAATTAAGGGAATGGAATTTTAGCGGTTTATAAAGAGTAACAGTACTGTTCAGAAATAACTTTGCATGTTTTACAAAACAAAATAAAACGTACCATTCAACTGAATTTGATTGGAAACCATTGCTGCCTAACCATGGCTTCCAATCAAATTACCTAAATATTTGACAAAAGATTTTTTACCTTTTCCAAATTTTACTTAACATGTTTGTGTTTTTGTTTTTTAAACATGTTTATTTATTAGCAGTACTGTTTAAAGCTTTTGGGACCAAAGGATGCTGGGGCATTAAGATGTGTGGTAATGTGACCACCATCGTGCGGCCATCAATCTTAACCCTTTAACTGTCTCGCTGCTGCAAGCCACAAGATTATAATTTCAATGGGCCATAACTATGGACCTGTTGAATATTTTGAAAACAATGACTGAAAATTGTTGGTGACTTAGCCACCAACAACTTTCAGTCAAATTGTTTTCAAAATATTCAGCCGGTCCAGAGTTAAGCTCAATGGAAAATGTAGTCTACAGAAAGTTAGCTGTGAGACAGTTAACACTCAATTCGGCCAAAAATGTATTCCGTAGTGGTCTTGAGAAATGGTCGATTTACAGACTACGTGAAGACAATTTTTGTAGATTTACAAGGAGAATGACTGGGTCAATAACCTTTTTGCCCCCCCCCCTCCCCCAAACCACAGGTGTACTTTATAGACATGCTTAGCTAATAATAATAATAATAATAATAATAATAATAATTTTTTTGCAATAAATATTAAATATCTAATGAAGATGTATTTTTTTTTTTATTTCTAGGCTGTGTCGGTGATGCTGGTGAATTGGTTCCCAGTGTCATCTTTGGCTTACGATGGAGGATGCGAACAACAACAACACGAAAGATGATTCCTCTCACCTATCTGACGCCCCCGTTGTCGCTGTTTCAACAGAGGAGGTGAAGCCACCAGGACGCAATCGTATTTGTAAGATATGCCGCTTTTCAAGTACCGATTCACGCAAATTTCTTCACCACCAAATGTATTCGCACGGAGAAGAGAATGAGAATAGCTCAAATGAATCGGAGATAATATCTACAACAGAGACGCCGAGTCGCCACCAGAGTGCATGTTCACCTGTTACATCGGATGTTAGTGGTCAACTTAGTGTACAGTCTCCTGTAACTGTGCAAATTAAGCCAGCACCTCGTCGCCGTAGTAGCGATATAACAAATAATAATAATAGTAATAATAATAATAACAATAAAGAGAAAATGGCTGCTGCTGTGGAGAATATAATTATGCATGAGTTAATGCCCCCCATCGTAAATATAAATGACAGCGGAGATGATAATCGTAGTGAGCGTGAGAATGACGGTGTTTCTCCAAATGCTAAGGACTTAGTTATGCGGAGCGGGAATATACAGATCCGTAAATATGTGTGCATGAAATGTGCATTTGAAACGACAAGTGCCAAGGTGTTCCTGCACCACCAAGTGGATATCCATAGTGAAAATATCCTTATCTATGAGTGTGATGTCTGTGAATATGCTACTAAGTATAAACAAAAACTGCCACGACATAGAAAACTGCATTTTATGAACAAAGATGGAACAGAGGCTGCAGTTCCTATTACGCATGAGAACAATTCATTTCTTGATTCGTCGTTGCTTTCTAACTCTTCAGAAGGCCTGGAAGAAGGTGCAGAGAATGATAGTGATGATAAACTTCAGCTAATCGTAGAAGCAAATAACAACATTGCTGCTGTTTATGGGAATGCGAAAACACAGATTGCTAATGCTAATTTTAATGCCACAGAAATAGCAGACAGTGACAATGAATCTGAGTTGACAATCGATATGTCCAAAGTTGAGGAACAACACCCTAGCACACGTGAATCTACACCAACCATTCCAATAACTGCGCCAAAACGTATGCCGAGACAGGAAGTGGATCCAGGAAAATATGTGGTGATTCAAAGTGATCAAGGCCTGAAATATGCTTGCTCCAAGTGTACCAGCGTTTACTCATGGCGGAAGTCACTGAATAAGCATTGGAAAGAAAAACACCCGGGTGAAGTTCCGGACCTAAAGGAACGTGCCAAGAAAATGGCACAACTTAAAGAGAACAATCAGTTAGTAAAATTTACTGTGTCACCAAATGCTTCATTACCCAACACTCCTTCACCTTTCTCGGGTGCACCGTCACATTCTGGATCATCAACTCCAAGAAACACACCATCTTTTGTGAATGGGTCACAGTTTTCACCATCAGGGAGCCCATTTTCTTACACTTCTGATAAATTAAGTGCTCCGCAACCTATGCCAAATGTTATAGGACCATTTATTACAAATACAATACTGCCTACATTCATGCATCCAGCTGCTACAGCTCGCGAGCAAACGCCGGGACAGAAAAGTGCAAATATTAAACTACTTAACCTCAAAATTGCTCCTAGTCATAAACGAGAGAATTTACAAGCCAATGTGACAACGCATGTGAATCCATCATCCCCTGTAACCGCGAATGGTGGAGTGCTCGATCTATCAACACATGTCAAAATGGAACCTGTTGAGGATACAGCTATTTATTCTAATACAATTCAAAATGAACCTCTAGATTTCTCATGCAAACCTTTCTCAAATACAGTGAAGTCAGAGCTACTTTCTCACTTACAAACAAAAAAAGTAGTGTTATCTGGAAATGAAACAGTTAGCTCTTTACTACAGAATATTTACATTAAGCGTGAGCCGGCATGGTCAGCTAGTGAAGACAATGATAAAAACTTGAAAGAAGTATTACATAATGCTTATTCAAGTACCACAGAACTTGACAAAATTGATCTCACAAAGCATCAAGTTCTACAGTGTACAAAGTGTGGCTTCATTGCAAAAAGTCTTGTAGACTACAGCACACACATGGGAACACACCAGAACAAACGTGCCTTCAAGTGTGCAGAGTGTCAGGAGCATTTCACCGGCATTGATGATTTAAATAAACATTTCACTGACAAACATATCGACCGTATCATTGAACATCGAGAAGTTATGCAGAAAGTACCACATGGGCTACTTCAGACATATCACCTGCTTAATGTTCCTGTAAACAAGCTTAATATGATAACTAACCCAAGTTACCATGGCCCGAAACAACTGAAATGTAGCATGTGTGGATTCGTTGCTAAGTGGCCAGCAGAACTCCAGAAGCACGCTGTCTCCCACTCTGAAGAACGGCCATTTATTTGCATGGTTTGTGGATCAACATACAAATGGAAATGGGATCTTGTGAAGCATTTTGAGAAGAGTCATCATACACTTCCAAATCCATACAAACGGCGCGAGGGTACTCCCCAAGGCAATGAGAATGAGAATGATGCATCATCCGATGGCTTTCCTAGTAAACGAGAGCAGGATGGTGAAAACATCGCTAATGGCAATGGGCAGTCAGCACAGAAGAAGAAACGTCATCTTTCAGATACAGACATTCCACTGATGCAGGAAAACCAAGCCGACGAGAATGTACATGATAACGATAATGGCAGTGATAAGGAGAGTGATCCAGGTGTGTATGTTACTGAGAATAATGTGCTGTTTCAGGACCCTTCAGAGTATCCACATGGGCCAAAAGATGCTATTGCTCACCTTCGATTGCAACATATGCAGAACCTGGCGAAAGCTATGCAACCATTACCGCTAACTGAGAAGAACTTAATGGAGTTTGATGCAGAAGAATCAGATCGTTATATGCAGTATTGCCGACCAGTTAACGAAACAACACAGAAGATAATTGCAGAAGCACTTCGCCAGCGTCTGTCCAAGGCATCTAGCGATGGTACTATATGTGGGGAAAGAGACTCATCCAGTGCTGATGTTCTGCTGCCATACAAATGTCCAACCTGTGAATATCGTGCACGCTGGCCATCAGAGATCACACAGCATATGAAGAACCATTCAGACTTGAAGCCATATCATTGTCCTCGCTGCAGTTATCGGAGCAAGTGGAAGTGGGATGTTGTCAAACATTTAAAACGTTGTGGAGGTGGTACGATAAAAGATGTTATAGACAGAAGTTCAGAAGACAATGCTGACTGTTGTTCAGAACCAAGTCCTGAACAGGTGCAGAACTCTGTTCAGAATGCTGCTTATCTGGTTGGGCCATTTGCATCAGATACAGTCAACCCTCTTTCAGGGAGTAATAAATCTGACAGTCCAGAGTCGGCTAGCAGTGCACTGGCTGCCATAGCAACTACAGTTTCAGCACAGTACAATAAAAAACGACCATTTTTTCAGGGGTTAATTAGCGAAGGCATGTATCACTGTTTTAAATGCTCATTTGTAGGGCAGACGCTCTCTGAATTAAGAAAGCATGCAGTTGTTCATTCAGAAGAAAAACCATTTTCTTGTCAGACTTGTGGCTACAGTTCTAAATGGAAGGGTGATGTTAAAAGACACCTCAAGTCATATGATCATGTTGGTATGACACAGGAATTTAGTCAGGCCAACGGTAAAATGGATGCCATTAACTTGTTTCCTGATGGCAACGCAAGTGAAGAATGTAGCGCAATTGAGTTAAGCTCGGAGGAGAGTCCTCAAGATAAGCAGCTATACAAATGCACTCAGTGTGAATATGTCACATACAAGAAATATTCTTTCGATACCCATCTTAAGATTCATGGTAACTTGACTACAATGAGCAACAATTCACAGTCCAAGTTCAAATGTAAGCAGTGTGACTATCAGGCTCCAGACCTTCCTACTTTCCTACAACACAAAGTCGCACACACACAGTCCACTAACGTAGCCGAGAATGAAGCAGATAATGAAGAAAATCCACAGAACTTAGAAGTCTCATCCAGAACTTTGCGACTCAAGATGAAGCATCGTCGTAAGCCAGTACAGCAATTCCAGTGCACCAAGTGTCCCTACACATGCTTCAAGCGTTCAGGACTTGACCTACATCTGTCCATGCATGAACCGCGTGGTTCTGAAGCGTTAAAATGCCTATTTTGTGATTATAATGTGTACAGTCGTAACTTGTTAAACCAACATCTGAAGCTGCATCCTGAATATGATGAAGAGAAGCATGGTAGTATGCTACCAAGCCGTGATGACGATGGTATGAGTACAGAGAATGAATCTAAGGACACGCCTGAGCGAATGGTTGATTTGATGTCTGCTGCTATGAGTACAACTGATGAATATGAAAATGCTGAGATTGCTGAAGCGTTGCATTCAAGCAAATTTATAGGCACTCCGCCATTGACATCGATTTCTTCTAAGGAGGTCTCGAAGCGCCTGTCCTGTGAGTGGTGTAACCGTTCATTTGATCACTTGAACACTCTGTACCAACATGCCAGGAACATGCATCCATTTGAATTGTCTGCACAGGAAATGAACACTTCAATAAATCAATCGCAGGTCTTGGACTTGGTGAGCATTCCACGAGGTGTAGAATCACCACATTCTATACAAGCTATGTCAGGAGCAGTAGAATGCACTCCTAAAGCACCATCACCTAATATATATCATCTTCTAGAGAACATGAATGCACAACAGCAGAGAGTAATGACATTCAATGATAAACTTCTGATGTCAACAAGTAAGACCGCAAATAATCCTAATGAGGTTGTCAGTGCGTGTTCTAACAGTGCAAGCAGTGTGATTATGACGAATGCCATGGATATGTATTCAATAAAGATGGTTAGGACACTGGCCGCCTTAGGTGATCACCAATCAATCAAGAAAGGCATGACAACAAATCCAGGGAAACGAAGTCAAAAGCACAAGTGCAATAAATGTCCATTTGTTGCCAGTAATATGTTTTCATACTACCGCCATATGGAACGACATGGAGGCAGTGGTCGTCATAAATGTGCTTATTGTGATTATAGCATTGATCGGTTGAACCTGCTTTATCAGCATATGAAAGGGGCACATTATGTACAGATTGGTAGCGATACACATTTAGTAGATGAAACAGCACTTGGCTCTGAAGACATGGATATAGAGTTTGCCGATGGAGGATATCCAGATAAGGTTAAACCAGAACTAACCACATCTGAAGCAATCATGCAAGACGATGCCAGTGTTTTGAAATCAATGGCAGCAAATGGAGGGAAGCCCAATATTGTGATTACTGAAGATACGTTATGGCGTGGAGTTCCTATACAGATATGCTTTGTTGATGGGCGGAAAAACTACAAGTGCCCATATTGTGACTACATCAGTAATAATGCGTCTAATGCTACAAACCATGTCCGACAGCATGGAACAAACCGTAAATACAAATGTGAGTTTTGCGATTACAGCGTAGATAACTTGCGTCTTGTGTATCATCACATGGAGTCCATTCACAAAGATATCATTATTGAAAGTGGCTTAGGAGAAGTGTTTGCGAAAACATTTGCCGCAATTGCTAGTGGAGCCGACACACCTCCACAAGAACCAGGCGATGGGTCAAAGATAATTGAAAACCCATTATCAGGACTAGATTTGCGTGATAGCTTGCTTTCTCGTGTTTTAGTAAAAGAAACTTCAAGTCCAAGTAATGAACTAAGGGAAACTGTTGACTTCATTGTGGAAAATGGTCCAAAACGCTTCATTCCATGTCCCCGATGTCCATTCCGTGCGAAGAACAAAGACGCGCTGCTAAAACATCTTGAAATGCATGAGTATACAGGACGCTTTAAGTGTCAGCATTGTAGCTATAGTGCTGAAAGGCTCAATCTACTCACTCAGCACTCACGAGTTCATATGAAAAAAGATGGATCACTGGAAATGGTGCCATATCCAGAAGTGAACTTAGCAGTAAAACGTAAGCAGTCTGAAGCGGAGATTCAAAAAAGAAAGGAGAAAAGAATCAGTGCTGCTGCGAGCATTAGCAAAATGAGTGAGAAAAAACAAGTGAAGTTAAAGGCTTTGCAGGGCGGCTTCATTGGCCGTATTCGGTACAAATGTTCACGATGTCCATTCACTACATTCTGTCGAAATAACATCATCAAACATAGACGACAGCATTTAGTTACAGGCAAATATAAATGCCAGAAGTGTAATTACAGCGCTGGCCGATGGTACTTGCTTCAGCAGCATATGCGTTTCCACCAGAACAAGGAAGAAGCTGAAAACGCTGCTGATAAAGGATTAGATGGTGCTGGTTTGGATGGTAACACTGAACGCTTTCAAGATTTTATCCTTGACCCTGATGATGAGGATACCGTGGCTGCATTACAGAAGCTGATTGATGAGAAGTCAATGACGAAGAAGGGTATGAGCTTGATGCGGGGTGACGGTGGTGGTGGTGGTGCTGACAGTGGCATTATGGATCCTAATGGTGAGCTCGATTTAATGGACACAATGGGTGATGACGGTGATGAGGCTGACATGGAAGATGACATGGAGGATGACATGGCAGACTTTGATGATGACGAGGAAGACATGGTTCAGACCCCAGATTCCGAGTCAAAAATAGGTGAGCATGATCAACCACTATCCACCTCTGCTACATCAACTGCTTCACCTTCTTTCCCGCTTGGTGTGCAGTTTCGTAATTATAAATGTAAGAACTGTCCATTTAGTAGTAACAAAGCTTCTGAGTTCCGCAAGCACCAGAACTATCATATTGTTTCACAGAAATACACCTGTGATTACTGCACCTATAGTATTAACCGCCTTAACCTGCTTACACAGCATAGAAAACTGCACTCTCATCAAGCAGACTTCAACCCTAACCCTGGAGCTTTGCGCTTATTACGTATGCTATCCGCTAGTAATACCGACATTGCTGAACTGCCGTCAGATCATGATAGTCACATTTCATCTGAAGGTTTCGTTTCAGATGTCTATCCTCTGGAGGGATGTGATGATCCGGTGCAATCACTGGCTGACAATGAGATGGTGGAAGCGGCAGAGATGCTTCACATGGCTAAAACGGTTTCTGATGACAGCTACCCATATGCTTGTTCCATATGCCCATATCGTTGTGCTTCCGGCAAAAGTCTAAACATTCATTCGAACATGCATGGCTTAAACAGGAAGTATATATGTGACTTATGTGATTGGAGTGTAGATAGACTCAATCTCTTGTATAATCATCGTAGAGTTCACATAAAGCAGTCAGAATTCCAATCCTCTCCCGATCCATCAATTTTCATAAATACTAAGGCGGACAATTCTACACCATCCGACCTCTCTGTTAAGAAGACAGAGACATTCCAGTTATGTTCAAACCGAAAGATATATAAATGTAAGTTGTGTCCATTTTCTTGCAATAACCATAACAATTTTGACTATCACATGTGGCTGCACAATACACCATCAAAATACACATGCGCCTTTTGCACATATAGTGTCGGTCGTTGGAACCTGCTCACACAACATATGAAGTTACATCGACAAGAAACTGGTGCCAAATCACAAACAAATACCGAAACTAGTGCTGCTGGCACAGCATCTACTGGTATCATTAGTCCTGGTGGTAGAGTGCGACTGCGGTGCCCAAAATGTTTATACCATACATCGAACAAAAAACTGCTTGATCTCCATGTTGCTATGCATGAAACTACCGAGAAAGCTCTTAATCTTCACTTTGCTAAACAGGACAGTACCACCCATGCTCTTTATCTCCACCTTCCCACATTGCATGACATTACCAGGAAAATGACATATTCCTGCAAGTTTTGTGACTATATCACTGACCAGTACCAGAAGCTACAACAGCACGTATCAACACATGATGATTCTAAAGAAGACAAATCTCCAAATAAATCGGAGGAAAGTGATGCAGTTGACAAACCAACTCCAGGTGTTGTGTCTGTAAAAGAACTTGAACAGTTACAGCCTTTCCTAAAGACTGAGCCATACAGTGCCGATGCACCACGGGATTTGGATAACGTTGATGAACTTAAATGTGATCGCTGTCCATTTTTGACAATAACTGCGAGTGATTTAAAGTCGCACATATCACATCATGGGATGCCTGATAAGTATGTTTGCCCATCGTGTGATTATGGTTGTTGCGATGAAGACAGTCTTCTAACGCACACACAGTTGCACTTCCTGGGAACGCAGTTAGACATAGAAATGGTTCATTCACTCATTGCTCAGCAAGAGCGTAAAAAACGTGATCGCGCTAATCAAAATTCTAGTGATGCTGAGGATGATGTCACGAATGATGTCACAGATATTAACGAAAAGAAAATTGACACAGAAGATGCAAAGCCGATTGTTGATGCGTCATTAGTCATTAGTGTGGGTGAAAATGATAATAATAATGGTGCTAGTTCAACAGAAGAACAGAAATTCAAAAATGAAATTAAAAACGAGACGAATAGTGTTGACAGTGAGACAGCTATCATTAATACTAAGTCGGAGGATGATAGCGATGGTGGTGCGAGCATCACGAAGCCATCAGCGGCTTTAAACGGACCCACGCTTAAAGCATCCCCAGCCAAAACAAAGGTGTATGTGTGTCAGTATTGTGAGCGGGAATTTGAGGAAAAGTCGCAAATGATCAAACATGAAAAACAGCATCTGATTGGTAACTAAACCCGTAGTAAGAAGCTATATGGTTGTTTCCAGTTTGGTAAAATAGACACAACTGTATTATACACAGTACATGTCATAAATAAGTTGACATGTTTTCCCAAAAAAACGAGAAACATTTTAGTTAGTAATGAATGTTCTGTTGAATATTTTGAATATAATTGGATTGGAAGACATTGCTTCCTAAAGCAATGTCTTCTAATCCAATTATGTTCAAAATATTCAACAGAACATTTCTTACATCATGTTCAAAATATTCAACAGAACATTTCTTACATCATGTTCAAAATATTCAACAGTGTTTTATTTTGTTTTGGAAACATGTTCAATTATTTCTGCGCTGTTCTGCATTAACCCTTTAACTTAGTCAAGGAAATTTAAATATCTTATTGAATGTCCATTTACAGGTCAAGAGAATACAATTTTTGAAAATTTATCACAGGAATGACTGGCTTGGTTATCGAGCCAGTCATTCCAGTGGTAAATTTTCAAAAATTGTATTCTCTTGGCCTGTAAATGGACATTCCACAAGATGATACCAGTGACTGGTTTTTAGTGATCGCATTTGATTTGTTCTCTACGCTGGTCAATTGAAACGGATGTAGTCGTGTCAGTGAATGTTTCACTATTTGTGTCACATTTGAAAAACTTGGCATCTAAGACAAAGAAATATTGCCTATGCAACATTTTATGAAGTTAGCATCGTTTAATGAAAGTGCCTTGTTTACGTAACAAATGTATAATTTTTAAGGATTTTTACGTAAAATTCCGAAAGTGGCCTTGGATTAAAAATGTTTTCGTATAAACTATCTTTAACGTTGAATGTTATATATTAACTAAGTAAGACAATATTTCTTACAAACCACTGATAATACTTAACAAATATGCAAGACAGAACCTGGGTGCTAGATTGTTTTCCTCATGTTGCCTTGGTTGCCATCTCTACTTGGAGGTCACAAGGTCACAAGTTTTACGAACAAAAGTGACTTAAAATGAACACAATTTATACATTGTTTTTACAAAAAGCCATATTTTTTAATATAAATATTTATCTTATGCATTTCGTAACATTTCTGTGCAATTTAATTATCGTGGACCTGTAAATATATTTTGTTTGGCATTAATTAGCGTGTGTTTTAATGTGTATAGATTTGTATGTTCAAGGATATGTAACTAGTACAGTATATAACTTAACAGAAATAAATTAATACGCTTCTAAAATAAACTAAAACGTGCTGTTGAATATTTTGATCATAATTAGATTGTAAGACATTCTGAAGCAATGTCTTCTGAAGCAATGTCTTCCAATACAATTATGATCAAAATATTCCACTCTCAGGAATGTTTCCTACATCGTTTTCAAAGTTCTATTAACTAATGTTTTTGTCTTGAAAATATGTTAACGTCTTTGTGCTGTACTGGAGAACAATAATGCGATAAATGCACAAAATAATTCTATTTAATCACACAGTTTTCGTTATATTCTCATTAATTTAAATTCTGCTTGAGAACTCATTGCATTTTAGACAACAAACGTCAACAGACAGTGATTGTTTAAGTCAGGTTAACAACTTGCTGTGGCCATTTAACTATCCGACGGCTGCAAGCCAACAGACAATAATTTCAATGGCAATAACGCTGGACTTGCTGAATATTTTGAAAACAATTTGACTGAAAGTTGTTGGTAAAATTTCAAAAATATTCTTCTCTTGCTGTGCAAATGGACACTCACAGAGCAGGAGTGTTTTATTTTCTTGGCCGATCTTCAGCTGGACCGGATAAATATTTCGAAAACAATTTGCAGCGAGATGTTGTTCATTGCTGCATGATTGACTAGAGAACCATTGAGAGACAATTGAAAGTTTTGAAAATTTCTAATATATACACTGACTTTCAGAAATGGTGTATTTATGCCATAAATTTAATCCTTTTAAATGTAATTTGTTTAATGAATTTGTTACAGAGTTTTTCCAGCATTTAATCAATATGGAATGTTATCTAACAAGATAGGCTTACGTGATTAAATAGAAAATCGTGATTATGTTTTAAATCGGGAATTTATATGATTAAAAATTAAATAATCAAATAATCGTGAATATTTTCTATTGGATGAAATATTTCAAAACTTAACTTTCAATTACTTCTTAATGCGATCGGTCTGTGAATGTATGTCCTTTTGCAGAGCAAGAGAAGACAATTTTTGAAAATGTGTTACTGGAATGCCTGGCTCGAGAATCGAGCCAGGCATTCCAGTGATACATTTTCAAAAATAGTATTCTCTTGCCCTGCAAATGGACTTTTCTAAAACACCATTACAATTTTTGTCATTAATATTCTTTTATTGTTATGTCTTGATAATTTGTATCCAAGCTGATTAAACGAGTAATCGCGATTATTTTTCAATAATCGATCGTGATCACTCAAAGCAATAATCACACACGCCTATAACAAGATAATTATCGATTTTATATTGTCTCTTTGTATGCTGTATGCAGTCATTCAATATTCAAATACCCTTTTGAGGGTCAGACTGGCCAAAAATTACCTCTGCAGGAATGTCCATTTGTAGGCCAAAAGATGATGATTTCTGGGGTTTTACAGACAACATTCCAAGTGTTATATCTCTGGACCTGATAAATATTTTGGAAACAATTTGCTTTCAAATTATTCAGCAAGTCACAAGTTTTTGCTCATTGAAATTATTGTTTGGTGGGTTCTAGCAGCCAGATCTCTAGTTAAATTCATTTCAGTGATAAATTTTCAAAAAGAGTAATCTTGGCCTGAAAGTGGTAAAATCTCAAGACTGCTGAAAATTTTTTTTTGTCAGTCCTGACCATTTAAGGTTTCTAATGTGGTATGACTCTTTGTTGTCAGTTTCATAGTAAGGGTAATGGATATTTTATTAACATGGGAAAACGTTATTACGGATAATGTCCTAATTTAATTAATAACCCCAAAAAACACTCAAATCTGTTCAAGAAAATTTTAATTTTCTCATAGAAACTGTCCATTTGCAGAACGGGAGGCTATTTTTAATAATTTACCACTGGAATGACTGGCTCGATTATCGAGTCAGCCACTCCAGTGGTAGATTTTCAAAAGTGTTCTCTTGGTCTGCAAATGGACATTTCTCAAGGCCATTACCTAAACTCTTTTTGGCCAGCGTGAGTGTTATTAAAGGGTTCGGAAATAATATTAATTTTGAGAAATATGTTAAATATTATTATTAAATAACTCGTTGATTCCATACTTAAAATCATACAAGTATCTCAGTTTCAAACAAGACCGAGATCAGATAGGGTGACAATTTTGAAAACTACATTGGATAGAAACTGTCGTTGCCTTTAGGACATCAGCAACTTTTAATCAGTCTTGTTTACAAGCCATTCAGCGCAATTGGCTAGTTCAATAGAATTTGTTTTATCTTGTTTTTTAGTATGAAATGGATTTAAACAGTCAATTAAGTTGGCATTATGAATGGCTACAGACTGCATTTTCCATTGAGTTTTCCTCGGAATATATGCTCAATATTTTGAAAACAATTTGACTGAAAGTTTCAGTCAAATTGTTTTCAAAATATCCAGCACAACCAGAGTTATTGCCCTTTAAAATTATTGTCTGGCAGCTTGCAGCCATCAGACAATTAAGACTAATTTTTTTTATAAATGCATACAAGAAGTCTCAGTAATAATAGTACATTATTCATCAAATCTCATCTAAAAAGTTTTTTATAGCAGTGTCCATAACAGTTTCCATAAGAATAATATGTACAATGTGTGTAACTGAACAACATGGTCTAGCGTTATGTAAGTTAATTCAATCGCTATTTATAAGGTATTAAAACCGGCCTCGGCAGTGGTCTTGCGAAATATCTATTTGTAAGTCACCAGAAGACTTTTAAAATTTACCGCTGGAATGACTGGCTCGATAACCGAGCCAGTCATTCCAGTGTTAAATTTTTTAAATTCTTCTCTTGGTCAGCAAATTGACATTCCCTGAGCATAGGCTTGCGCGATTATTGCTTTCAATAATCACGATCGATTATTTAATAGTAATCGCGATTACTCGATTAATCGGTTTGAGTACACATTACCCAGTTAAAACAGCAAAAAAAGCATATCAATGACAAAAGCTGCAATGATGTTGAGAAAGGTCGATTTGCAGGCCAAGAGAAGACTATTTTTGAAAATGTGTCACTGGAATGCCTGGCTCGATTTTCGAGCCAGTCATTCCAGTGATACATTTTCAAAAATAGTCTTCACTTGGCCTGCAAATGGACATGCATTCGCTGAGCAAAATGTACATTTCTGTGACCGATCGCATTAAAGAATAATTAAAAGGTAGGTTTTGAAACATTTTATGCTGTAGAATTACTCACGATTATTCGATTATTTAATTTTTAATCATATAAATTCACGATTTAAAAAATAATCACGATTTTCGATTTAATCACACAATCGCGCAAGCCTACCTGAGCATTAATTAAAATTAATTTTCCTGACATCTTGACCATATAAACCCATTAATCCTTAACTTTGTTGTTTAAGTCAAATTAGTTTATAAATAGTCAACAGCTTATTTGTATAGTTACCCCGGGGTTTAGATTCGGGGAAGTCAGATTTAAAAGTTTCAAATCGAGATTCCAACACACATGTGCTAAGCCCCACAGATTGCATACCTTTACTATACATGTGTACATGTACCTGGACCATCACCTCTTCATTATTATTATTATGTACTATGATCAAACACAATTACATTAAATAATTGAACAGCTCTAAAATCCAACAGTTTTTATCAAGGGATGAATCTATGTATGTGCATTTCTTGGGATTGTCTCCCCTGATTTGCAATGTATAAATCATTTGTAATTAAGCTCTCTAGAACATTCCAAGAGTCTGTGATATATCATGCGCAGATCTAACACTACACGCTGTTCCACGGGGTCACAAAGTTCTTGTTCTTGAGCTAGTGGTCAATAGAGGGATCTGATCCGTGACGCAAGTATCTGATGTCATAATCAAATACGTGACATGTTAGCCGACGTCACAATCAAAATGATGTAGCTCGGTCAGGAAATTCGGAAAGTTTTGTCGCGAAAGTGTACGATTTGTATGTTTTAGATGAATTTATAATTTAATAAACAATTCTGGTGACTATTTTGAAACTAATTTGACTGGAAGCTGTTGCTGCCTATATCCCCAAGTCAAAGTAGTTGCAAAATATTCAACAGCATACTGGTATAGTTACAGATAGCTTAATATTTAGATTCTGGGAGTTGAATTTTCAAATCTATTCCAGCAAACGTACAAAGTAGGAGGAGCTTAATTAGAAATGGGCGGGGCATAACTAGAAATAAATCGTCCTATTGACCACCTGTCTCAATGCCAACCTGTCTTGCTTAAGCCGTTAAACATTGACATTCCAGTTTCTCAAATTTAATGCAACTCACCAAGAAAGCTGTTATATATTTTGAAACAAATTTCGCTGGGAGCTGTTGCTGCCTAGGGCAGCAACAGCTTCCAGTCAAATTAGTTTCAAAATATTCAAAAGAATATTCCCTATATTATAACGAATTGGTCATTTAATGGTTGTAAGTAATAAAGGATTAACTGCCATTTTATGAGCTCATTCTATGACTGCTCCTGTATGTTAAGGCTGAAGAGATGAGTTAAACTCTATAACCCTCAAATTTGCTCAAGAAAATGTTCACATCTCATGGAAAATGTCCATTAGCTGAGCAAGAGTAAACTATTTTTGAAAATTTATCACTGGAATGACTGGCTCGGTTATCCAGGGAAATTAAAAAAAATAGGTTTCTATTTATTTGCAAATAGTCATTTCTCAAAACTATTGCTTGACCATTAACCTTCTAACACTGAATCTGGCGAAAAATTGTTTCTGTAGTGGTCTTGCGAAATATAAATTTGCAGACCAAGGGAAGACTGTTTTTTATAAAATGTACAACAGGAATGGCTGGTACCGCTAAATTAAAAAAAAAATAGTCTCGTGATCTGCAAATCGAAGATTATCTATGAGAAAATTTAAATTTTCCTGAACAGATTTGAGGGTTATGGTCTGTCAGATTACGGTACATTTTCATTCTCATTTCTCTGTAAGATGATATTTTCGATATGTAAAATTAAACCATTTAACACGTATTTTTTATACGAATGTAAAATGCTTTCTTCCGAACTGTTTGTGATCAACTAATTCTAATGTCAATTAACTGTCTATGGAATATTCTAAGTAAGTTACTGTTGTTAAATAATCCCCATAATCTATTAATAATTAATCCTGGGCCAAAACTGACCCCTGTTCTGGTCCGAGGGATGTCCATTTGCAGGCCCAAAGAAGACAATTTTAATTGAGACAGTCATTCCAGTGGTAAATTAAAAGAAAAGTCTACTTGGTCCTTAAATAGACGCTCAGTTTCGATAAAAACTCAGAAACATCTTAGTTAGTATAATTTTGAAAATGATGTCGGAAATGTTCTGTTAAATATTTGGAACTTAATTTAATTGGAAGCCATTGCTGCCTAAGGCAGCAATGGCTTCCAATTAAATTACGTTCAACAGTATATTGTAATTTATTTTTTTGAAAACATTTTAAGTTCTTTCTCAATTGTACTATACACACCATATACTATGGGTATGGTTATATTTTAAACGGGCCACTGCTGTTACAGGGAGCGTTCATATGTTCCACGTGATTCAGATCAGTTTAATTTGCACACAAATTCTAACGAGTCCGGTTTTCTGTGATAATCTAAGTACTTATTGTTAAAGGTGATGGGGACAAACTTTAATGCAATTTTGTTGTGTGTTTTATATATATGTATTTATATATATATTTTACAATCAGTCCAAAAAGATCAATGTCACACGATGCCTTCCTATTTTGAACAATTGTTGTGTTTGAGCAAATCTTTTAACCATCGAATTTGTTTTAAAAAATTTAATTTTCTCATTGAAAATGTCCATTTGCAGACTAAGTGAAAACTATTTTTGAAAATTAACCACTCGAATGACTGGCTTGATTATCGAGCCAGTCAGTCCAGTGGTTAATTTTCAAAAATAGTCTTCTCTTGGTTTGCAAATGGATATTTTTCAAGACCACTGTTGAAGCTGTTTTTGGCTGATATAAGTGTTAAAGATAATACCGTTGAGGCCTTTAGATTACATAATTAAATAATTTTTACTGAATTTAATATACATGTATACAAATTTAATAAAGCCTATCGCCACTACAGATCAAATAGCATACATTCTTAACAATGGCAGAAATACTGGAATATTTTGAAATTAATTATACTGGAAGCGGCTGCTTGGACTAACCCATTCGCATGAAATTACTTTGAAAATATTACAATATTCCTCAGTTTTCATGTAGAGTTGCTTTGACAAAGAGGGATCCAATCTGTCACTCGAGTATATGATGTCATAATCAAATACGTCACATGTTAGCTGACGCCATAATCAAATACGTCACATGTTAACTGATGTCATAATCAAATATGCCACATGTTAGCTGACATCATAATCAGATACATCATATTTTAGCTGACGTCATAATCAAATACGCCACATGTCAGCTGACGTCATGATCAAATATGTCACATGTTAGCTGACGTCATGATCAAATACGTCACATGTTAGCTGACGTCATAATCTAAGTGACTATAATCCATCATGGAAATTGAAAGGTCTGTCACTAAAGTGTACAAATTATGTGTCTTTGATGAATGTACAATTTAATAAACAATCAGTTGAATATTTTGAAACTAATTTGACTGAGATCTATTGCAGTAACAATTTCCTGTCAACTTAATTTCACAATATTCAACAGCTTACCTGGCTAATTACTTTGAAATGTAGATTGGGGGAATTCAAGTTTCAAAGTTTAAGATTGATGCCAACATGTGCAAAAACATGGGCAAAGCTTAGCTAGAAATGAGCTGGGCATAGCTAAAAATGAAACCCTCTGTTGCGAGCCCTATGATCTCAATGTAGAGATGACTGCATAAAATAAAACTATTGTAATTCCCTTAAGATTTAATATGGCATTTATCCTGTGCTTTCCAGTAGAAATACGAATTATGCAATCTATATTGAGCAACCGTTATAACCGCAAACTGATTAATTGATGATTGAAAAAGAGAAGTGATTTAAAAAAAAAAAATTCTTCTATTCAGGTAATTCAAAGTCAGTTATATATATTTATATAAAACAGAAATTGTGGCTGCTTGTGTGTGTGCGTGTGCGTGCGTGTGCGTGTGTGTGTGCATGCGCGCTCGGGCATCCAGGTACATTCACGCATTCGTCTTTGTACAAATGTACATCTTGCGCATAAAACCTATAAATAATTCTATTTGTTGCTACATAACTATCTGTCAGTATGTGGCCTGTCGCCCATTCTCGTTATGCTACTATTTGTATTATGTAATTAACTTGTTTTGTTACCTATTCTATGTTAATTATTTTATACTCCAAACATTATTGTGATTAACAAATCATCTCATTGGTTCATACTTTCTTTCGTTAATTGCTTCACTGTCTGCATGAGGCAGTTCTGCAGACGACTTTCCAGCGGGGTAACGTTTAATTCTCGCTGGATATGCTGAATATTTCTGAAAACAATTTAACTCATAGTTGTTGGTGGCTAAGCCACCAACAACTTTCAGTCAAATTGTTTTCAAAATATTCAGCAGGTCAAGAGTTATTTCCCATTGAAATTATTGTCTGGTGGCTTGCAGCAATCGGACAGTTAAACAAATTCTTTTTACATCCTGCCATTTAAACTTTTTGTTTGACCCTGATTTGTTAAAGAACACACGTGATAAAATTGTAAAAAGTGGTGATTGGTTGATGGAGACCAGTATGCTTACATACTCACCACTATTATGGCTGGATCTTGTCATCGCACTCTTCCAATGCAGCCATACCAGTGGTATGTTTTCAAATATATTTATGGTCGTAGGTTTAATAATTGATCCATTTTCGGGTCTACATGTTTTTTAATCCTGTCCCCTTAAATTTCAGTGTCTCAGTTTCAAAACATGTATACAGGAAAGCTGTTGAATATTTTGACTGGAACCTGTTGCTGCCGCATGATATTCCTTACTACATCATAATGAATAGAGGAATCCACTTTCTCAGTCAATCATATGACATCATAATCAATTATATCACATGTAGGCTGTCTTCATAATCAATTACATCAGGAATAACATGATTTAGTCTGTCATAAATGCTTATTAGTCCGTCAAGTTGTACAAATTGTATGTCTTTACTATTTAATAAACATTGTGTTGAATATTTTGAAACTAATTTGGCTGGTCGCTCGGCAGCAACCAGCACCCAGTGAAATTAGTTTTAAAATATTCAATATCGTACCTGTATTGTTTTTTGGAAATTGAGATTCTGATACTGTAGGGATCGATAAATCTGAACATGGGCAGTGTGGGGTGGAGCTTAGATATGGGTGGGGCCTAGCTAAAACTGGATTCCTAGTATGTACCAGTAATGGTCAACGTCTTAGCGATTGTTAAATTAAGACGTCGCTTGTTTAAGTTTTCTTGGAGAAATCTGTTGAACCTGGGCATGCAGTTAACCATTTAATGGCCAAGTCGGCCAAAACCAATCGCTGTAGTGGTCTTGAGGAATGTTCATTTGTACACCAAGAAAAGATGATTTCTGAAAATTTACCACTGGAATGACTAGCTCGATAACAGAGCCAGTCATTCCAGTGTTAAATTTTCAAATATAGTTTTCTCTTGGCCTGCAAATGAACAGTAAATAAGCAAATATTTAGATTTTATTGACCATTTAAAGGTTACATTAATTTGAATAATGTTTTAAAAGTAGTAAGGACAAATTTGTCCCATTTGTCATTGATATATATTTTTAATAGGGGCGCACAGTGGAGGGAAACGTGTCTATTTTGGACACAATGTTGCTCAAAGTTGTTGGTGTTGTGTCTTAGCATTTAATCCCAAAATTGACATGCATGTTCTGGACCCCACCATCAAACATCCACCTAAATGGCAAAACAGACAGTCAGGCTGGCGGCACGCGGGCTTTAGTGCGTCAGATTTCAAACATGATATTAAGAGGAACAAAACACACTAACGTGTGCATCAGGCGGGTGGCACGCAGGCGTTTGGAATCGGTCATGGAGCGATTTTTTATGCGTGCAGCTTGCTCGCGTGAGGTGGAATTCCCATTTCTCACATGGTCACAAAAGAATGTTCCAGAATTTGTAGAAGAATGTTCTGACAATTACGTGACAATGGCGTGCATTTATCCGATTTGCTGCATGCCAGAAGCATTCAGTGTGTTTTAATTTTCCGCTTGACGCCCGCGTGTTGCTTGACGCATGCGTGACACCCATGTCCTGTCTGTGCTGCCCTTTACCTTTGAGATAATCACTAGTAGAACCAATTATATATTGAAAAATGCATAAAAGAGTGTCTTTCTTTAAAGCAATGTTGCTGAAAGCTGTTGCTATTACCTATTAGTTTTTGAGCCCAAAAATTGTGATACCTATTTGGGACTCCGCAGGCAAGCTTACATCAGAGCCAGAGTTATTGAAAAAAGATGTCTTAAGAACAATAAGTATTCCATGCTTGTATTAACTCCTGCGCCTCATGATGGTAAAATTAGTATGCTGTCCAAATTTAACATCATTGCGTACTTATACACACAGAGAAAACAGTGAGTAAAGCTATTCTGGGGTGTGATGTTTACGGATAATAATATGTAACCCTTTCACGACGAAGACGGCCAGAACCGTTCTCTGTAACGGTCTTGAGGAATGCCCATTTGCAGGCCAAGAGAAGACTACTTTTAGAATTTACCACTGGAATGACTGGCTCGATAACCGAGCCAGCCATTCCAGTGGTAAACTTTCAAAAGTAGTCTCTCTTGGCCTGCAAATGGACATTTAATAAGTAAATATTTTAATCTTTTGAAAAAATGTAGTCATTAAAGGGTTAACGTTTTCACTTCAAGAGTATACTTACTTCCCTAATACTCTTTGATATTGCTAAATATCGGCTTGCACTCAATAAACACTCAGAATAAAAACAGTTAGGTGCCCCTACTGTGCAGGGAGTCAGAGTGCAGTCCGGCGGATGCCAGCCCCACCACCGCGCATGCACAGACTAGCACTTCCTCTTTGCTAATTTATTGGCAGAGGGTGAACACATGCTTTGTGCTCTAAGCTTTTCACTAGTCTTTTTAAGTCTAATATAAGCGGTTAATAGAAGTTTGAAACACCTGTTGTGATGTCTGAGAGAGTTACTTCGCCGGAGGAGGGCCCAGGACCTATCCATCAGGTGACTTCTATTATATTTTAGCGAGTTTTTCCCGATGTAATGTGTTTCCGGGACTCGCGTTTACCGTGATAAGCGCCTAGTATAGTTGTTGTATGTCAACATGGTGCTATATAATACTAATCTCTCTTTGTGTTTATGTCCACAGGTATCTGTCAGGATATGTATTGGACATCACAGCATCAGAGGGTTTGTTTCTCTCCACCAAGGTTCCATTTCCTACTAATACTGTTAGGTTATCTAACCAAAAATTCTATGTCCAATGATTCGGAGGCCTCGTATGAAGGTCTTCTCACTGCCCTCTTGATCCAATTCCTTCCCCTACGGTGGAGAGAGTTAAGAGGCGTAGTCTTGGTGGAGTGTTCCAGTTCATCACGTTGGCTGGTTTGGCTATACAAAGAGTCAGGTATTCTAGTTAATGATATGAGGTGATGTTAATTATTTTATCTATAAATTGCCATTGTTATCATTGTGTATCTGATGTTTGTGTAGTCTGAATATCTATCCTGAAGATGTTCTGGTTATGAATACAATTCGTCCTTACACCTGGATGTTTGTTTCGGATCGATTTAATTTCTGTCTGGGATTAATGACGTCATAATCAGCCTTGCTCTTTATTAACAATTAAAGTTTTGTCCAACGCTGGTTTCAGATGATTGGTGATCCTTATGATCAGTTCCCTCTCTCTTTTAGTTTGGTTTTGAGTTTTCTAACTTTAACTAAATTGCTCATTGTCCTCGTCCTCTGTCCTGTTTCAGAGACCTGGTTGCTCGTCCTGTGGGCATTTTCTGAAAGAAAAGTTCATCCCGCATCTTTGCTTTCATTGTAGCCCCTGTGGGCCATTGCTCAATTGTGATGTATGTAAGCATTTGGGGGGGGGGAGCTAATGACCGAATTTTTATGCTTGCAGGCTAAGGACAAGGTTGTGGAGGAGGAGAGGAAGCAAAAAAGAGAGGTTGTGAGTAAGAAGGGTAAGAGGAAGGCCTCGTCCTCAGTGGACATGGAGGCCTTCCGTAGTGAGATGTTGGGAGAGATGAAGAGGACAATAAAGGATTTGGTTCCAGAGGTGCTTCGTGGCATGCTTCCTGGACCAAATCCTTTGTTGTCCTCATCATCTGCTTCGGGACAGTTGATCCCCACCTCCGTAGGCCGTTACCAGTTTCCGAGGATTCAGAGGTGGCCCCATTAGTGGCGGCGTTCCACGACCCTGTCAGCAGGCTTGCCGCACCGAGGGGTCGTGGACAGCTGTCGCTGGAACCTGCTGGCTGCTTATCAGCCCAGGGGTATCCGCACGCCGCAGGTGCCAGTACCTCCTATGGCACCTTTCCTGGCCAGTCCGGGTTAGCTCTCTTTGCTGACCCGGAGTCTAATCTTTCTGGCCAGGAAGAAGAGGATTATCTGTTAGGATCACCGTCTGAGGACGTGGCCATGGATTTTGACGTCTGTGCACCTCTCGTGGGGAATACAGGCGACATGATCCATGGTTCTACTCATGCAGGGGTAGAATTCACGGCTCAGAAGGTGGCCCTGGGCGGTGCTGATGGTCAGTTGTTCCGCATACCTCGTCCTGCCGAGAGTATTGCTGGTGCTGGCCGGGGCCGTGGTGGGGCGGTATCTGTCCCACGCTCTACCACGTCGCCTCCTCCTCCTGGACAAGCCAGTCAGATTACCATGCCTGCTCTTTCGGGCCCGCATGCTTTCTCTGGCTTGCCGGGAGTGTCAGCATATCCGCCGTCAAGCTCTGCTGCATTTGCTCAGGAGGAAGACGAAGGCCCTCGTCTAGTAGAGCACTCGCAGTTAGCCACGGAGGAGGATTGGTCTGACGCTTGTCAATGGCTGATAAGTGTTAGGCCAGACCTGCCCGTGGAGCAGTCGGCTAGCGAGCGAGACCACAGGCCGTAGTTAGCTGGTAAGTCGACTGCTAGTGCTATGCCATCTCTGCCGTTAGCAGAGCATATCGTGGATATGTTCTCGGCGGCGGAGACATCCATTAAGGCGAATGGGCATCTCGCGAAGGCCCCTCGCGAGGTCGCAAGGCGCTGCCGCATCGTGCCCGTGGATTACCAGAGGTACGGTGTGGTGCCCAAGCCTAGCGTGGATGGCCGCGCGGCTCTGGGTGAGGATGCGCGGCCAGGCATTGCGTTCGCCCAATGCCGCGTTGCGGGATGCGGAGGAGAGTGGGAGAGCGTCTATTGTGGCGCTGTCTTACGTCTCCCAGCTGTTACAGGGGGTAGTAACAGCATCCGCATCACGCCAACCGAGCCCGGTCACAGTCCAGAGAGCCATCCAGGATGGTATCAACCTGGCTCTGGACTGTATGACTTGGGCGGTGACCAGGAGTGTCCGGGCGAGGCGCACGTTTGCGTTGGATAACCTGTGCGTGTCCCAGGACCTGTACAATAGGCTCGCCTATGGCAGGTCCAGGTCTCTTTGGAGGTGAGGGATGTAGGAACCTCCAGGAGACGGTTACTCTGGTCAATAACCAGAGGGCGCTGCACGAACAATTTGAGGTGCTCCGTAGGGAGCGCGTTTGCGCTGCACGTCCTGCATACCATCCCCTGCAGGCTCGAGGTGGGGGTGGCCAGGTCAGAGGCCAGCCACCATCGCAGCGTCGGCCTCGGCCATGTGCGATTCGGCCAGCAGTGAGGGGGGCGCAGGCTCCTCAGGCGCAGACAGCCACCCGCGCACCGAGGTGCGCGCGGTGCTGGTCGTGGCGCGCGAGGATCTGGTCGTGGTAATCGTGCCTGATGGGCCAGTTACTGCGGTGAGAACCACTCCAGTGTTTCTGGCGAAGGAGACAGTGCCACTCTTGCACTCCTTATGTCCACCTCTCTCCCTAGGTGGACCGGTGGGAGGCCGGCTGGCCGACCACATGCAAGAGTGGGAACGGTTGACTCAGGACCGTTTAGTCTTGCGATGGCTTTCAGTCGGGTATCATCCCGATTGGATGACAGGCCCGCCATCGCGGCTGTCTCTGGTCTCCAAATCCGAGAGATCCAGATCAAAGGTTGTGTATCGAGGAGGAGATAAACTCCCTCATACAAAAAGGAGCAATTCAGCCGGCACAGAAGTGTCCGGGCTTCTATTCAACCGTGTTCTTAGTGACCAAAAAACACAGGAGGGTGGAGACCAATTCTCAACCTCAAGCCATTGAACAAGTTCATGGAAACGGCCAGTTTCAAGATGGGAGACTGTGCGCTCGGTGTTGGCGGGGTTAGAGAAGGGAATGTGGACACCTTCAATAGATTTGAAGGATGCTTATTTCCACATCCCCATAGCGAGGAGTTTCTGTCGCTTCCTGAGATTTGCATTCCAGGGCAGACAGTGGGAATTCAGGGTGTTACCCTTCGGAATTTCCACGGCTCCTCTGGTTTTCACCCGTGTGGTTCTTGCGATTACCGCATACCTCTGCAGGAGACGCATAGCAGTCCACACGTACATAGACGACTAGCTGTTAAAGGCACACACCCAGAGAAGTTTATCGGCCAATCTGGAGATTGTTTTGAAGACTCTGAAGGCTGGATGATCAATTTCCAAAAATCAGAGCTGACTCCATCCCAGAAGTTTGTTTACCTGGGGATGTTCTTCGATCTAGAGACAGGATATGTTTATCCTACTCAGGAGAGTTCAGAGACTCATCTCAGTAATTCAGTCAGTGTGCGACAGTCGTCATGTCCTGACACGGGTTTACTTGAGAATGCTGGGGTTGATGGTTTCGTTGGAACCAGTCATTCCTCAGGCCGCCTTACGCAGGCGGCCGATCCAGTTATTTCTCATGACGCGATGGACCCAGAGTACAGGTTCACTGGACTCGAACGTGTCAGTGTTGGCGCCTCTAATTCACCACCTGCAATGGTGGTTGAACACAGAGAATCTCCTGGTGGGGGTTATGCTGACTCCTCACCCTCAGGTAACTGTGTATGCAGATGCCTCCATGGAGGGGTGGGGAGCTTGCCTGGAAGAATCCACAATATCAGGGCTTTGGGATCTGGAACAGTCGAAGGAACATCTCAATCTGCTGGAATTAAGAGCAGTAGTCCTGGGCCTGGAACATTTCTTACAGTTCCAAGATTGTTCTTATTCGTTCAGACAACTCAACAGTAGTGACTTACATAAACCGCCAGGGCGGAACGAAGTCGCCCAGTCTCTGTATGATGACATGGAAACTGCTTTGCTGGTGCCTGGATCACAGGATTACCTTGAAAGCAGTTCATATTCCGGGAAGGTTAAATCTGCTAGCAGACTCATTGAGCCGAAGGATGAGTGTTTTACCGACGGAATGGCAACTAAATCAATGTGTGGCAGATCGTCTGTTCGACCATTGGGGGAAACCCAACATCGATTTGTGAGCTATCAGCTGGTCGGGAATGTATGCATACGCATTCCCTCCAGCAATCCTGATTCCAAAAGTTCTTCAGAAAATCAGACAGGAGGAGTGCCAAGTGCTTCTGATCGCCCCAGATTCGCCAAGCCGATCATGGTATACGGATCTGCTGGACCTTCCTCTGCCTCTGATGAACGACATTATCTTCCAGGGCAAGGCCCTTCACAACAATCCGTCAATGTTCCGATTGACTGCGTGGATGTTGTCAAGGAATCTAGAATTAAGGAGGGCTTTTCTGAGCAAGCAGCCATGTTTATGGCCAACGCCAGGAGGGGGTCAAACTCCAGAGCATATAATTATAAAATCAACAGATTTGCAGAGTGGTGCTCAAAAAGATGTGTTGATCCAATGGATTCATCTATTCAGGTAGTAGCTGATTTCCTCTGTCACCTGTATGATGCCTATAGCCTCAAGCCTAACTCTATTGCTGGTTATAAGTCAGCTTTAATGACTGTTATCCCTTGCTTGGCTAATAGGGGAAGTGAAGTAAGTACATTAAATGTATTAATTAAAGGCATGGGCAATCTAAGACCAAGGAATCCCCAGGTGATTCCATCTTGGAGTTTATCTCTAGTTCTTCAAGTACTAGGTGATAAGCCTTTTGAACCACTTAGTTCCATTTCTATGAAACTGTTAACTCTTAAAACTGTATTTTTAATTGCTGCGGCCTCGGCTAGGCGTAGGTGTGAAATTCATGCCTTATCAGCCGAGGAGGACCATTTTGTGGTTACAGGGGAAGGCCTTAGGCTTCTACCCAGGATAAATTTCATGGCGAAAAACCAGTCTGAAATATCCGGGTCAACCTATAATTTTACCAGCTTTGACTAGGTTTGATCCTAATTCAAAACTATGGTGTCCCGTCCGGGCGTTGCTCTGGTACAAACAGCGTACTTCGGAGTGGCGGACCGACCAGTCAGCGTTATGGTTGTCATATATTGAACCCTATGGCAGGGCGTCTAAGGACACCATTTCCAGGTGGATTGTAGAATGTATCCAGTTTTGTCATAAATCCGCCACCGGTAAACAGGTTGACATGGCCAAGGCTCACAGTGTCCGCAGCGTAGTGACTTCCACCGCCCTATTTAATGGGGTCCCTGTGGATGACATTATGTCAGTTGCTCAGTGGCACTGTGAGTCAAGTTTTACAGACCATTATCTCCGTGACACCTCAAATCCTCTCGCCTTGTCGATTTTGAAAAAATAATTAGGTGTATTTTTTCGATGAGGTTTCCTCATTGCTTATATATATCACAACTAATTAATGGGAACAACCACTTTTTGGGACTGCATCAGCCTTCACCACTGGGAAGATGATGTCAGCAGCCAAGTTCAACAAGGTCAGTCTTGTTCATGTGTTGTTCATTGTTGATTGTATTGTCACGTGACCCTTTGTTATTAATATGGTGATGGTTTGTGTGTTTATGTGGTTCATCATTGAGAGTATACGAAAATGGAGCCTTTTCGTCTCTGTCCTATAGTACATGGCACTGGTACGTAGAGAGCGTATGGGACATTGAGGTCATTCGACTCTTCCTCCCAGGAAAGGGGGGGGGGGAGGGCGCATATGACATTCGGTCATCTCTCATCCATCGGTTGGTGTTAACCGAGGGTTTTGTCAAATCCTGACTGTTTTCACACAGTTTCAGAAGTTTAAGTGCCTTAAATGCGGAAAAGCGTATAGGGAAGAGCTGGTCTTTTGACCTCGCCTCCCTCCCGCCGAATTCCCTGTCGAATTCTGGCAATATCAAAGAGTATTAGGGAGGTAAGTATACTCTTGAAGTGAAATAAACGAAATCAAGGATTTCTTTTTTCACGAGAGAGTTGATACTTACCTCCCTAATACGGACCCGGACTCTCCACCCCACAGAGGCTCGGTCTTCAGGCTCTTAATAGTTGCATGTGTGTCAGCCAATAAATTAGTCGGAGGAAGTGCTAGTCTGCGCATGCGCGGTGGTGGGGCTGGCATCCGCCGGACTGCACTCTGACTCCCTGCCCAGTAGGGGCACCTAACTGTTTTTATTCTGAGTGTTTATTGAGTGAAAGCCGATATTTAGCAATATCAAAAAGTATTAGGGAGGTAAGTATCAACTCTCTCGTGAAAAAAGAAATCCTTGATTTCGTTTAGTTTATAAAACAGTTTCTCTGCATAAAATCGTAAAAAAGATTGTTTTCACAAAAATAACATTTACATTTATTGAAATCAGAAAAGAAATATTTTTTATTTTATCGAACAAATTGTTTTGGAGCACGTATTAAGCAATTGCAATGCTTCATTAATAAGTTAGCATGACAGAAACCAGTAAAAGTCATTCAACTGCAGTAGTAATAACAGTAACGTTATTGCCCATCCGAACCATCCCGATCACTCCAAATATCATAAATTATTAACCACTCAAGCCTAGCAGGGGGGGGGAAAACAAGAAATTTGTGAAGACGGAATAATATTATGGTGAATATTTTGAAACAAATTTGACTGGGGACTGTTGCTGACAGCTCCCAGTCAAATTAGTTTCAAAATATTCCAACACCTTTTCTGTATAGGGTGTCTTTAAATTGGGACATTATTTTTTTTACAGAATATTTGGTCCAAGGCTCTGACCGAGTCCTGCATTTTATTAAATAGTATTTTAATTTTTTTGTTAATTCTGCTTTAACCGTTTCAACCATAAACCCCAGTTTCTCAATGTTAAGACAGCTATACAGAAAAGCAGTTGAAAATTTGGAAATCTACGCACTTAGGCAGGCACACATACGCGTGCCCGCCCACACGCACACTATTGCTGTTGTTGCTGCAATGGGTTTCAAGTTTCCAGGTAAATTGATTTCAAAATATTCAAGAGAATGTGTCTTACATTGAAAGTAAGCCGTCATTTCCTGCGCTTAGCATTGAAAGCGTTAACTAACACTAATAATGGTTAACTTTGGTCAAGAAAGTCAAATATTTGCATTTTAAATCTCCATTTACATTGCAAGAGGTCTGTTTTTTAAATTTACCACTGGAATGACTGGCTCGTTTATCGAGCCAGTCATTCCAGTGGTAAATTTTCAACAATCGGCTTCTCCTGCCCTGCAAATATCCATTCTGCATGGCCACTTCAGCGGCTTTGGCCGGCCTGATGTGAAGGGTTAGCGCTTTGATCTTGTTTTTACCTAATTTAATGACTGTTCTGGCACATAAACATACCTTTGTAGTAACACTAAATTTAGGTGACTTGTATTTAGAGGTGTGAAGAAACTTTCCTTGTAATATCTCCAATTGTCTCGGTAACTTATAATCTTTCTGGGAGATTTGTTTGGAAAAACATTATCTATTTAGTGACTATTATTTAAAGTCTTAAGTACTCTTGCTAAATAAACCTGACAATAACACATAATTAAATTTTCCTACATAAACTAGCCCTTAAACACGATTTGGTCACCTGTTAATGGTCAAGCCGGCCAAAATTGACCGTTGTGGTCATTTTATGAATGTCCATTTGTGAGCCCAGAGAAGCGCTTTTTTCAAATTTTACCGCTGGAATGATTGGCTAGATAACTGAGCCAGTCAGTGCAGTGGTAAATTTGCAAACAAACCATGTTGACCTACAAATAAACATTCGGAGGAAACTAAGGAAATAACATTAAGGAAATTATTATTTTCTTGAAAGGTCATTACCATAAACGGCTTAACACTCAAATCGGCCAAAACAGGTATATGCCCTCGTATCAATTCAAAAATGTCCATTTACAGACCAAGAGACGGCTATTTTTGAAAATTTATCACTGGAATGACTGGCTCGATAACCGAGCCAGTCATTCCAGTGATAAATTTCCAAAATTGGTCTTCCCTTGGTCTGTAAATGTACATTTTCTTGAACAAATTTGAGGGTTAAGGCGTCGCAACTACTGCTTGTGTTTGAAATTGAAAATGAAGAAAACTGGTCAATGTCTGCGCCAAATATTGATGTCAAGGGACATAACTCTATCAAATAGTAACTGCATTACAAAAATAATTCTCTACAGTATTATCTCCCTTGACATTCATTAACAAAGATTCTCTAGAGATATCTCCCCTGATTGTGTTTATTTGCAGATATGGTATACAGACTTATTCCCCCTGAAAATAAAACTAGGCTAATTTAATTTCAAGTTAATATTTTGAGATCTGTCTATATAAGGGGCCAATATTAGGGTACACTACACGGTCAAGGTTGGTAGACGGTCTTTCTATACAGGTGTGTGTGAATATGGACAGTGATTTTACACAAATTCTGTGGTTCTTAATACAATCTTGTGGTCACCAAATCACAGGTGTTTTTTACTCGTTACCTCCTGCATTAAATCACATAAAAAACTAATTATTTTCTATGAATATGGCTTCCACAATCTAGGGCATTTACTGTAATTAACCCCCTGACTGCTGAGTTTTGCAGACGACATATTCCAGGGGTTATATCTCTGGACCTGCTAAATATTTTGTCAGTCAAATTGTTTTCAAAATATTCAGCAAGTTAGGAGTTTTTGCTCACTGAAATCATTGTCCGGTGTCGTGCACCAGCGAGCCAGTTAATATTGTTACATAACATTATAATAATCATCAACACGAACAATGTGTACAAAGTTTTAGTTAGTTAAATTAATAATAATAATAATAATAATTACTGCGTAATTGCTTAAGTCGTGCATCATTTATATCCTCTGTTAATAAATACTGGGTGTCATATTTTGAATATTTCGCATTGATCGATGAACATATTAACTAATTAATTAATTATGAATAATAAATATAACAATAATTACTTCAATATTCCAATCAATATTATTATTTTTAATAATTTGTTATTCCATTTATATTAACTCCCCTAATATCCACATTTACCATAGTTTCTGCTATTCTGTGGAATAGTTCACTTATTAGATTGAGGGGTGAAGAGATAGTTACAAGTTGTTATATATTTTTACTGTTATATATAGTTAAGAATTAAGGGTGGCAATTCTAATCCGTTTTCGCTCAAGCTTGCTAAGGGAGGTTACTCCTCATCATTATCACAAACAGAAATTGTCAATTTATAGATGACTATGAGAGACGAATACATGTCATTTATAGAGGTGGTATCATTAATTAATGCTCAAATTTGGACAAGAAAATCAAAATTTTCTTACTGAATGTCCATTTGCAGGCCAAGAGAGCACTGTTTTTGAAAATTTACCACTGGAATGACTTGCTCGGGTATCGAGCCAGGCATTCCAGTGGTAAATTTAAAAAAAAGCCTCTTGACCGGCAAATGGACATTGCTCAAGCCCACTTAATTTGACCATTAATGGGTTATACAAGCCACAGAAATATGCGTCCAAATATCCAAATAGCTGAATATATTCTATCAAGAACCCCTTAGCTAAACTGAGTGAAAATTAGTTATCATTATTATGTAATTAATTATTATTTATCGTTAACATCATTCATTTCACAAAATACATTCGATTCAGAAATTGTAGATTTTTTTACTAATTTTATTTAAAACGTTGCAATAAATAGTACCTAATTCCTGTATTATATTAAGCAAAGAACATATTATATATATATATATATATATATTATTCTTACATCAGCCGTGTGTCTGTATGTATATATAGCATCGCAGTTAACGGCGTCGCTGTCGTTAGAAACCGTCTACGGAACATGATAAAGTGTCACTTTAAGACTGTTGCTTGCATAACCCTTTAACACTCAAATTTATTCAACAAAATCCCAATTTTCTCATGGAAAATGTCCATTTGCGAAGACTTTTTTTGGAAATTTACCACTGGAATGACTGGCTCGTTTATCGAGCCAGTCATTCCAGTGGTAAATTTTCAAAAATAGTCTTCTCTTGGCCTGCAAATGGATATGAGTGTTAAAGGGTTAATTCAAGTTTACTTCCAAAGCAAATGTCATTTAGGGGTACAAGATATCAATTCTTTAACACATGTGGTCTACAGTCCAGCTCATAAATAAGTCAACGCATTTCCGAAGCAGACAGACAGGTTTCTAGTTAGTACAATTTTAAACAAGCTGTGCTAAGTTGTTCTGTTAAATATTTTGAAATCCAATCTGTCAGTCAAGTATATGATGTCATAATCAATTACGTCATATGTAGGCTGATGTCATAATCAACTACGTAATGAATGACGTAGCTATGTCCGTCAGGAACTAAAAGTTGGTCAGTTGTACGAATTGTGTCTTTATTATTTAATAAACGTTCTGTTGAATATTTTGAAACTAATTTGACTGGTCTATGGCAGCAACAGCACCTAATCAAGTTAGTTTTAAAATATTCAACGGCTTAGCTTACCTGTATATTTTTCTGGAAATTGAGATTCAGTAAGTTCAGGTTTCAATTGATCCCAACATGGGCGGAGCTTAGCTAGAAATGGGTGGGGCATAGCTAAGTAGATTCATCTATTGTCTAAGGATTGCCTAAGGCAGCAATGTCTACCGATCCAATTATGTTCAAAATATTCAAAAGTATGTTTGATTTTGTTTTGGAAACATTAAAATTATTTCTAAGCTTTACTGTATGATTGCGTGTCTCAAGGAATCACTGTCCAGTGGCCCTACAGGTAGGAGGTCGCAATAGAGAATTCACTGTATACTAAATGGGGTATAAGCGGTAGTACGAACGTCACATTCTCAATACCGAACAAAATGTTATTATTATTATTCTGTATTAAGTGCAGTTTAGAGTGTACATATTAATAAATAATCTATGCAACTCTAGAACTGATTTATGTTTGTCATATTTTCTGTCTGTCGTTCCTGGCTTATGGTTTCTTCCATGACATCCTATGGATGTAAACACCAATGTGATTTAGCTAGTAATCCATTTAGCACTTAAATAACTCTCTAATGGTCAAATTCGGTCAAGAAAATTTAAATATCCGTATATTGAATGTCCATTTACAGGCCAAGAGAATACAATTTTTGAAAATTTATCGCTGGAATGACTGGATCGGTTATCGAGCCAGTCATTCCAGTGGTAAATTTTCAAGAGTGCTTTTAGTCGGTTTGCCCATTAATGGGTTAATGGCTAAATTTGGTCAAGAAAATCTAATTATTTGCTTTTTGAATATAATTGCTGGCCTTGATAAGACTATTTTTGAAGATTTGCCATTAGAATGACTGGCTCGGTTATAGCCGAGCCAGTCATTCCAGTTGTTATGCCATGAAAGAGTTAACGATAGTCTCCCAAAACTGGCCACTAAAGGGTCTTGAGAAATATTCATTTGCAGACCAAGACTATTTTCAAAAATTTACCACTGAAGTGACTGGCTCGATAATCGAAATGAATTATCAAGCCAGTCAGTCATTCCAGTGGTAAAATTTGATTGAGGCCAGTTTTTGCTAGTTTGATAAGTAGTAGGTTAAAATCCTGTTGTACAGGTCAAATTAGTTTCAAAATATTCAACAGAATATCCCTTACTTCATAAAGAATCTCTCATCTTTAGCTTGGAAGCTGGTTTAAGATTTGTTTAGGAGTGGTTGCTAGCAAACATGGCTTCACACATCATCAAAATTCACCTTGCCAGAGTATCCATCGATGATTTGACGTCACACTCGGCTAAGCAGCGCGTAGGATGACGTCATAAATGATTCTATTAGACCTGTCTTTAACTCTTAATAGTCCGACATGTTGTAAGAATTGTATGTCTACTATTTAAGGCAGCAACAGCACCCAGTCAAATTAGTTTCAAAATATTCAACAGCTTACCTGTATAGTTTTCTGGAAATTGATAGTCAGGTCGTTCATAGATTGATCGATCCCAACACGAGTGAGGTGTGGGTGGAGCTTCGCTAGAGATGGGCGGGGCATAGCTAAAAAATGGAAAGGTCCATTGGCCAGGTTTTATGGTGGAATTAAATGATAACTAGATTTCATCGGTGTGGGTGTGTGTGTGTGTGGGTGGGTGGGGGGGGGGGGGGGGGGGGGGGGGGGGGGGGGGGGGGGGGGGGGTAGGTGTTACCGACACACCTGTACACTAATGTACTTACTAACCTTGCGCTTATCCTCTAATGGATGAATCCAGTTTTAAA
This sequence comes from Chaetoderma sp. LZ-2023a, assembly GCA_034401795.1. NCBI lineage: Eukaryota > Metazoa > Mollusca > Caudofoveata > Chaetodermatida > Chaetodermatidae > Chaetoderma > Chaetoderma sp. LZ-2023a. The sequence goes on from CM067367.1 coordinate 3,749,074, forward strand.
TAAGCCCCACCCATCTCTAGCTCAGCTCCGCCCACACTTTGCCCGTGTTGGGATCGATCAAACCCTGAATTTCAATTTCCAGAAAACTTAGTGCTGTTGTTGCCTATGGCAACAAAATGTTTATTAAATAGTAGACATAATTCATACAACTTGACGGATTATTAAGTGTTTATGACAGACTGGATTATTAAGTGTTTATGACAGACTTAGATATGCCATATTCGATTGTGACGTCAGCCTAGACCTGTGATTTAATTGATTGTCGTCAGTATACTTGACTGACAGACTTTATTCCTCTACTTCTAACCGATGACAATTTGAATGACTGTGCCAGTTTTGGTCATTCTATCTTCATGTGTTCCCGAGTTATGATAAAAAAACATGTATTTTAGTGTGCATTTATTGACCCCATGGTCTAGCTATTGTGACCCTTTGTCCGTAACTTATTTTTAGCCAGCCACAATGATTGTATGTATCAAATTTGGTGATTGTACACATTATTTCCATATCAGGCACCCAGTTATGGAATCTTATTGTATGGTCACACCTTTCCCTGCGTTAAAGTTTGAACCGAATTGAATCAGTAGTTTCAGAGATATCTATAGGTCCGAGATATCTATAGATCCAATCAAAATTTCTTATCCAGATCAACCAGGCGAGTGGAATTACGAGTTTATGGTAAATGCCGTTCTTGTTAAAATTTGATCCAAATCAGTTCAGTAGCTTTGGACATGCACACACGTGCGCGCGCACACACACACTGGAGTGCAATACTTACGCAGAGGTTCATGTATTGTCAATCAGTCACTCAAGTGTATGATGTCATAATCAATTACGTCACGTGTAGGCTGACATCATAATCAAAATGCATAATGAATGATGTATCTAACTCCGTCATGAACCTTAACCTTTTAAAACTCATATCAGCCAAAAATGGCTACTGCAGTAGTCTTGATATATCAATTTGCAGACCAAGAGGACTATTTTTTTTAATTTATCACTGGAATGACTGGCCAGTCATTCCAGTGGTAAACTTTCAAAAATAGTCTTCCCGTGATCTGCAAATTGACATTTTCTATGAAAAATTTAAAATTTAATGAACAAAATCGGCCATCAAGTGTGCAAATTGTATGTTTACTATTTACTAATTTGACTGGCCATTTTTGCTGCCTGTCAGTAACAACACTCAGTCAAATGAGTTCCAAATATTCAACACTTTAAAATTGGGATTCTGTGAATTCAGGGTTCAAAGTATATAAATCGATCCCGACACATGCAAAGCATGGGCGGAGCTTAACTAGGAATGGGCGGGGCATAACTAATAACTGATGCCTCTAAATTTGTAAAACAATCGCTTGTTGCTGAAACCTTTCACCGATATTCTCGAAAGAATCGGTAGGACATCCGAGCAGGTCCAAGCATCCATACATCATTGCTGTACGGCTTTGTTCTTGCTACAATATATTGATACTGTAGCACACACTATCGATATCCACAATTTCCATAATTGCCCCCAAAATCTATAGGGTGCTTCTGACCCCCAAATTGCAACCCTCCATCCAAGTTTGGTGAAGATGCAAGACAATACAAGGATCCATTTCTAGGTTATAGCTGAATACTGCCCACTTTTTATGTGTGGTCGAGGTAATTATACAGGTAAGCTGTTGAATATTTTGAAACTTATTTGACTGGGTGATGCTCCCACTCAACCTAGTTTCAAATAAAAACAGTTCTGGTCACAGTCGTCCTCCGACTAGGGCTTTTTAGTACTGATGTGTCTGGACATATTTCGCCGATATGCAACCCCCACCGAAGTCTTGTCATATGGAGTTGACATTCAAAATTTGAATTGAATCCATTCACACTAACTGAAGTTATCAAGCGGAAACCGCATTTTATGATTTTTCAAGAAATAAAGGGGGATAACTCTGGTGGGTCTGGACACATTTCGCCTATATGCAATCCCCACTGAGGCCTCGTCATAAGTTGACATTCCAAATTTGAAATGAATCCATTCACGCTACTTGAAGTTATCGAACGGAAACTAAATGCTGACAGACAGATGCATGGACGGGGCCCGTTTCTATAGCCTATATGATTGTGCCATCGACTAACTAGTGATGTATTTGATTGTGCCGTCAAATACTTGAGTGACAGATAGGATCCCTTGAATGGGTCGCAATGACCTTTAACTTTTGACATCTAAAATCAATAGCCTTCTTCAGACTTCAGAGAGAAAGTTTGTTGAAGATTGATTCAATACAACCCGAGTTATCATTGGGAAACAATTTCAGTAATTGGGTCATCATGATATTGACATTCTGAACCAAAAATCAAAAGGGTTCGAGCGCAAACCCCAATCAAAGTCTGGTTTACTTACTTGATTGATCAGTCAAACTGAGTTAATGTCCAGAAACTCAACACAATGCCTGTATTTCTGTTATAATGGGTCAGTCACCATGACCGGTGATCCAAATCAATGGGCATCTTCGTACACAAAGGGCTTCGAACCATGCCTGCCTCAAACTCAAAGCAATCCTAAACTAGTCACAATATGTAGATGTGGCCCAACCCTGATAATTCCGTCTTGCATTCGAGTTATCGCAAAAAAACATGCTGGTAAGAATGAAAATCTGCGTGCACACAAATACACATGTTTAAATGTAAGGATGAAGATACAGAAGGCCAAAATAAGGGTTTTTCCGAGCCACCTGGCTAACCTAGCGATGAATGATCATCAGCATATGCCAGAGAACTTATCAAATGAAAACTCAAAATCTGCACATGGTAGTAAGGTGGATGGACAAAAAATAATAGGCTTTTTATTAACCGCATGGCCAACCTATCCATGAAGCTTGATCAATGTACATAGGTAAAGTAGAAGCCCGTCTACTAGAGAGAATGCAGTTACAGAATGAAATACCAAAGTCTACACAGACATAGACATCGGTTTACTAGCCGCATGGACAATGCATGGTACCCATGAATTTGAAAATCTTAAATTTTAGCGCACACAAAAACACAGAAGTGGTTGGCAAGGCATACGGACGGACCCAAACAATAATAGGAGTTTGCCTAGCAGTGTGAAGTTTGGTTAACACGCCAACCTATGTTATTGAATGAAAACCCCCAATCTGAGGAACGGGAGTAGAAGACAAAACATAACACCCGAGGTGTGTGTACGTGCACGCATGCGTGGGTGTCTGTGTGAATAAAAGTAAGGACACTGAGATTTAAACAGGATTGCTGAGTTCCTAAATAGTACTAACTAGGCCAAATTTATACTTAAATCTCTCACACCTCTATCTCAACATTAAGCTAACTTTTCAAGAAAACTGTTGAATATTTTGAATCTAATTTGGCAGTTTTCACAAGAACCTGTTGCTGCAGCAACAAATTAGTTTCAAAATAATATTTCCTAGATCATAAATAGTTCGTCCTCACTTCAGGTCCGTGTCTCTGTAATGGCTAGAGTTTCAGAGTCTGATCCAATGTTTTAGTTTGGACACCCTTAGCTGTGTAGATGGCGCAAAAGAGGAGCCTCAGTGATATTTTACACAAATTTCTGAAAATTTGTTATCAGAAAATACCATACCGCTCACCTAGCTTTTTATTCACTTATGCATAATTTGGGCGCCTAAGGTTAAGTTCGACTCCTAACCATAGTTAGCTATAGCTAACTAGATTCCGAGTCGAACTTCAAATGGTTAACTTGCTAGTCAACTATTGTCAATTGAGCACCCGAGCTCGGTTCAGATGGTTAGTTCGAAATTTGCTTAAAATCCAAAATGACATATATGGTTCGCTTGCCACAGTAAAATGCACATAAACATGTTAAGATTTTCCTAACCTATGTAAGTTTGATGAAATTATGATCCCCTATAGTAAATCAATGTTCCCAAGGCCAATTTCCTTCCCGTTTTATAGTATTTGGAGGCTTTTTGACGTTTTAGCGGATGAAAAATAACACGTTTTCGTAGGCCATCAAAACAGATGACAGAAAGGGTTAATGGAGACTGGTACCCGGCTCCAAATTTTCTGCAATAGTAATTCAATCTGAATTCGGGAATCAACAAACTATAATTAATTATTCAGTGTTCGGCTTGTCATGATAGCGACAGCGCATGTTCAGTAAACCAGCAAACTGACTATAGTTAGAAAATCAAACTTGACCCAAACTGATGGCGCCAAAAGCCCCAAACCCTTTGTAACGGGTTCAAAATCAGTCTGGCTCAGGCCCTGGGTTGTATAAAGACAAGAAATGCTGGAAGTAAAGAGAAATGTAGTTTAGTTACATGATACTGTTACACAGAGATGATGATGATGATACACAATGTTGAAGATAACACAATCAGAGCAGCAGCTATTATCATGACTACATTTCATTTCTACATTAGATTTCTAGCTAGAGTCTAGTTTGCGATACAATAGAAAGCTTATTGTTAAAAAACATAGCTTTTAACCCTCTTAACACTCAAGCCTGCCAAAAATGCCTTCTGCATTGGTTCTGAGAAATACCTGAAAAATGCTGATTTGCAGAACAGGAAGATTTTTGCAAATTTACCACTGGTATAACTGGTTCAATAATCGAGCTAGTCATTCCAGTGATAAATTTGCAAAAATAACCTCTTGGTCTGCAAATGGACATTTTCTATGATGAAAATTTTCTTGAAATTTGAGGGTGAAGGGGTTAATAAATTCATCACTAACCAATCTATAGTTAACCATTCAACCCGTAGACACAAAATGACAAATTCTTTACGATGCAAGGAATATTCTGTTAGATATTTTGAAACTAATTTGACTGGGAGCTGTTGTTGACTATGGACAGCTGGATCTTAAAGGGTCAAGAATGCCGAACGATGGTAAATGTAAACAGATTTTAAACTAACTATTAACATATAAGTATATAATCATGATATTAGCACTAGACCAAATAGCAAGCTAAGATTCCGGTTGATTATGCTTAGTGGTATATCTGCTATTAAAAATTAATGTTCGTGACTGAGCGACATCATTTTGATGGCGATGTCGGCCAACATTCAACGTATCTGATTATGATATAATATTAAAAACTTGAGTGACAGATCTAATTCTCCAATAAGAAAGTATGACTTTCCTAGTGCGAAGCTGTGCAAGGGGTTGAATGCGAGTACAATGCGAAATACTATGTCATATTATTTCATAAGTGCAATGATTTGCAATGAAGAAAGGGAGATAATTCTGGCCACTGAAGAATGATGACTGATAGAAAGCAAGCGGTGAAGAACATTTGGACATCACAGCAAATATAGTCTCAAGAAATGAACTCAAAGCAGTGGTCTCAAATCCAAAATGAGGCAGAAATAATATTAGCTTGTCCGTTACTCAATCTTACTGGCCAAATTATGTCCATTTTCAGGCCAAGAGGACTATTTTTTTAAATTTACCACTGGAATGACTGGCTCGGTTACCGAGCCAGGCATTCTAGTGGTAAATTTTGAAAAAACAGCCTTCTCTTGGCCTGAAAATGGACATTCTCCAGGACCAGTGCAGAGGTCGGATTGACCACTAAAAGGTCAATCAGCGAAAAATCTTATTTATCACGGGATGTTATTAAAACCATTATCCTTTGCCTCTAAGCTTTATGCAATGCAATGAGAGTGAATTCCTGTGTGAGGTCGTGTCATTGATGATTCAAGCGTAATGTAAAACTAAGGGAGATAATGCTGGCTACTGAAGCATGAAAGCGGAGTCTTGCAGAGGCGAGTAAATTATATATGAAACATGTAATACTGTGCAGACGAACTGTGGAAATAATCATGAATATTCAATAATTACGATGTATTTTCTACAGAATTGAAAATTATTATTTTCAATCGGCAAGAGCCAGTGGATTTGGAAATAGTAAAGCTTTATATATTGAGGATTTTATAAGAATCTATAAATATATCCTATATATTATGCTACAACACAAAGTAATATAGAACGATTTTTGCGCTTCCACATGCACCAAGGGGGATAATTCAGGATACATAATTACACTGCTAGGTATAAGGAAAACATATTTTTGAAACAGTTTCTATTGATACAACTGGTACTTTAATCTTTAGCACTCAAGCCAGCCAAAAAGTGGCTTCTAAAATGGTCTTGAGCTACGGGTATGGCCATTTGTAAACCAACAGAAGACTATTTTTGCAGAGTTACCACTGGAATGACTGACTCGATTTCAGTGATAAATTATCAAAAATAATCTCTTGGTCTGCAAATGAACATTTTCTATGACATAACTCTGCAATTGTCTTGTGTAATGTCCACTTACAGGCCAAGAGCAGTTTTTAAAAATTAACCGCTGAAATGCCTGGCTCGATAACCGAGCCAGTCATTCCAATGATGAATTTTCAAAAACTTCTCTTCATCTGCAAGTGGATATTCACTAAAGTCAAAATGCAAATTTTCTCTTATCCCCGAGTATCTGTCCATTTGCAAACCAACAATATTTTTAAAAATTTACCGCTGGAATGCCTGGCTCGGTAACCGAACCAGTCATTCCACTGGTAAATTTTCAAAAACTTCTCTTCATCTGCCTGCAAGTGGAGTCAAAATGCAAATTTTCTCTTATCCCCGAGTATCTGTCCATTTGCAAACCAACAATATTTTTAAAAATTTACCGCTGGAATGCCTGGCTCGGTAACTGAGCCAGTCATTCCAACGGTGAATTTTCAAAAACTTCTCTTCATCTGCAAATGCCTCCCTTAGTAGTAATAAATCTGAAACCGTTACTTAACTAACAACTAACTAATAAATGTGAGTCCTACAAAGCCTGTAAGGACGAGTGAAGTTTTACAGTACGTACATAGAATTAGCGCAATGGTAAATTACAAACAAGAAAAACACTGAATTGACTGTTGTAGAGATAAAACTATTTACTAATTTACACAGACGTCCTATTTTCATTAAAATTTAGACAAATGTATATTTTCTACTTCAATACTTCGTAGCAACACATACCTACCTAACCAGTTTATGTGGTCATATTTTAAAATTATTTACATATACATCGAGATGAAATTGATTGTTAGTAATGAGCAGAGATATTATATACAAATTATAAAAATAAAGTTAGCTTATCGTATGAAAAAATATACTGGTAACAATTTCAAAATCTATTCTAAATTTAAAAGGAATTCATTTTCAATTAACAGAACTGTATATACTCACAAATTCATGGCTTCTCTATAAATTATATAATTATTAAAGGTCATATCTGGAATGAAATTTTGAGAGCTCTAGGGAGTAGTACTGAGATATGACCGGTTTTATATTTTATTATTGGAACATGTACCTGTTTGTATCTTTTATTGCCATGTATGTTAGACAATCCAAACGTCTGACTGCCAAGTTTTTGCAGACAACATTTCACAAGCGCTATAGCTCCCAACCAGCTAAATATTTCGAAAACAATTTGACTGTTCAGTCAAATTGTTTTCAAAATATTGGTTTTACCTCATTGAAATTATTTGACTGGTGGCTTGGATTCCATGAAGCCTAATATGTACATATAATCGTAATCAAGTCCGTATTGACTAACACGCTGCCCCAAACATGCCAAAGGTTTGATGAAAATTGAGAAAATATGTTTTGCAATTCTCTGTTAGAGTTCAATAAACCATCTCCCAATTAAGTACATTAAAAAAAATTTTTTTTAAACACCCAATTATACATGCTGTGGTTACATAACAGGGGCTAATACAGCTCACTTACAACTACTGTATAAGCACATTTGTACTTTGGCCGCATTGAATTTGGGCGTCCAAAATAGAGAAAGGTTTCTCATAAATGACAAAAATGGTAACAAATACCATTTGCAACAATATGGAAACTAGGTAGATATAGCATGTTTATTATCAAATGTAATCATCCGCTATGTATATCCTCTCATTAATTCTACAACTATGTAACTTGTCTGATTTTGTAATTTGTTTATCTATGGCATATACCGCAACAATATGTGCCCAAATTAAATTCCTGTATTAGCTCCTACATCACCTAAATATATTGATATATACCTCGAGCACGGACAGACCTGGCTTTTGCAATGTTCAAGCCAATAGATTATCCAAATACCATTTTTGTTAGCCATATACTAAATATTTTAGCCACATCTTTGCTTCACCGTCACTTATGAACATGTCATTATCAGTTAATACTATCAATTTTACAGTCCAGATACAATAGTTTCTTAATATATAAGAAATGTGTTGAATATTTTGAAACTAATATGACTGAAGGCTGTTGCTGCCTTAGGCAGCAACAGCGTTCAGTCGTATTAGTTTCAAAATATTCCACACCGTAAACAGGAATTTTAGCTTTAGAATTGTAATACTGGAATTAGTCAGGATTCAGCCAATCTTTAATTTAATTAATTTTAATAATTAGCCAATGATTTAGCCAATTCTTCTTTTCATTAGCCAGATTTCAGTTTTACTACCATTTGGCTAGTGGGTAGATCAGTCCCTGCCGCGAGTCAGTATTGTGTGCAAACTGATGCTATCCAAGATTTATTTTGAAAACAAGTTTTGATATAATCTGTTGTTGCCGATATATTAATAATTATATCTTAATTTACAGTCTTATTGTTTATAAAAATCATACATGTATGTACATGTACTAACAAGTCCCGGTAATCTTCCAGTAATGCCGCAAAGACTACATAGTAATCGATATATACGTTATTTCAAATCGAATATAATAATACATATACATCTACAGAATGGTAGTTTATAGGTTTTTATTCAGGCGCTGATACGGAATGCTGCCTTGTGACTCCTGATGTAATAAATGGGTAACAGACATAGCTTGGTCATGCTGTTAGTGGTACCATGCTGAAAAGAAATCGAAGAAATGTGTTATAATACTAGAATATACTTAACCATTTTACACTCATACCAGCCAAATGGTCTTGGGAAATGACCAGCCGCAGACAAAGATGACTATTTTTTAAAATTTACCACTGGAATGACTGGTCATTCCAATGGTAAAATTTCAAAAACAGTCTTCTATTGGTCTACTTCTCTCTTCATTCTATAATGAAGGAATCCAGGTATACCTATGCCATGCCCATCTCTAGCTAAGCTCTACCCATGCTTTGTCCGTGTTGGGATCAATCGATCCCTGCACTCCCTGAATCTAAACTTCCAGAGAACTATACAGGTAAGCGGTTGAATATTTTGAAACTAATTTGACTGGTTGATGTTGCAGTAAGCAGCAACAGCGCCCGGACAAATTAGTTTCAAAATATTCAACGGAATGATTATTAAATAGTAAAGACCCACAATTCGTACAACTTGACAGACTATTAAGCATTTTTGACGGACTATATCCTGTTATTTATGATGTAATAGATTATGACATCAGCCTACATGTGATGTCGTTGTTTATTCATGATGTCATATGAGTGACTGATAAACTGGATTCCCCCATTGATATTGTCAATAATTTTATTCTACAATATAAGGATCCACTTCCTCCCCGTAGCTATGCCCCGCCCATTTAACTTTGTACGTGTATTTGAATCTATTTATACAGCTTGAACTTTGAATTTTAAGATTGCCAATTTCAAAGTAACAATACAGGTACATGTAAGCAGTTAATATTTTGAAATGATTTGATTGGGACTCAAAATATTCAACAGAATGTTTAAATTGTAAATTCATAAAAGATATATATATAAGTCATGATCTTTAGTGACGGGGCTACGTCATTTTGATTGTGACATCAGCTAACATGTGACGTATATGATGACGTCAGATACGTCATTGGATCTCTCTATTGACATACAAGTACCGTTAATTGGATATATGTAGAGTCATGACAATCGAAATGTTTATTTTTAAAATAAAATTGTCCCAACTGGAAATATCAGACAAATATTCGTGCAATGCTCAAGTAAGCAAACAAACTTTTTCCATATGAAAAATTGAGATTTTCTAGAACAGATTTGAGCACTACAGTGCGAAGACAGTTAGTGATAAGAATACTACGTGACATGAACCACCATACCACCACTGCAACACAGTCAGTCCCTTTCTGTCACTCTCTCCTGAACTCCATTCAGGCCAGCTTTTGCCGCCATACGTTACAACACAGGGACACATTTCTAGTCATGCTCTGCCCATTTCTAACTAAGCTCCACCCATTTCTAACTAAGCTCCACCCATTTCTACCTAAGCTCTATCGATCTCTAACTAAGCTCTGCCCACTTTCTATGTGCATTGGAATCAATTTATATGCTCTAATTCCTGAATGCCCAGAATCTCAAACACAATTCTGAGGTAATTTTATAGCTAAGCTGTTGAATATTTTGAAGCTAATTTGACTGGAGGCTGTTGCTACCATAGGCAGCAGCTATGGCAGCAGCAACGCTATGGCAGCAGCAACTCCCAGTCAAATTAGTTTTAAAAAATGTAATATGTTTATTAAATAATAAATTCATCAAAGGCATACAATTCGTACATTTCATTTCCAATTTCATGACAGAGTTAAACGTCGTAATGATTGTGACATCAGATTACATGTGACATAATTATCCCCACGCTTTTCGAAGAAAAGGTGGGGATTATGTGGTGCAACCCGTGTGTATGTGAGCTATCCGTGCACTTATCGATTGTAACGCATCTCCTTCTAGACCGTTTAAAATAGAAACTTGAAAACTTGGAGATGATACTTGGAATTTTGCGCTGCTCCCCCCCCCCCCCCCCACAACCCGGCTGGGCCCAGGGGGGTCAAAAGGTCAAAATTGGCCAATAATTATCGATTGTAATGCAACTCCTCCTAGACCAAACCTTGGGGATGATTGCACATATGGACAGGGATGTGCATGACACTTTTGGAATTTTGGCATGATCCCTGGGGTGGGATATGTGGGGTAAAAAATATAATTTTTCCAACGGTTGTTATGTCGCATATCATTTCAAGCCAATGATAAGTAGACTACAGCACAAGGAATTATTTTGATCTTGGGTCAAACTGAGGGTAGGGGGCGGGATCAAAAGTGGGCACCAACCAATTGTAACGCAACTCCTCCTAGACCATTTCACATAGAAACTTGAAACTTTGGGTATGATTACACATATGGTCAGGGATGTGCATGGCACTTTTGAAATTTTGTTATGACCACCAGGGGCGAGGCTCAGGGGGTGGGGACTGTGGGTCAAAAATTTAATTTATCCAAAGGTGGTCATGTCACATATCATTTTGAAGCCCATGAGGAGTAGATTACAGTACAAGGAATTATTTTGATCTTGGGCCAAACTGAGTGTAGGGGCGGGGGTCAAGGGGTGAAAATTGGGCACCAATCCATTGTGACGCAACTCTTCGCACACCATTTCAGATAGAAACTTGAAACTTTGGGGATAATTACAACTATGGGCAAGGATGTGCATGCCACATTGGAATTTTGATATCACCCCCAGGGGCAGGGGTGGGGGAAATGGGGGGGGGGGGGGAAATAAATTCGATCAAATGTGGTCATGTCACATATCACTTTGAAGCTTGTAGTTAGTAGACTATAGTACAACAAATTATTCTGTTCTCGAGTCAATCTGAAGGCAGTGGCCAGGGGTCAAATGGGCAAATTGGGCATCAGCCAATTGTAGTGGAACTACGCGCACACCATCTCATATAGAAACTTGAAACTTCAAATGTGGAGCATTGCATTTTATTTTGAAACCCATTACCCATTGAAACTACATTTCAAGGAATTTATTGTGTTTTGGGTCAAAGTGAGGGTAAAAGTTGAAGTGGTGAACGCATGGGGGATTTGCGATGGCATGCCATCGATTGCGCATTCTAGTTGATTATGACATCATATACTCGTATGACAGATCGGATCATGCAATTAAATAAATTTGTTATAACATTCATATATTGGTCACCTGTTTCACAGACGCTGCCGCCACCATTCCTCAATTAGAAAACTGAGAGCGATAACAATAAGGCACGTGATGATAATAGCCATTGGTATGTCACAACGACGTGGTCGCAGAGCGGCGCACCATGAACAACTGAAGTAACTGCACAGACTGCGTGTTGTTTTCGGCATGACTTCGCGCTTTACATCCACGCGACGTTCAAGTGTCTTCCCTTCAGATTGACCTTGAGATGACCATGTGCGCTGTTAAACACACAACAAATACTGTTTAACTCTTTAACACTCATATCAGTCATCAATGCCATTTAACACTCATCAGGGCTTTAGATTACCCCTTAGCTATGACTTTACAAGTCATGACCAAATGAGATCCGTCCATATTAGTAAGCCGAAATTAAAATCCTACTGGCTGCTATGAACAGTAACTGATTTTCAGTTAATTAAATACTGAGCGATGGATGCTGTGGCATTCAGAGGTCTTAAGAGTGTCATTAAAACTAAAATGGCTCAAAATCAATCTATCAGATGTCAAAATACTAGGAGCATTGATGGATCCCGAACCAGATAGGTGGTGTGCCCGAATGAGGCAAATCTAAAGCCCTGCTCATATCAGCCAAAAACAGCTTCTGCAGTGGTCTTGAGAAATGCCCATTTGCAGACCAAGAGAACACTATTTTTGAAATTTTACCACAGAAATGACTGGTTCGATAACCGAGTGAGTCATTCCAGTGGTAAATTTTCAAAGATAGTCTTCTCTTGGTCTGCAAATGGACATTTTCTATGAGAAAATTTAAATTTTCTTGAACAAATTCAAAGGTTAGTTAAGCATATATATGGGAAAGGTTACATATACTATTCTTACCTGCACCACAACTTTCTCCTCTGCGTGTCTGGTGACTGATTTTACTGTCGCTGGCCTCTCTATGATTTCCAGAACTTTAGCCTTCCTCTCAGGTGTCTTTCTTGTTGGAGATGCCTTTCGTGCTGGAGATTTCCGTGACGGGGACGTCCTCCGTGATGGGGAAGCCTGCCGTGACGGGGATGCTTTCCGTCCAGGTGACGCTGATCGTTTCTTTGGTGATGCTGCTTTCACTTTTCGACTAGGCGATTTCTTTCGTTCAGGCGATGCATCTTTACGAGAACGTCGACTCGGAGATTTCGAAGATTTACGTGTTTGCGAAGCCGTCCGACTCCGTGATGATGATCGCGACCTAGTGCGCGTTGATGTTCGAGATGGGCTCTTCTTTCGCTCCATATTCTGCAATAATAATAAATAACTATAAAATATATGTAGAAAGACCTGCATGCTAGAAAGTACACAATAAACGTGTACATGTAACATTAACACAGAAATTTCTCTTCTTTTGAGGATAACTGAAAATAAATTAAGCCTTTGACACTCATATCAGCCAAAAATGGCTTCTGCAGTGATTTGAGAAATATCTATCGATGTAGACCAAGATTATTTTTGAAAATTTACCACTGGAATGACTGGCTCGGTAACCGTTAAATTATGATTATTTATAAATTACTCTGATAATTAATGAAATCAAGCCACCCAACTTCCTGTCTTGTCGGCCACTTCCTTTGATAAATGCTGATTGACAAACCAGACCTTAATTCGGTACATGCAACCCTTCAAATTTAGTCAAGAAATCTGCTTATTGAATGTCTAAAATTTGCAACACGCCGAAAACTGAAAAACACTATTTTCAAAAATGTATCACTGGAATGACTAGCTCAGTTATCGAGCCAGGCATTTCAATGATAAATTTTAGAAAAAATGTTTCTCAAGATCACAAACGAGCGCAGTTTTAGCCAGCATGACCATTAAACGGTTAATCACCCATGCAGAAATCTTCCTACAGTCCGCTGGCCTGATAAATCCATTGAACCATCATACAGAAACAAGCTAGCTGTGCATGCATTTAATAGGCTAGAGGACAAAATATACAAAGAATTACATCGTGCATGTAAGTAGTTACAGTCCTTCAGCTAAACTCATCAAAGTTCAAGCTCCCACAAGAAAGATTTTCAGTACAGCTCAGAAAGAACATACATGTTACATGTTTCCAAAACAAAGTCAAACATGTTGAAGATTCTGAACACAAAATATCCAACAGAACATTTCTTAATCGTGTTCAAAATTGTACTAACTACGATGTTTCTGTTTTTGTTTGAGAAATATTTTAACCTATTCATGAGTTTTACTGTACAAGCCGTGCAAATATAATTCCAAGCTTTGCTCCGTACAGTATGTTTTTAACCATCAAAGAAAACTAAGTAAACAATGCACCTTATTGACTTCCGGTCATTTAACAGTGACTAAAATTCTGAAAACATCATGGCATTTATGAAGTGGTGTTGAAAAAAAAGATTAATTCACTTCATTTCATATATAAACAAAATTATGCAATCGTACACATTAATATTTAAATGACACTATATAGTATACATGTAGATGCCGTCAACAACATTCAATTACATGCACATGTAAGTTGTTATCAGAATAATGCATGCATATTTCCTACACACTTCACATTTCAGCATCACAGAGCACTGCCTGATCTGTTACATGTACGTGAAACAATTGCATTGATTCACGCAAAGAACTTGCCACGAGTCACCCGTTATAATGAAGGAGGTGAAGATTGTGCACAGTTTTATTCTACACGATCCATCAAATAATCTAAACCATCATCGTGATCATATTATTTAACCCAGATGATAACAAGGTAGTCAGTTATATGAGCTACTCGCGGACTACGTTGTTATCATCTGTCATTTCACAATTGATTCATCCAGCAAACTGTTGCCATGGGAAACGGAGATAGTCACAATACCTCCGCTGTCCACACTGAGTCTAAGCTCAGTAGGTTCGGACACGCAAGCCGCCAGGTCTACACAGACCTGATTGCCACCAAAAACAACCGGTAACATTTACCTGTGAAGTTGACCACAACCGCCAAAAAATGTTGCCCAACCGCCAAAAATGGCAGAACCGGCAATAACCATCCATAAGTATGTAGGGGAAAATACGCCCCTCTAAAATCAGAATCCAATGACATCTCAGATTGTTATCAAACCGCCATAGGTATTCTCATCCGACCTGGATGATGAAAACTCCACCTCATGGAGAACACAGAAAGAATGTCTTTGGATACACCAGCTCCACCCAATGGAACCTATATGGACCAACACGCCCACCACGGGTGGACACGCCCAGTATATTGTTATTATTCTTTCCATTCATATTATTTAACCCTCCAGGGCATAATTTAGAATTTGGCATCTGCATAGCAACACACGCCATGCAAATTAAAAATTGTAGTTCTCAGCAAAAATGTAAAGCAATTAATGTTAAAGTATTGATACATGTAGTCAATGATTAAAATTGCAATGGCGAAAAATATTGCTTAGCAGATACACAACTCTATGCATGATGCAGAATGTATAGCAACTGCTAAAAATATGTAGTGCTCAATTCACTTTTCCAGAGTACCGACCCATCATATGACGTCATAATGAACTGCGTGATGTGTACAATGACATCATAATGAATGAGGTCATGAATGACGTTGATAAGTACATCACGAATGCATATTTTAAGACGGTCTATGCATTGCTGTACAAATTGTTTGCTTTTACTATTTAATAAATATTCTGTTGAATATTTTGAAACTAATTTGACTGGGCGCTGTTGCTGCCATAGGCAGCACAGCTTCCCTGTATACTTTTCAGGAAATTGATAGCTAGGGCATTTGGGGATTGATCAATATCAACACGGGGAGGTCTGGGTGGAGCTTAAATAGTGATGGGCAGGGCATAGATAAAAATGGAAAAGTCCATTATGATATGATACCAAATAAATTATGCCCTGCCCTCTAATGCTCAATGTGGCCAAAAAAGTGTACATTGGTTTTGAGAAATATCCATTTGCAGAGAAAGAGAAAGCATTTTTCAGAATTTATCACTGGAATGACTGACTCGATAACCAAGCCAGCCATGACTCGATAACCAAGCCAGCCATGACTCGATAACCAAGCCAGCCATGACTCGATAACCAAGCCAGCCATGACTCGATAACCAAGCCAGCCATGACTCGATAACCAAGCCAGCCATGACTCGATAACCAAGCCAGCCATGACTCGATAACCAAGCCAGCCATGACTCGATAACCGAGCCAGTCATTACAGTTGTAAATTTTCAAAAGGTCTTCTGCTCTGCAAATGGACATTTTGAACCATTTTCTATTAAAATCAAAATTTCTGGTTCAAATTTCATGGTCCAATGGATAAATACTAGAAGACAATGAAGGACAGGCATAACAGGGCCACAGAATGGACAATCTCTGCAGAACCATACACATGGATCTGATCAGAAGATTGAAGACAATGAAGGACAGGCATAACAGGGCCACAGATTGGACAATCCCTGCAGAACCATACACATGGATCTGATCAGAAGATTGAAGACAATGAAGGACAGGCATAACAGGGCCACAGAATGGACAATCTCTGCAGAACCATACACATGGATCTGATCAGAAGATTGAAGACAATGAAGGACAGGCATAACAGGGCCACAGAATGGACAATCTCTGCAGAACCATACACATGGATCTGATCAGAAGATTGAAGACAATGAAGGACAGGCATAACAGCGCCACAGAATGGACAATCTCTGCAGGACCATACACATGGATCTGATCAGAAGATTGAAGACAATGAAGGACAGGCATAACAGGGCCACAGAATGGACAATCTCTGCAGAACCATACACATGGATCTGATCAGAAGATTGAAGACAATGAAGGACAGGCATAACAGGGCCACAGAATGGACAATCTCTGCAGAACCATACACATGGATCTGATCAGAAGATTGAAGACAATGAAGGACAGGCATAACAGGGCCACAGAATGGACAATCTCTGCAGAACCATACACATGGATCTGATCAGAAGATTGAAGACAATGAAGGACAGGCATAACAGGGCCACAGAATGGACAATCTCTGCAGAACCATACACATGGATCTGATCAGAAGATTGAAGACAATGAAGGACAGGCATAACAGGGCCACAGAATGGACAATCTCTGCAGAACCATACACATGGATCTGATCAGAAGATTGTTACAATATTAACCCGTACACCCTTCAATTTGTTCAAGAAAAATTAATTTTCTCATAGAAAATCTCCATTTGCAGATCAAGAAGACTATTTTTGAAAATATACCACTGGTAAATTTTCAAAAATATATTCTTCCTTTGGTCCGCAAATTGCAGGAAATGTCAATTTCCCTTTCTCCGAGATCTAACAATACTCACCATTCTGTTACTTCTGATATACAGCTGGCCTTGACAGCGGCTCTAGGATTATAGACTTAGAAAGCTTTACCGACTCCTGGGAACCGGGTACCCGGCTCCCCACTGCCGAGTACCCGTTTACCATAGAGCTCATATTGTTTGCATAGCCACCAAACAAGAGAAAACTATGGCTTGCCTCCGTGGGGCTGGGAGGCTGGGTCCGTAACAGAATGGTGAGTATTGTTAGATCTCGGAGAAAGGGAAATTGACATTTCCTGCATTCTCCTTCGATCAATACTCACCATTCTGTTACTTCTGATATACACCAGATTTGATCAGTCACCTGGTGGGAAGGGGCAAGCCATACATGCTAATTTTGCCCCTTGGAGAAAGATTTTAGACTTCAAACTTGACTAACGGAGACCTAAAAGGACCGTCAAGTTCACGGAACCGAATCACATTCGCGTCACAGCCCCCCCCCCCTTTTTCCTCCTAAGAAAAGGGAGAGAACTAACGAACATGTATCTCGCCTGAAACACCAATATGCCAAGAGGGTTAACTACTCCCTGCATATCGCTTGTATTAGCCTGGAATGAGCATGAATATATAAGATGAATGAACATGATACATATACATGATACAAAAAACTCTCACTTGTTGAATTACCTTATGATAACAGGACTTCAGACGTACCGCCTACAACCATTCACCGGTTCGGCCATCAGTGACACAATCTGGTTGACATCCTCTCGCTTGACCATGCCTGCTTTAGGTTCTTTTCTTACCAAAGTGAAAAAAGGGGAAAAGCAGTGTGGTCACTAACTATCGTTTCAAAACAGCTAAAGCGAGTGGATTGGCTGAGTCTGACACATCCCTCATATAGTAATCCGTAAATGAGGACTCACAGTGCCATTGTGCAACGGCCATGATGTCCTCTAACGGAACACCATTGTAAAGGGCGGTCGAGGCGGCTATTCCTCTAACATCGTGTGCCCTTACGCCCTGCACCTGGTGCCCAGTCGCCATCTCATGAGTAGTTTGAATGCATTCGACCACCCAACGAGAGATAGTATCCATGGATGCGGCGCCATAAGGCTTTTTATGGCAGATCCACAGATGTCTATCGTTCGACCGTAACGAGTCAGTCCGTTTCTTGTACTTAGTCAAAGCACGGACCGGGCACCAGACACTGGCATCACGATCAAACCTGGTTAACTTCGGTATAATGATCGGTTTGCCGGGATATCTCAAAGATTGGTTCTTTGACATAAATTCTGCTCTTGGCAGAAGACGCAGACCTTCTCCAGAAACAATAAATCGGTTCCTCTCTGCCGAAAGCGCATGGATCTCACTGCGCCTTCTAGCTGAGGAAGCTGCCAATAGAAAGACCGCCTTTAGAGTCAAATGCTTTAGACTAGCCGAACGCAACGGTTCGAATGGGTGCTTGGCCAGTACATTAAGCACTAAAGATAGACTCCAGGCTGGAATGACTACCGGTTGTCTCGGGCGGAGATTGCTCATTCCCTTCAACATCACGTTTAACTGGGCCACCTCTGGACTATCCCTGTTGGCTAGACAAGGGATAACTGATGCCAAAGCTGACTTGTATCCAGCAATTGTGACGGGAGCTAGTCCTGTAAAGAACAGCTCACAGAGAAAGTCTGCTATTTGCTGAATAGTGGATTGAAAGGTATCAATACCCTTTTCTTCACACCAGTCTGCAAATCTGTTAACCTTGTTGTTATATGACTTGAAGGTTGACCTCCTTCTCGCAGCCGCGATGAAATCAGCAGCCTGTCGAGAAAAGCCTTCCGACGTGGAACGTTGTTTGACAACATCCACGCAGTCAATTTGAACATTTCGGGACGCTCGTGTAGGAAGCGTCCCTTGGCCTGGGAGATTATGTTCGGAATCTCGGGCAACTGCACAGGATTTTCCACCAGCAGATCTAGAAGATCCGTGAACCACGCCCTGCTCGGCCAATACGGCGCTATTAGCAGGACCAGACACGGTTCCTCCCTGACCTTCACCAATACCTTCGGTAGAAGAATGGTGGGTGGATACGCGTAAGCGTGCATCCCTCTCCAGCTTATCGCCAGAGCGTCTGTATCGACGGCATTTGGATCTGGAATCGGCGAGACATATGTCATGATTTGAGCATTTTCCTTTGTGGCGAACAAGTCCACGTTGGGTTTGCCCCAATGCTCGAAGATCCGTCGTAGAACTGGAGGGTTGAGGGACCATTCTGTTGGCAGGATTCTCTGTCTGCGAGACAAAGCATCCGCCAGAATGTTCAATCGGCCAGGAATATGAGCTGCTTTCAAAACAACCGAGTAATTCCTGCACCATTGAATCAAGTGCCACACCCTGATGCACAGGGTGGGCGACCTGGTCCCTCCTTGGCGATTTATATATGATACTACTGTCGAATTGTCCGACCGTATCAATATCACCTTGCCCCTGATCATCGGAAGGAATTCTTCCAACGCCAGTTCCACTGCCATCATTTCCAACAGATTGATATGCAGCTGACTCTCCGGGAGAGTCCATGTGCCCGAGACCTGGTGTTCTCCCAGGCAGGCACCCCACCCTTCCAGCGATGCATCCGTGTAAACGGACAGCTGGGGGTGGGGTAGGTGCAGCGAAACCCCTATTAGGAGATTCTGACGCTGTTTCCACCATAGAAGATGCGATATTATCGGCTCCAAAACTGGCACCAGTTTTGACAGGGGTTCTGTTCTCTGTTTCCACAGAGACATCAGATACAACTGGATAGGTCTTCGCATTAGAGCAGCGTACGGGATAACCTGCTCCATGGAGACCATCATGCCCAGCATCTGAAGGAACCGCCTCGCCTGAATGTGGTTTCCCACTCGAAAACTCCCGAGGATGGCTAACAGAGACACCACTCTGGGCTCTGACGGGTAAACCCTGCCCTCCTCGAGGTCGAATCGCATCCCCAAATAAACGAAATGTTGAGTGGGTGTCAACTCGGATTTCTCCTCGTTGACTAACCAGCCTAGATCTGAAAGTAACTTCAGAGTCAGAGCAGTATCCACGTTCAACCTGGCTGCCGAGTCTGCCTTGAGCAGCCAGTCGTCTATGTAGGTGTGTAGCGCCACGTTCTCTTTTCTGAGAAACGCTGTCACCGCAAGGACCACTCTTGTGAAAACCCTCGGAGCTGTCGACAGGCCAAACGGGAGAACTGTAAACTCCCATACTTGATTCTGAAACGCAAATCTCAGAAACCTGTGCCAACTCCGATTGATCGGAATGTGGAAATATGCATCTTTCAGATCGATCGATACACACCACATTCCTTTCCTCAATCCCGCCATTACCGACCTCGGTGTTTCCATCTGGAACCGAGGCGTATGGATAAACCAATTTAATGGCCTGAGATTGAGTATGGGTCTCCATCCCCCCGTGCTCTTGGGGACAAGGAACATGTTTGAATAGAAGCCTGGAGTGTTCCGGTTTGCTGGTTTTATTGCTCCCTTCAGAAGCAAACCCGACACTTCCTTTTGAACGGCTTCTAACTTGTCTGGCTCCCTTGGTACGGGTGTCCAGACTGGTGCCAAAGACAGATTTTGTGGCGGAAAGTCCCACCACTCCGGCATGTAACCCTGGGATAACCATCCCAGGACCAGACTGTCTGACGTCACACCTCGCCAAGCCTCGACGAAACGCATGAGCCTTCCACCCACCATAGACGCCTCGACGTCTAACGGGGTTGTCCGGCTCGCAGTCCGCCCCCCCCCCTTTCTTAACGAGAGAGAGTGAGAACCATTTCGTTCTAGGCACGACGGGTATAACTGGCACCGCTGTTCCTGTCGCACAGGTGCGGTCCAGGCGGATATGAAGGGAGCTTGCGTACCCTCAGGTACGCTTCGGCCCCTTCTGTCCGCCCTTTGAGGCCTTACCCTTACCCTTCCCCTTGCCCTTACCACCTCTAGGGCGGTCCGGAGCAACATTGGGGAGGGTAGGCGCCTCTACAGCCTTCCTGGGTTTCTTCGCCGGCGGCGGCTCCGAAAACCCAGCCGAAACAGACGTCGCAATAGGCCTGGCTTTCGCCTTGCCCTTATGCTTTTTCTGTTTCTTTGAAGGCTGTACTGTTAGCGGCTTACCCACAGCCCCTAGTGCGTGCGCTTGCCGCACTAGCTCTAGCTGTAGATTTACCGCTAACCGATTCTGCGCAATACTGGCGGTGTCCTCTAAGATGGCCCGCGCTTGGCCACCAAAGATGCTAGGCCCTGTCAGGGGCGTCCCAAGAAGACGCTCCTTGACTGCCGTAGCCGGACGCATATGGTCAATGACCATTTGCCTCCTGGACTTCGTCACACGCGCTTGCACCCTTGCCAATGCGTCCATTGACAGCACCAAGCCGTCATTAACGCACGATAGCGCCACAGGTGGCACAGGGTGGCCTGCCCCCGCTTCAGCCCACACCGACTGAAGTAGACGATAGGAGTGATTGACAGCGCTCATGGCTGCCCTCACACCCTCATCGCATAGGGCCAGGACTTCTTCCTGGTGTACCTGGGCCTTATCCACTAGTGCCGGACCGGGACCACCCGAACCGGCACTTTGGACGCCCAGTACCCATCGGTCATCCTCCGTGACCGACGGGACTACACCATACCTGTCGTATTCACCCCGCGGAATACGGCACCTTGCCCGCACCTCCCTGGAGGCCGCAGGGAGCTGACCCTTGGTCATTAGTTGTTTGCTATAAATAGCATCCAACAAATCAATGAACCGTGGATCCAGTCCCACTGACTGGATCCGGGCCGCGGGCAAAATCCCCGTCCTAATCGACGCAACCGACGGACGGGGTGCATCTTCATCGGCCGTGGCCGAAACCACAGACGGGTCAACTCTGGCTAGCCACGCCAGAGCATCAGACCAGTCTAACTCCGAAGAAGATACTCCCGCAAACACGTCACCCGTTGACATGTTTACGGGTCTGCCAGCCATGGCCTCCCGGCCAGGAGCCACGGCTGACACGCCAGGCACTCCGCTACCACATGGTTCCGCCGCCACCCCATGAAACACTCCGGTCCATGGGGTAGGTCCGCACGGAAAACCGTACGGACCCGTAACCGTCGCGGAACCATAGCCGGCCACGGGCGCCAACGGCACCCCATGTCCGGCTGCCGGACCAGGCGAGATAGGTGAGTACCACGCCTGGCCCGGCACACCGGTTCCCCTGACGGCTGGTGACAAACCAAGCCGCGCGGAACCGGTGCACGGTAACGGATTGGCCTCAGCTGCAGGCGGAGCCGCTGACCTGGCTTGCGCCAAACCAGACAAATGGAGGCCGGTTCCGTCCAGGACGGAATCAACCTCCATATTCTCCACCTGCGGCTTCACGGGCCGCAGCAACCTCTCCTCCTCGGCCTCATCGTCTTCAGACTCCGAAGAGCCGTCACTAGACGAATAAACCGTGGAGCCGTCCTGGCGGACGGCTCCCACACCTGACGGACCGGCCACCGCTACTGGACCACCCGGAGGTGGCCGCAGAGAGACAGAACCCGTCTGGCCGAAGCCAGACGGACCCGCCAGGGGGCCGTACGAGACGGCCCCCTCGGTAACCAGTCCAGAATCCTGTCCGAAGACAGGATCCGTACCAGGCATGGGGAGAAACTGCCCCCCAACCTTTGGTAGCAGGGACGACACCAGCGTGGGCAGAACGCTATGCAGAAAACCCTGCATAGCCGGACCAAACCACGCCGGCGGTGCCATCTCCGCCACCTCCAGCTGGGGACGTGGAGCACCCCCACCGGCCGAACCGGGCGCTCCACGATTTCCTCTCGGACCGCCTGACCCCGCGTCAGACCCAGCCAAGTCCTTCTGGGCAAGGAACTTAACCATCGTTTCGACGGACCACACTGCACAAACATTACACCTATGATCTATATTACACAGGGCACACCTAAAACAGACATGGTCCTTGAACATTACACGGACAAACTTATGGCAGTCGTCACATGATGGCGGGGCTGGCTTGGCCTATAAAATAAGCACAAACCTACAATAAACAAGCGGAACGAGACACGGATGGAAGGCAGACAATTAATTTTCAAATATTTTGACTCATAAATTAACCGTAACCTCCCGCACCCCACCCCGCCACGTTACAACAACGATCGCATTGACTATGACGACAAGAACGCGGCGGGCACAACACACCCATAATAGATCCTACAGGATGTGTAACGGCTCCAGGAATCATATCGCATAGCATTCAGGGTATATTTACTAATCAATATAAATTATACTCCTAACGAACGCAGCACGATATGTGAAGAAAACAACAAAATGTATAACAACTGCTGTCTCACACGGTAAAACCGCAGACCACGCATCTACTCAAGAATTTTGAAACCACCGATCATTGCAAACCGATCGTGATCACACGAAAAACTTGATCATTCTAAAGTTTCCGGTACCATTTTTTAGTACGCAGCACCCAGAACAAGATGCGCGAATTAATGAAAAAAATTTTTCTTCACATAAACATCCGAGTGACCGGGTGTGACGTCACCCGCTCGGATTCTACGGAGAACGACGTCAGCCGATATTCGTGTTAGAAATACCGTAGCAAACACCTATTTTCATATCTGCCGACCGCCTGTTGGGGTTTAAAGAAGGCGATCGTCTGGCATATATCGTTGCTAGCACACGTCCCAGATTCTATGGGGTTAGAAATTGGAACATGCGACACAACGAAATTTAGAGACCTAAGTCTTTTAACTATGGATATAAAGAACAATACAACCTGGTTATCTTGGGCGGTATTCTCCATAGTCCTTAGTTATTCCTTTAGCGCACAAACTATCACCGATTAAAGACTTAGAATCTTTTTAAAAAACACTAAAATCCCTAATGCGAAAAGCATGTATTGCACTTGTTGCTATGCAAACAAGAATGAGCTCTATGGTAAACGGGTACTCGGCAGTGGGGAGCCGGGTACCCGGTTCCCAGGAGTCGGTAAAGCTTTCTAAGTCTATAATCCTAGAGCCGCTGTCAAGGCCAGCTGTATATCAGAAGTAACAGAATGGTGAGTATTGATCGAAGGAGAAAGACATGTCTCATTGCAGAAGCCGTTTTTGGTTGATATGAGGGTTAAAGGGTTAACAATTTGCCCCCGAAAAACTAATATAAGATAAATCACGTACACTACAGTGTAAGAAACATTACCAGTATGCTGAATATTTTGAAACTAATTTGACTGGAAGGCAAAATCGGCTGCCACGGGGGTCTTGATGAATGTCCATTTGTAGACCAAGTGTTACATTTACCACTGGAATTACTATTTCAGCTTTATCCAGTAGCAAATTCCCAAAAAAAATTGAGAAAATTGAAATTTTCACGATCAAATCTGGCCACTAAAGGGTTAATTATAAGTTTTTAAACCCCCTTGTGTCAACAGCACATTAAAGCTCTCAAAATACTATTTATTTCTACTAAGCATTTAATCGCCAATACTTTTCAAGGAAATTTGTTTTTTGCAGCCAAAAAGCGTATTTTTGGTTAATTTATAACTAAGATTTACAAGAGAATTCATAGATTTCTGTTATCCTTCAAATGGACATTCATCAAAACTGTAATGGTCAAGAAAAATTCAAATTTCTGCTTAGCCAGTGTCCAATTGCAGACCAAGAAAATTTTTTGAAGATTTACCACAATCATTCCTGTGGTAAATTTAAAAAAATATTCTAACAACATTTCTCAAGATCACTGCAGAGGTCGTTCTTTCACCAACTTGGCCATTAAAGGGTTAAGCTGACACAAGCAGACCTGGGGTCAAATGCAAATGCATTTAAATACTTCTTTTCAAGTATTTGCATTTGCATTTGAAGATTTCAAACCACAACTATTTGCATTTAAATATTTTTGCAAAAGTATTTGAAATTTCAAATAATTTTCAAATGCTTTTTCAAATACTTTTAATGACAGTAGGATCTTCCAAGTAAAGTAAATTCAACATATTCCAAGAACCTATTTACTCATAAGAATTTGTATCTGGTTTGTGGTCCTGACATCCTTATGACCACTGAAATATCAGCTTCCCAAAGGCAAAGTCGCTTCCATTTCATATGTTAACTTGTATACATTCTGGAATCAAAATTGCAGTAAACTGTTGGTATCTAATGTGACAGCACCAAATTTCAAAAACATTGTAAAATGTACATCAGACATTCTTTTACTGACCATGTAGCAATTATATTTGGCATTAATGTGATAATGGTTAATATAATAGCTATAATATATGTGTCAATTTGTAAAATCATAATCAAAACAAACAATATTAAATGTAATCTTTAAAATAAAGTTAAATTTTCTATATTTCATATACTGATTTTGGGATGTAATGGATTAAATTGTGCATACATGAGGTGGTAATTCCCACTAAGCAATAGAGCTAGGATCAAATCCAACAGAAAATTTGAAAAATATTTTAAAGACAATTTGACTGGAAGCCAGTGCTGCCTTAGGCATCAACAAATAGCCAGCAAATTAGTTTCAAACTACTCACCAGAATATTTCCTACATCATAAACACTTGTACCAGGTTTATGTACAGAACTGTTTGGCAATAGGATCAAAGATTATTTGAAGTAGTTGAGCATATATGTGTGATTATAAGTGGCCAGGTGTTTGTGGAAGAATGAATAGAAAACAGCAGTAAGGTGTTGAAGCAATAAAATTACACTCCAGGTGTGGTTGCACAGATTTAGTCTGAATTCTTCAATGATGCACATGACATAAGATATATTGTTGCCTATTTTGAAATTAATGTATCCAGAAGCTGTTGCTGTCTAAGGCGGCAACATATTCCAGTCAAATTATTTTCAAAGTCTTCAACTGCTTTCCTGCGTGGTTGCCTTGAAAATGGGATTTAATGTATTCCATCAGTGAAAGAGTTAATGGAATATATTTCTCAACAAAATGAATTTCTCATGAAGAATGTACATTTGAAAACAATTTGACTGTATTGGTTCCTGTGGGAGAAATTACTTTTTGTCAAATAATTTTCAAAGCAAGTAACAAAATTGTATAATATATTTTAAAACCCTTTCGCAGATGTAACTGGCTTTTAAAACTCAATCTTAATGTAACCATATAGGAAAGCTGTTGGATATTTTAAAATTAATTTGAATGGTAGGCGTTGCTGTCTTAGGCAGCAACAGCTTCCAGACAAATTTATTTCAAAATACCTAAAAAGTTCTCATTAAATGGGTTAAACAGGATTTTATAATGAAAGTAAATATAAAAGAGGATCAAGCATAGCTGGAATAATGTGAGTTTAGTGAGGCCAGGTATGATTAGAAGAGGCACCTATGTGAGTGGGGAAAATGAATAGAATATGTGAGTGAATATGTGGTAACATAGTAATAAAAGGGGATTTAAACAATTGTACAAACAATTAAAATTAACTGAAATAAATCAGTTACATGTAGCAAAGTAGAAAATTTATCATAAAGAATGTCCATTTGAAAACAAGTTGACTGAAAGATATTTATTCCTAATTAAGAAATAACTTTCAGTGCAATCATTTTCAAACTAAAAAGATCTTAGCTCTAAGAATCTATAAGTTATTTAAACTTTCACCACTAAAATAGTTATTAGTGTAATTAATAGCTTGCTATCAAATTTGCTTTATTGACGAACCTGTCTATAATATCCAATAAAAGATTTGACTCTCTAATGCACCAAGAGCTTCCAGTCAAATTATTTTCAAAATTGTCCACAGCTTTCCTATCCTAAGAGATCACCTGCCTTAAAGCCCCACTTTATTCTCCTGTATGTTAAACATTTTGAAAACAGTTTGCCTGGAGCGTGCCTGAGGTAGTCTAAGTCTTCAAAACCTGAGAAAAGAATATGAAGGAAACAGTTTAAAATGTCACCAACTATCTGGAAGAAATGTAAGATTTTGAAAGAAATGTAGGATTTTGTATAGACAATTAGAAATTAAATAGGAGGGTTTACTTCCACTAAAACAGACAATATTCCTGCATATACATATACCTCATACAAAATGCTAACTTTCCTCTGAGTTGCTGCTTAATTCCATCTTGTATCATTCACACTAATCCCTCATATGTGTCAATAAAAGGGATATCTGGTATATAGACCATTTTCCTCAATTTGCAAGTCCAATTAAGCAATAAATTGGAGCCTCTATTTAATAAAATACCATGCCATAACCCTCAAATTTGTTCAAGAAAGTCTAAATTTTCTCATAGCTGTCAATTTGCAGACCAAGAGAAGAATACCTCTATTCACCTTTGGATGGTCTCACATTACGAGTTTGACTTTATATGGGTATATGTCACTTTTGAACAGTTGCAAATCAATCTAACTGAAAGATGCTGGTACATGTTATAATATCTTTTACAACCGTTTAACCCATTTCTTCTCAGAAATCATGAGAGTGATATCTGATATGGTTATTATAGAAATGAAAAGAATTTGAATGTATTTTAAGTATTTGAAATACTTTTAGAAAAGTATATGCATTTGCACTTGCATTTGAACAAAGTTTGAGATTATTTGCATTTGCACCAATGTGAAGTATTTTCATTTGCATCTAAATAAATTTTGAAAGTATTTGACCCCAGGTCTGGACACAAGAGGGCTAATTGTAAAATTTGGTCAAGAAAATTTAAATATCTGCCTATTGAATATCCATTTACATACCAAGAGAATACAATTTTTGTAAAAAATTTATCACTGGAATGAATGGCTCGGTTATCGTCACTTATCGAACCAGTTATTCAAGTGGTAAATTTTCAAAAACTGTATTCTCTTGGCCTGTAAATGGGCATACCACAAGACCATTTATAACAGAGGCTGGTTTTGGCTGGCTTGACCACTAAGGGGTTAATACACTTAAAGAGGGATATAATTCCCAAACATTCCTATACAAGTATTAAAGTGATGCTAATCTCATCTCAAATGTTGTATCGCACCGATAGAATATGGTTTATAGATTCCATATCAGTCATATCCTGTCACATTCCCTGATCTGTATCGCAATTATGTTTTGTAATATCGAGTAAATGTTGAACAGTGATCGACACCATTTTGTCTCCTCAAGCTATTGTGCGTGATGTCATGTAAGCTCCAATGCATCACTTTCTTTATTATGTAATCCTCATCCCATTGAATATTTTGAAACTAATTTGACTGGAAGTTGTTGCTGCCTATGGCAATCAAATTGGTTTCAAAATATTCAACAGCTTACCTGTAGGATTGCTTTTATACCACATATACTAAACTATAGCTGGCGCCTCTATGACCGAGCGTATATATACCGAGGCAAACCCGACCGTGTTAGATCACCTGAATAGATATCAAGAAATGGGATTAGTTATCCTTTAACCATCATTCCTTCAATGTCCATACAATTTGGACCATGGTAGAAGGGTGCAAGAGATCCTAGAATGACCCAAGCGATATCTACTGGTCACTAGGCCAGCTGGCTACTGGCTTATCCTGGCACTGACATGCTTGGAAGTTAATGAACTTTTCCAGTTTTAGCCATGCCCCATCCATCTTTATCTAAGCTCCACTCACACCTCGCTCGTGTTGGAATCGATCGATCCCCAAACTTCCTGACTATCAATTTCCAGAAAACTATACAGGTAAGCTAATGACTATTTTGGAATTAATTTGACTGGCCTATGGCAGCAACAGCATCCAGTCAAATTAGTTTCAAAATATGCAACAGCATGTTTATTAAATAGTAGAGACATACAAATCGTACAATTTGTCGGACTATTACCAGTTAAAGACGGGACAAATACAATCATAATGATTTATGATGCAATGATTATGACATCAGCATAAATGTCACGTAGTTGATTACGACGTTATATGATCGATGGATAAACTTGGAAAGGTGAATTACAGACCCGCCCATCCATTACACCTGCCCTGTGTAGAATGATTCATTCAGGTATCTCAAGCGAATAAAACAAGGTGTTCAAACCGTACCTGTTGAAGACAATACAATACAATTTTTTAATTTATCACTGGAATGACTGGCTCGGTTATCGAGCCAGTCATTCCAGTGGTAAATTTTCAAAGACTATTCTCATTGGCATGTAAATGGTCATGCCACAAGACCATTTATAACAGAGGCTGGTTTTGGCTAGCTTGATCTAATGGGCTAATACACTTAGCGAGGGCTATAATTCCATAACATTCCTATACATGTATTTCTGCTCAGGCTCATTGACCACCATTCTTTCAACGTCCATTGTCCATACAATTTGGACCACGGGTAGAAGAGGTCCTACAATGAACCTTGATTATGACTAGCGATATCTACTGGTCAGTAAGAGCTGGGCGGTCTGACGGTAGTACCGTGAGGACCGCGGTATACCGTGAATACCGTCCATAATGTTTGAGCAATATTTGAGAAATATATTCATAAAATCTGACTTGACCAAGGGTAAATAAGTGCTAATAGTGCCAAAAATACAGGCATCCCTAACTATTAGCCAAGTTGAGGTGGAAGGGTCGCTATAAAAACAAACATCAAGACGTCAATTACAAAATAATGACAGGCAGAATTGTATGTCAAACGTACGTCTTGAGTCTCATGGTAAAATTGCTTTATTTAAAACATCTAAACTCATTCTCTGGCCGTCCGCCGGTAGTAATTACACTATAATATATTCCCTATTCCCGTTTCTATTATTTGTAATTTATTACTCCGAGCATTTTGTCACCGAACAAACACGCTAGAATAACAAAATAACATACAAACTGCGTGCTATTCAAACGCAACACCAATCTCGCAAAGACGTATCTGATTGGTTGTTCATGAACTAGGCCGTGGGAAAATACATTACTATGCTGAATTTATCAATGAAAATTTACTAAAACGTAGTATTTGCTCGCGCCGTTTTGATCACGTACTAAATAGTCGTTATTTTTTGTTTTTCTGGCTTGTTTTAAGAAATTTCTTTAAGGATTAAATCCAGTTTAAGTAACGACACCTAAAAATTATAGTGTTTTAGTAATTCATTTTTCAACTGGCTACACGTCGGAAGTTCACGGAAATAGCTTTTTACACGCATTGTTCACGTGAAGCATGGCGAGTAACGAGTCTGCACATCGGGTACTCGGTAATTATCAGAAGCTTTGGAATCGGCTATATTCAATGTTGTGTTATATGTATGTGTATAGGCCTGTTTTCGCGAGTAACAGAATATACGACTCCAACAGAAATAAAAGAGTACAACACTCGCCCCGTTTAAATACTCGCGGATTTTGTCTGGACTCTGTTTATCAAAGCTCTCGACTGCCAAAATAAAATTTACCGTTTGCTGGTCGCACGCATTAATAGCAAGAACAATCCAGATTGAAAATAGTGCGCCCCAATGTCTTAAACAGCGGGTAATAGTTAGAAAGTCAACCACACCCTTTGACCAATATTCCCGTGAATGATATTACGTCAATAAAAATAGTTACCTAATAATAATATCAGTCGCAATAGCCATGTTTTTCTTCTCTAAATCAGGAAGCCGATTTATTTATTTTACCTATATTTACCGTTGATTGGAGATGGCAGTGAAAAGGAAATGGAAAAAATTGTTGTAATTTCGTGGCATGCCTCAAGCTCAGATGACGGTATACCGTGGTATTTGTTCATGGTACCGATACCATCATGTAAATATGAATACCGGCCAGCTCTAGTCAGTAACACACCTGGCTACTGGCTTATTCTGGTAATGACATGCTTAAGTTAATGGACATTTACATTTTTAGCTAATGCCCCCGCCACTCATCTCTAGCTTTGCTCCACCCACACCTCGCTCGTGTTGGGATCGATCTATCCCTGTCTATTAATTTCCAGAAAACTATACGGGTAAGCTATTGAATATTTTGGATATTTTTTAATATTCAACAGTATGTTTATTAAATAGTAGAGATACAATTCCTACAATGTGTCGGACTAAGAGTTAGACGGGCCGAATAGAATCATTTATGAAGTAATGATTATGACGTCATCCCATACGTCATTTAGTTAATTATGACGCCAGATGATAGATGGATACTCTGGAAAGGTCCATTACCACTGTCCTGTCATTCGGAATGATTCCTGCAAATATCTCAATTGAATGAAACAAGGTGTTCAAACCTTACCTGTTGGAATTCTGACAGTTTGTCACGATAGTTAGGATTCGTCTCCGGGTCCCAAGTATTCTTGTCCGCTGTAGTAATACCTTGCCAACGTATTAGATATTCAGATGCTGTACCACGACGACGTTGAGCTAAGATCGCATCTACCTGGCAAAATGATACATTATTAGTCGATGCAAGTAACAGGCAATTGAGGAATCCAGTTTTAGCTATGCCCCACCCATCTCTAGCTAAGCCCCACCCATGCTTTGTCTATGCTGGGATCGATCGATCCCTCTCACTCTATGAATCTTAATTTCAAGAAAACTATACAGGTACATGCATGCTGTTGAATATTTTGAAACTAATTTGACTGGGTGCTATTGCTGCCTATAGCAGCAACAGCACCCAGTCAAATTAGTTTCAAAATATTCAACAAAATGTTTATTAAATAGTAGAGATACAATTAGTATAACTATGACATCTATGACGGACTAAATCGTGTCATTCATGACATAATTGATTATGAAATCAAACGACATGTGAAGTAATTGATTGTCATTGATTGATCGATAAACTTGATCCCTCCATTACTACAGCAGCACATATATACAATTACAGTACAGCTTAGAAACAATCTAACAGGTTTCCAAAAACAGAAATCAAATCATTCTGTTGAATTATGTACAAAATATTTAACAGAACAATTCTTAATAAGTGTTTCTATTTTGGAAACAAGTCCATGATGACTACAGAAAAGACCGGTTTTGGCAAACTTAAGTGCTAAAACAAAACTACATATAGTACCCTAGAGAGATTGACCCAGCAATGAATTCTCTGCATACACATCACTTGATGTACAAGTACTTAATGACCAATTAAACAAATTTAAGCATAAAAGTTCACATAAACCCATCCATTCATAAAAATGCAAATGTTTTAAAACCATCGAGTTCACAGAAATTTGGTGAATTGTTTGAAAACGATTTGACTCGCTGGACATGTTGGAAGGTGAAGTTGTCGCTGCCATTGCGAAAAACTCCTCTAGCAAAAACGCTTTTTTCTGTTGCAGAATCTTTGTAATATATATGATAATAGGTCTGTCTATACGTGTAGGCTAACAAAAACATGTGGTTAAACATGTTGCCCGTAAATGTGTGTTTGTGAAATAATGCCTCTTAACCATCTGACTGCTGAGTTTTTGCAGATGACATATTCCAAGAGTTGTATCGCTGGACTTTCTGAATATTTTGAAAACTAAGCCACCAACAACTTTCAGTCAAATTGTTTTCAAAAATATTCATCAAGTCAAGCAGTTTTGCTAATTGAAAGTAGAAATTATTGTCTGGTGGCTTGTAGCAGCACCACAGTTAACTGTCTGACCAACTTCAATGGTGCAAGAACTGGGTTTACTGAATATTTTGAAAACAATTTGACTGAAAGTTGTTGGTGGCTTAGCCACCAACAACTTTCAGTCAAATTGTTTTCAAAAATATTTACAATATGATAATTAAACCCCATGAAAATGTAGTCTGATGAAATTCACCAGGCAAACAGTTACATGTAACACTGTTCACCCTGAATCACCAGAAAACCTGTCTTTCAAAGATGATAGGTATTATTGAAACGAACATCCTTTTAAGCAGATTTTTAAAACAATCAGTTTGTGACAACACTAATCTGAAAACATCAGTCAAATTACAGCAAAGCATAGTGTCACATGTCATTATAAATGTGTACCGTAAACTTATTTGATGACAACTTTTTAATACATGCATACTATATAAATATGGGATGAAATGGGGTAGCCGCCACAACAATAATAAATCAAAATTTAACCCTTTCACCGACAAAATCCCAGAAAAAGTATATTCATTACGATATAAAACTTATTCTGTTGATTATTCTGAAATTGGTTTGACTAGAAGCTGTTCCTGGGCCGCAATGACTTCCAGTCAAATTTATTTCAAAATATTCAACAGTTTTCCTGTTTTGCCTTAAAATGAGATAGTGTGAATATCATCGGTGAAAAGGTTAATTACTCGCTTACAATCAAGCGTCACTAAATCCATATGATTATATCTACTAAGTACTGGCAAATATTTTAAAAAAATTTTAAATTTAAATTACAAATGATGATTTGACATGAATGATACATAATTTCATTGCAAACAACTCTATATTATTCAGTTCCAGGTCTAATACATGTACGTGTATCTTCACACTAGATTAATCATTTAATGTTCAAAATGGTCAAGAAAATTTTAATATCTGCCTATTAAATGTCCATTTACAGGTCAAAAGAATAAAATTTTTGAACATTTATCGCTGGAATGATTGGCTCAATTATCGAGCCAGTCATTCCAGTGGTAAATTTTCAAAAATATTATTCTCTTGGCCTGTAAATAGACATTCCACAAGATTATATAACAAGAGGCCGGTTTTGGCCGGCTTGACCATTAAAGGGTTAAAATTGGTGTCACATGCTTAGAAAGGATATAGCAACAGCTTTTAGCAACTCTGTTTTCAAAATACTGGACACCAAACCAACAAGACAATTGAAGACTGACCATTTGACTACATATCAAAATACTCAGATTTAAGTACTGTTCCCATTAACCCTGTTAAACAATCAAATTTACTCAGAACATTTCAATTTCAAAGAAAATGTATATTTACAGTCCAAGAATATTTTTACCGTTTAATGGGCATGCTCTGTTATGGTCTTCTGGAATGTCCATTTTTAGCTAACCGAGCCAGTCATTCCAGTGATAAATTTTCAAAAATTGTATTCTCTTGGCTTAAAAATGGGCATTCAATAGACAGACATTTAAATTTTGGTGACCAAATTTGACCATTATTAACCCTTTAACGCTCAAATTTGTTCAAGAAAATTTCTATTTTCTCATAGAAAATGTCCATTTGCAGACCAAGAGAACTGTTTTTGAAAATTTACCACTGGAATGACAGGCTCGATTATCGAGCCAGGCATTTCAGTAGTAAATTTTCAAAAATACCCTTCCTTTGGTCGGCAAATGGACATGTATGTATCAAGATCACTGATGAGGTCATTTTTGGCCAGCTTGAGTGTTAAAGGGTTAACGCTGTCAGTTTCAAAGATGCTTATTAGCAAGTATAATGTACCAATGATATGCACTACATACTCAACACATTGAATCCTGAATTCTCAATATCAAGGCAACCATACAGATATGTGTGTAACCTGGTGAATATCTTAAAACAAATTCAACAGACAGGTTCCTGTTGATACCACAGGGGCAAATGTTTAATATTACACGTGGGTTCCGCCCCCGGGGTGGTCGAGGGCTGGATGGGGAAGAACAGCGGCAAAGTTGGTAAGAGGGTGGGAATTTGCGATGGTGTACCGTCGACTGTGTAATCTAGTGAGATTTGGAAACCTTTGCATCGCACGTAATTAGCATTTTTCTCTTGCATTTGAATAAAAAATATATATATATATATATATATATATATAAAAATCAAAATTTATCCCTTCAACACCCAAACCCAGATATGAAACCTGTTTAATGGATGTAAGCCTTATCACTGTGATGTAAGAAAGAAGTTTACTTTTATTCAGTAAAACGTTAACTTAGGGTGGGGGACATTTTGGAACCAATGTTGCTGAAAAATGATGCTGTCTTAGTAGACAGCACCATTGGTTCCTAAGTCAAACAGATTTAACCCATTAATTGCGAAGTCAACCAAAACCGGACTCTGCACCGGTCTTCACCAATTGATCCCTATTTGCAAGGCAAGATAAGACAATTTTTGAAAACGGTTCATACACATTTTGTCCACACAAATTCCATGACTTTCCATAACTTTTTCAAGTCAAATTCCATTACTTTCCATGACCAGGCGAGTGGGTCTGGGAGGCATTTCAGAGGGTAACATTTTTAACATTAAGTTGGCTGTGAATTGAAGGAAATTTCCATTTCCCTTTCTCCGAGATCTAACAATACTCACCATTCTATTACTTCTGATATATACAGCTGGCCCTGACAGCTGGCTCTAGGACTATAGACTTAGAAAGCTTTACCGACTCCTTGGAACCGGGTACTCGGCTCCCAACTGCCGAGTACCCGTCTACCATGAAGGTCATATTGTTTGCATAGCCACTAAACAAGAGAAACTCATGGCTTGCCTCCGTGGGGCTGGGAGGCTGGGTCCGTAATAGAATGGTGAGTATTGTTAGATCTCGGAGAAAGGGAAATTGAAATTTCCTTCATTCTCCTTCGATCAATACTCACCATTCTATTACTTCTGATATACACCAGATTTGGTCAGTAACCTGGTGGGAAGGGGCAAGCCATAACTGCTACTTTTGCCCCTTGAAGAAAGAGCTAGACTTAAACTTGACTAATGGAGACCTAAAAGGACCATCAAGTTAACGGAACCGAATCACATTCGCATCACTGGCCCCCCCTTTTTTCCTCCTAAGAAAAGGGAGAGAACTAACGAACATGTATCTCGCCTGAAAACACAAATATGCCAAGAGGGTTAACTGCTCTTTGCATATATTAGCCTGAGAATGAGCATGAATATATAAGATGAATGACCATGATATATGGGCTGTTTCACAATCAGGGTACCAAGTTTGTCTCACAACCACTAAAAATTCACTCAGTATTTTTATATTTTTATTTCTCCAAATCCAACATTGTTAATTACAATATATAAATCCAAATTTTTGGAGCACCTGAATGAATATTTCTTTTCAAAAATAATATCCCAAGCATGTTAGGAGAGTATTTTTTAAACTACAACAGTCATTAATACTATTCAACTATAACCACAAAATAACAGTAATATCAAACTTCAGTGGTATCCATATGTTCCCCAAGTATAATTCCATTATTGGAATTATGATTCAGTATAAAAATGAAGTATATTTGTAGAAATATCAATAAAAGACTGAACTAATTTTCAAATATTCAGAAAACAGATATGTTTTAATTACCACTGTCACTAATTGCACTGCATATGATGGAATTGAGCACAAAAATATAAAACTACATGTACTTTTCTACATATACTGAAAAATTCACTAATTTATCTTTTAAAATAAAAATTTACCACTACAATGAAAAATATGAAGAAAATTACATATTTCTTCCGGAGGACATAATTTTTTGACATGAAGTAATATATTCTGTACAAGATATAACTGCAAACTAATATATTTATCTTATATTGCCAATATAAAATACACCTTTTAAATGAAACTAGACTGGGGATTTTTGACACTTTTCAAAACTGGCTGTACCATTTAGCCCACCGGTTTCTAAAGATGCAATAACTTTGAGATTTTTCAGGCATTTATTGAATAATATATTTTATTTTATCTTAATTTAATAGCAAAATAGAACCTGTCTTTAAAAAACCCCAACAGACCCCCCTTTAGTGGGTTGGTCTGTAGTTTTATTAACCACTATAAAAACATACTTACCGTTCAATCACTACTTGCTAAATCAAATATCTGCATTTAGCTATCAGAATAAAGTTTTTATGCTTGCTTATACTCCCTAATGCCTATACCATCACCATGTAGACCCTCCACCAGGCTTCTGGTAGAGGGACCCCCTGCATTAGCCTTACAATAGACTGGCACCAGTCTGTACTCACTCCTTGGTGACGCTTGTCACTAAGCACGCTCGCGCATGCGCAGTAGGTCCCAATTGTGAAAACTGAATCACTTTTCTAAATATAAGTGCCATACATCCAGCCTAGATTCTCAAATCAATCCCCAGCGGGGTGGCTGAGGCCGGGTCGTAGTGATTGAACAGTAAGTATGTTTTTATAGTGGTTAATAAAACTACAGACCAACCCACTAAAGGGGGGTCTGTTGGGGGTTGTTATTACACCACAAAAACATCCATTACCGTTCAATCACTACTTGCTAAACCCGTAGATTTGGTCAGTTCCCCACTACGAAACTTTGGTGGGAGGTGATTTGAGAATCCATAAGCATGGATAAAAATCAAACAAACATAGCCAAATGTTAACAACATAACATAATGGTGCCTCCTAATCAATCACACAGTGATTAACAACCAAATAAAACTTTAAACATAAAGAATTAAATTAAAAACCAATTAATAACTCTCACCATTACCCGCAGACGCACGGTCCTCGCGAAAATGGTGGTATATACTTGGTAAATGGTCTTCAGGCTTTTTGGTTAAAATAGTAATGTTCCTAAAGAAAGATGCCGCTGCTCTCTGGTCTTTCAAATAAAAAGACGTAAAAGTAGACTCAGATTTCCATCCTGTAACTTGCATAAGTTCGTCTACAGAAGAGCCAGAAAATGTAGTGAAAGAGGTAGCCATCCCTCTGACATCATGAGCCTTAATGTGATATAGATTGATTTGCTCAGGAGACGCAATCTCGTAGCAGAGTCGAATGGTGTCACAAATCCATCTAGCAATGGATGCTTTATAGACCAGTCTGGCTACCCCTTCCGCGTAGGGAACCCATAAGCTTTAAGCTAATCGAAGCGATGGGTTCAAATATGATGACCTGCCACAACCTGAAGAATCAATGCCAGGTTCCCGGAAGGTAAAGGTTTAGCAATAGGAAGACGAATATTACCTAAACCTCTGATGAAAACATTCAGCACCTTAGTATCTATAACATCCGCATTTAACGAAAAAAGGAATAGAGGATGTTAAGGAAAAACTATATCCTATAACCGTGTTAGCAGTCAGATGAAGCGAATCGAACAGATAGGATAAGAAATCTAACACTTGGGATATAGAAAACAGAATCGGGCACGATATCCTGATCTGAACATCATCCTCCGAAAATCTTAAGTCGACCCTTGTAAACTCGTCGGGTTGACTACCTCCTGGCCGAATAAATGATTTTCTGAGATCTTGCAGAAAATTTATTCTCCGTGAACGAGCACTCGATATTCTCCAAACACACAGACTGAAGATTCCTGGGTTTGGATGAAGACACGTTCCCCTTACCTGGGATAACAGATCTGGGGACACTGGCAGCAGACGCGGAAAGTCTACTAGAAGCTCGAGAAGGTCTACGAAACAGATTCTTTTTGGCCAAAAGGGACCTATCAACAAAATCTCGCAGATTAATAGTTGACTTTCTTCATAACCAAGGGAAGCAAGATAGTCGGAGGGAACGCATATGCGAAGATTCCTGTTCAGGACTGAGACAGTGCATCCACCGCCAATGCCTGATTGTCCGGAAAAGGAGACATGAAATAGGAGATCTGGGTATTCAGAGAGGTCGCGAACAGGTCTACATGGGTACGATCCAGGAGGGGAACAGAGAATTCACACATCCTGGGACATGTGAGGACACCAGGAAACTCTGTTTCATACGACACCACGTGAGGAGATTCCACACCTCCAAAGTCGAGACGACTTTGTGCCTCCCTGCTTGCTGATATACGAAACTACTGTCGAATTGTCCGATCGAATCGAGATATTGATCCACTGCACTTGATCCGACCAAGCAAGGACCAAGCAAAGAGAGTCTTCTTGACAGCCCACATTTCCCAGATTCTAGGTGGGGACTTAAATGCTCTCTGACCGGAATCTGATGGTAAACAGAATGTTTCCATAGAGACGTGAGCTACATTTGGAAAAGTCTCCTCATCAGCGCCTCCCCCGGAACGATGTTCTCGACGCTGACCATCAAGCCTATCACTCGGAGAAAGAAAATTGCTCTGACCATGGC
The DNA here is from genome assembly GCA_034401795.1 of Chaetoderma sp. LZ-2023a. Lineage (NCBI taxonomy): Eukaryota > Metazoa > Mollusca > Caudofoveata > Chaetodermatida > Chaetodermatidae > Chaetoderma > Chaetoderma sp. LZ-2023a. The sequence continues at coordinate 3,788,160 of CM067367.1, forward strand.
AGAGGATGTCCGAATTTCCATGGCTACTAAGATGGCTTCTACTCTTACATATGAAGGGAAGACTAAGCCTTGATCTAGGTCGAAAGCCACACCTAGGTGGGTGAAACCCTGAGACGGGACCAAATATGATTTCCCTAGATTTATAACCCATCCTAGACTGGAAACCAGACTGCAGACCTCTGGAATGATACTTGCCAGAATTGAGGCAGATCCTGCTTTTATCAACCAATCGTCTATGTAAAAGTGAAGGGGAACAGAACGACTGTGCAGAAAACCTGCCACTGCTGACACTAGGCGGGAGAAGAAGAAAAGAAGCCGTGGTCAGGCCGAATGGCCTGACTCTGTATTGCCATACCCGGCCCTTAAACGCGAATCTCATGAATTTCTTGAATGGAGGGCGGATGAGAATGTGAAAGTAGGCGTCCTTGAGATCTATGGACGCTGTCCACATGCCTGGACTCAGACTGGCGATAATCTGAGATACCGTCTCCATCTTGAATTTGGGGTGGATATATACAGATTTAATCTCTTCAGATTGATGATTGGACGCCATCCACCTGATTTCTTGGGGACTAGAAATAGATCTGAGTATAATCCCGGGTCTACTCTCCAACAAGGAACCTCTTCTATAGCCTTCTTCAACCTCATTGACTCCCATTCGTCTTCCAGGGCTCCCAACTTCTCCAGATTGGATGGAACTGGAGTCCATTTGGGCTGGTAAGACAGAGGAGGAGGCAGATCTATCCAAGACGGTGCATACCCCCAGCGGATTTGCTCTAAATGCCAAGAGTCCTGCGCGAGGGCTTGCCAAGTCTCCCAGACCACAGACAAGCGCCCCCTACTGGCACGCTGGGAAGAAGGGACTGCACCGATAGATCCAAATGTGGTAGAATATGAGGAAGGACTGGTAAATGAGAACAGGAAAAGGCCTGCCCGGGCTGAGGCCACCCCTTCAAGCCGGTCTAGGTTGAAAACCTCTAGAGGAGCATCCTCTAGCTCTAGACCTGGAAGCTCGAGAGAAAAGGAGGGACTTGACGAACCTGGGCTCTAGGTCTATGCGAGGAAATGGATTTAAAACGATCCTCCATCGCAGATCTGGAATGGGAAGGAGAGGACCGATTAGAGTTCGTAAAACCCTTGACGGATATGCCCATATTCATCCGGCCTAAGACTCTTCCTCCTGGGAGAGGAGGGACTCTTCACCCCGGAAGATTATCTTTTGCTGAAGACCTCAAAATCGAAATCTAATCCCGCAGATCCTTAGCTGATCAAAAACGTTCAGACTCCGCCCTAATAATCGAGGTAGCATATATCAGGTTACTCCTGAGGGATCAGAAATGATCACCTCAGCAAGCTTCCTTGACCTTCTCTTAGAGGTGATGAAAACCAAACCAACGGTAAACTGATTTCAACTAACCTCTTGACAGGTCAGCTGAAGAACGAAATATTTCCTGTGGAATCTGACCCCCTTTCTCCTGAGTTTCGATAATAGCCTCCGAAAGAAGGGCCAAAAAGTTAGCTGATTTCAACTGAGCCCGACAGACAGACTCCCATCTAAAAAGGTCTGATGAAGATTCTACCTTAGCCGCTTCCTTCAGATGTGATGACAGAACATCCCATGTCGGACCATTAATAGATTGGGTAGAGGCCAATCTAATGTAATCATCTTTGGGAACCTGTACTGGAGCATCTACCTTGGGCGTAAGAGAGAAAACTTTAAGTTGGACATCGTTAATGTAAAATCTAACATGTCTACGACCAAGTTATCCACCGAAAGAACATTGCCTGAAGATTCTGAAGATGCAAGATCAGAACCCAACGACGGAGGATCAATCGAAAATTCATCCTGAAGAGGAAGAGATAGGGACGACGCTATACATTGATGAGCCCTAGACCAGTCATCCGGAGAGGCCCTATCATGATAGAACCTCTTCAGATCCCTGGCTTCTGACTGATCTCTGAGTAGCCTTAACAGAAAGGTAAGATGGAGACGACGAAGGAGGACAGATGTCCGAGTCAACTTTGACTAAGACATTTTCAGGAGAAAATGCATAAAGATAGAACAATTTCATAGTCAACTGTAGGACCCAGAAAATTAGGACTTAACCACTTATACTCGGCCCTCCATTTAGAAAGGGTTGCCCCTTTGGGCACTTTTCGCTCAGATGCCATTTTAGCAACACATCAACTGCTGTCACAGTCATGTACAATTAAATGTAAAAAAAAAAAAAAAAAAAAAAAAAAAAAAAAAAGGCGTGTGATAGTTTTCCTGATAAATGTTCACTTGCAGGTCGAGATCATTTTTGAAATTCTCCATTGAAATGGCTTATTCAGTAACTGAGACAGTCATTCCTGTGGTAAATTTTCAAAAATAATCTCTTGACCTGCAAATGGCCATTAACTATTTTTAATTAAAATTTTTTTAGGCAAATTTGACCATTAAATGGTTAATTGTAGAACGCGAATATAATGGTAACGCGCGTGTTGTCAAGTGTCTTCTACAGTGCGATTATTTATGAACTTGCTTTCTTCACTCTTATTGTGAGAAAACTCGCCCGCTATTTCATTTTCTATATACAGCTACCAAGGAAATCGTGAGGAAGAATTAGCTTCTTCAGTATCGAAGGTGTGAACGAACGCGTCTCAAACTTCTGTGAAAATCTCTCACGTAATGTCATTGGATTTTCTAGATATAATTATGTCCAACAACCAATGAAATCGCGAGACCAAATTCTCTTCTCATGACAGAAGGTGTGTAAGAACACATCACTAACTCGTGCGCAGTGGCCGATTTTGTAGATCCGCCATTGCTAATTTTGCATCGACTCGATCATTTTCAGACTAGCGAAATGACAAGATTTTGAGTGGTATCATTTATCAGATGTTCTATGCAATTTTATCTGTCATTTATTCGCCGTATGACTTAATTTTCAAGTCACTCACGGTCTATATCCCTCATTAGAAATCAGAAAATTCGCCAGTATAAAAGGTTTACACTATTCCCGGGACAATTAGCTATTGTAAGACCACCCTCTAGGATGAATTTGCCGGTATGACGCGTTTTGACAGATCACGAATACTGGTAACCAAGGTGAATATCGTTTTCACTTAGAAATGTGCAAATGACGCACAAACCCGCGCTCGATCGATCTATCGTATTTGAGTGCGATACCAACATTGTTCACTTGTTCTCTTTTTCCAAAATTTCCCCAAAATTCATGTTCAGTAAAATATTTTTACCCATCCAGATTTGATCGGACATGACCGATGTCCGACCGTTATTTCATACCCTGTTTCCGGATGCCTGGTAAAACCAGAATCCATTCCGGACAGCAAACCCGCTTGTCTGGCAACGCCAGGAGCAGAGGCGGGTGCTTCTTTATTTCCTACCGGCAGTAGTAACACTACTACCGGAAACGGAAGTCGGAAAACCGAAAACGGAAGATGTCAACATATGCACTGCCGGGTCCAACAGACCCTGAACTACATACTTACTCCCGGAACCGGAACCTTTATCGCCAGAAACTGTTGAATCGGAACCGGATGTTGGCGCATAAGTCCTATTCTCATGAGTCACCGGATGTTCGGACACGCCAGAACAATCTCGGTGCTCCTTTCCGGATGCCTGGTAAAACCAGAATCCATTCCGGACAGCAAACCCGCTTGTCTGGCAACGCCAGGAGCAGAGGCGGGTGCTTCTTTAGATGCGATCGCCGATCTTACCATATTCCTAGCAATCGGAATCACTGTGAAAACGGACCTTGGTGCAGGCGACATCCTGGCGTAATATTGTTTTGAGAGTACTAAGAATTACGTTATTAGGAGTGGTACTGGCTATTATTCCTTCTAACATGGTATCTTGATGGTATATAATAGGCATGGTTACTCTAACCTCTAAAGCGGGAGTGGTGACACGAAAACTGGTAACTCCAAACGCTAGAGTTACAAACACCTCTAAAACACCATGATATAAAAGTTAAACATAACTTAGAAAGAATTGACTTCTTCCTTATGGTAGGCATCTTTGTTCAATTAGTTGTAGTAGATTGTCTATAAAAGCAAGCTAATTAACTTTTATATCTAATTTTGATAGCTGACAGAACTGTTGGCTAGCAGAATATTTGAAAAGTGAATCAGTTTTCACAATTGGGACCTACTGCGCATGCGCGAGCGTGCTTAGTGACAAGCGTCACCAAGGAGTGAGTACAGACTGGTGCCAGTCTATTGTAAGGCTAATGCAGGGGGTCCCTCTACCAGAAGCCTGGTGGAGGGTCTACATGGTGATGGTATAGGCATTAGGGAGTATAAGCAAGCATAAAAACTTTATTCTGATAGCTAAATGCAGATATTTGATTTAGCAAGTAGTGATTGAACGGTAATGGATGTTTTTGTGGTGTAATAACAACAGCAGTTTTTACACTAAAAGTTTCTTAGCATGTTAAATATCAAAGTTTGGAAATTCTCTAAAATGCTTCCGGAGAGGACAATTTGTTTTGACATGAATGTATGAATATTCTGAATGATATAACTTGAAAGAAATACATTTATCTTACATTCAGATACAAAATATATATTTATTAAATCAGAACATAAGATGTTATCTTATTAAAACATTATAACTTGTCATGTATACATTATTAGTCATACATTTGACACAGGCAAGACCAGTTGGAAATGTAATGTTACTCAGCCATTTAAGTAATACAAGATTAGCCACTAAAATTTATATCTAACTGAAATATTCAGCCTGCCCTGAAGGAAAAATGAAGAGTCCATCTCTAGAACTAAATATTAATCAGGACAATAAAAAATAAGGAGATTCTTCCAGAGAGGACAAAATGTTTTGACATGACAAAATATACATGTATTGTCAACATTCATGGCTACTTGTATAAGCATAGTGATGAAGATTACTGCATACAGTACTGTATCATCTTATTTGATTTTACTGAAGGCCTGACTAACAGAGGCAAGATCCTCTATTATAAATGGGTCATTTCCCAGCAAAGTAATAGGCCCGAAGAAAATAAATGAAACATGTAAGTTTTCTTCAATGTCCCTGCGTCTTGGCCATTGGAACTTGGGATGCTCTCGCTTTCCTCCACGGATTCTATGCAGGTATGTAATGGTAACTGTGTCATCATCGTGAACTGGTGATGTTGTACTTCTCCTTTAGATAGTTGTTAGTTACCTGCAGGAATCTATGTACAGCTGCAGCATCATGCTTTGGGTCATCTGTGATGCAGAATATCGAATCTGTGTGGGTCGGTTCGTCACTTGTCTGATCAGCATTGTTGATATATGCCATAACAGGATGAATTGTAACTTGAGCCTGGCCCCAATGATATGACTGAACTTCATCCTGCATTGAGCATGCATAGTTCTCAGCAAAGTCAGCTACAAGCACAGCTGACGTGTGTGGCATATTAATCTTGGATTGGCGAAACTGATCAGCTTGCCACCTGGCTCTGAACAAATGCGCTGGAAAGGGCTCTGCGTCTTTTACTAGGTTTGCAACTAATTGTCTGCAGGAGATTGAGCTTGTCACCAGTCGCAGTGCCCTAAATTTCTTCTTCACAGTTTCCTTCTGACCCTTCACCTTCATTGGTTTGGTTTCTTCAACAACTTTCCATTGGTCATATGTGATCTGACTATCACCTTCTGCAGCTAACATTGGGGAGTACCAGTTGAAAAGCTGAGCTGCATTGCAGTTAGGACATGCACGATCAACACACTGTTTCTCAGGAAAGTCTGGGTCATTATAGGGGCAGAGCGTTTTCTTGGATAACATGTGTATGTCATCAATGTAAAGGTTGCCAGTGTCTGTGTTGCTTTTGGCTTGTCTATTCAGCATCTTGAGCTTTAATTTTATGTTCTCGCACTTAATACAGCAGCACACACTGCACTCTAAAGCTTTCAGGTGTCTGACATACGAGGGATTTAACTTGATGAAAGTGACATATGCGATCTTTATGTTTGGATTGGCTGCTTTGAAGGCCCGATATGCTTGGATGTAACTACACTCCAGGACGTTAAGTGGCTGACCCTTCTTGACACATTTTTTGTGTGGAACAATACGAGATATACCTTCAGACATCCAGTGCTCCTTAACCTTTTGTCCAGTTTCAGCATCGATGGCATCCTTCCTTTTTTTGCGTGATTGGGTTACAAGCATTTCCTTGTGCTCTTTTACTTGCTTCATTTTCTTTTAGAGCTTTGTCCCTATGCCTAGTGAAGATGCAATTCTTGATGCCATGCCATATTGTGAGACACAGACATGCATAGGCCAGTAGATTATATTGCTTTCTTTTCTTTTCTGTCACGTTTGCCTTTATCTCTTTGATAGTTGTTTTCAGCGACGACATTGTTAATGAGTCTTGTAACTTGCGTACCACACCTCTCTTCTCTAGTTCTGCTTTCTTTGATGGTGATGCTTTCTCTACCAGCTTGGAGACAACTGTAGCAAATGTTCTTGGAGAGCTTGGTAATTTTTCTTTTATTGTGGCAATCTTTCGATGTATAGTAGATCTACTGGTGGGAGATTTCAAAACTGCTGTTTTTGAAGGTGTTCTCATAATGTCTGTTGGCTGACTTTGATCCTCTTCTATATCTGGTATGTCCCTTTTTCTTGATATTCTTCTTCTTTTGACTTCCTTTTGGTTTATTATTACTTTCTTCTGGCTTGTTAATTTGCCTCTACTCTCTCTCTTCTTGTCTGCCATGTATTTTTTCTTCTCCTGAGGTGTCATGATGTCCTTGTAGCGTTTTTTGCTGTTATTTGTGGATTGGGTCTTAATGTGTTCCTCTTTGTTTTTCTTTCGCTGTTCTCTCTTACCTGCTGCCCACTTCCCTCTGCGTTCCTTTAAAGTATTATCTGTCATCTCGTTGGAAGTTGATGCATAATGTTTTCGTTTCCTTTCTGCATCTCTGGCGAGATATTCTTTATATCTATCGGGATTCGTTTCCTTTAATTTGCGGCGAGATTTTGCAGCTGCACTTTGGGGAATTTGGCTTGGAGTTGAATTTTTAGCCCTTGCATGAGATCGTGTACGACTTGGCGGCCAATTAAACCTGACTGTTAGAGTTTGTGACATTGTTTGTGCTTAGCTTTTGTGATTACTTGTTACTTGATCATGATCTGGATCTGTGATAACAACAGTTAGTTATGGTTTACTGCCATAATGATTGTTTACCAGTATTATAACCAATCTACTAAAGCAATAACCACTATAGCAGTAAAATGCTACAACTATAGGAGAGTGAGGGGTTATTCTAACTGCAATCACTGTTTCCACCACCATCAGTTGATTAAGCTGCAAGCTCAAAAGTAGAAAATCTACATAAAGCAGCAGACATACATATGTCAAAAATTTGTGTCTTCTCCGGAAAGTAATATAATGGGCCCTGTAATGGCTTGTATTGTACCAAATATCTGTATATTATTATTTGGTTGTAACTATTTTTGATGACAGATGTAACTACATGTTTATTTTTGCTAAAAATTATCATATGATGGGAATTTTGTCATATTTCTTTCTCAGACAACTAAGCATGCTCCAGGAAGCCCAGGTTTAGCCTTCAAAATCTGGATTAAATGTGTTAAATGTTATCAAATTCAGCATACTTTATAAACAATAGTCAATATTGTCCTGAATGAAGCAATAATTGTACAAAATTCAATGTCATTTCATGTTATTAATCTCCTGTTAAATGTCACTGAATAACTTTCCGGAGAGGACATTTTTGATATGGACATTCGGTCAGTGTTGTAACAAGATAGGTTACGCAAATGTATATATCTATTACTGATAATGGATATTCATGACCAAAAATTAACAAAATTTTGTGAAATAAAAAGTGGTCCATGTTGAGCCATCTTTAGTAGCAACTACTGGCCCTAATGACAGTGATACTACAGCCTCTAATTTAGCTATTTAGCATGCAAAGATACAAATTCCCAGAAATGACCATGACTGTGAAACAGCCCATATAGACATAATACAAACACTCTCAATCCTGAATTACCTCATGATATTTGGATTTCAGACCTGGAGCCTCCAACAATTCACTTGTCCGGCCATCAGTGACACAATCTGGTTGATATCCTCTCGCTCGACCATGTCTGCTTCTTAATTCTCTCTTACAAATACCAAAAAAGGAAGAAGAGCAGTGTGGTCATATAGCTATCGTCTCAAAACAGCTAAAGCGAGTGGAATGGCGAAGTCTGACACATCCCTCATATAGTAATCCGTGAAAGAGGACTCACAGTGCCATTGTGCAACAGCCATGATGTCCTTAAACGGAACACCATTGTAAAAGGGCAGAAGAGGCGGCTATTCCTCTAACATCGTGCCCTTGGGCATTGCACTTGGAGCCCAGTCGTAATCTCACGGGTAGTCTGAATGCATTCGACTACCCAACGAGAGATAGAATCCACAGATGCAGCGCCATATGGCTTCTTATGGCAGATCCACAGATGTCTATCATTCGACCGTAACGAGTCTGTCCGTTTTGTACTTAGTCAAAGCATGGACTGGGCACCAGACACTGGCATCACGATCAAACCTACTTAGTTTCGGTATAACGATCGGTTTGCCGGGATATCTAAAAAGATTGAATCTTTGACATAAACTCTGCTCTTGGCAGTAGACGCAGACCCTCTCTGTAGACAATAAATCGGTCCCTCTCTGCTGAAAGTGCATGGATCACACTGCGCCTTCTAGCTGAGGAAGCTGCCAATAGAAAGACCGCCTTTAGAGTCAAATGCTTTAGACTAGCCAAACGCAATGGTTCGAAAGGGTGCTTGGCCAGTACATTAAGCACTAAAGATAAACTCCAGGCTGGAATGACTACCGGTTGTCTCGGTCGGAGATTGCTCATTCCCTTCACCATCACACTCAACTGGGCCACCTCTGGACTATCCCTGTTGGCTAGACAACGGATAACTGATGCCAAAGCTGACTTGTATCCAGCAATTGTGACAGGAGCTAGTCCTGAAAAGAACAGCTCACAGAGAAAGTCTGCTATTTGCTGAATAGTGGAATGAAAGTTAACAATACCCTTTTCCTCACACCAGTCTGCAAATCCGTTAACCTTGTTGTTATATGACTTGAAGGTTGACCTCCCTCTCGCAGCTGCGATGAAATCTGCAGCATGTCGAGAAAAGCCCTCCGACGTGGAGCGTTGTTTGACAACAACCACGCAGTCAATAACATTTCGGGACACTCGTGCAGGAAGCGTCCCTTGGCCTGGGAGATTATGTTCGGAATCTCGGGTAACTGCACTGGATTTTCCACCCGCAGACCTCGAAAATCCGTGAACAACGCCCTGCTGGGCCAAATGGCGCTATAGCAGGACCAAGCACGGTTCCTCCCTGATCTTCACCAACATCTTCGGTAGAAGAATGGTGGGTGGGTACGCGTAAGCGTGCATCCCTCTCCAGCTTAACGCCAGAGCGTCTGTATCGACGGCATTAGGATCTGTAATCGGCGAGATAAGTCATGATTTGAGCATTTTCCCTTGTGGCGAACAAGTCCACGTTGGGTTTGCCCAATGCTCGAAGATCATGTGAAGAACTGGAGGGTTGAGAGACCATTCTGTTGGCAGAATTCTCTGTCTGCGAGACAAAGCATCCGCCAGAATGTTCAATCGCCCAGGAATATGAGCTGCTTTAAAAACAACCGAGTAATTCCTGCACCATTGAATCAAGTGCCACACTCAGATACATAGTGTAGGTGACTTGGTCTCGCCGTGGCGATTTCTGTATGATACTACTGTCGAGTTGTCCGACCGTATCAATATCGCCTTGCCCCTGACTTTTGGAAGAAACCTTTTCCAATGCCAGTTCCACTGCCATCATATCCAACAGATTGATATGCAGCTGGCTCTCTTGGAGAGTCCATGTGCCCGAGACCTGGTTTTCTCCCAGGTAGGGACCCCATCCCTCCAGCGATGCATCCGCGTACACGGACAGCTGGGGGTGGGGTAGGTGCAGCGAAAACTGCTACTAGGAGATTCTGACGCTTTTTCCGACCATACAAGATGCGACATTATTGGCTCCAAAACTGGCACCAGTTTTGACAGGGGTTCTATTCTGTTTCCACAGAGACATCAGATACAACTGGATAGGTCTTCGCATCCGAGCAGTGTTTGGGTATACCTGCTACATGGAGACCATCATGCCCAGCATCTGAAGAAACCGCCTCACCTGAATGTGGTTTCCCAATCGAAACTCTTGAGGATGGCTAACAGAGACACCACTCTGGGCTGACGGGTAAAAAACCCTGCCCTCCTCGAGATCGAATCGCATCCTTAAACAAACGAAATGTTGAGTGGTGTGTCAACTCAGATTTCTCCTTGTTGACTATCTAGCCTAGATCTGAAAGCAACTTCAGAGTCAGAGCAGTATCCACCTCTAACCTGGCTGATGATCAGCCAATCGTCTATGTAGGTGTGAAGCGCCACGTTCTCCTTTCTGAGAAACGCTGTCACCACAAGGACCACTCTGGTGAAAACCCCTTGGAGCTGTCGACAGGCCACATGGGAGGATTTAAACTCCAATACTTGATTCTGAAACGCAAATCTCAGAAACCTGTGCCAACTCCGATTCATAGGAATGTGGAAATATGCATCTTTCAGATCGATCGATACACACCACATTCCTTTCCTCAATCCCGCCATTACCGACCTCAGCGTTTCCATCTGGAACCGAGGCGTATGGATAAACCAATTTAATGGCCTGAGATTGAGTATGGGTCCCCATCCACCTGTGCTCTTGGGGACAAGGAACATGTTTGAATAGAAGCCTGGAGTGTTCCGGTTTGCTGGTTTTATTGCTCCCTTCAGAAACAAACCCGACACTTCCTTTTGAACGGCTTCTAACTTGTCTGGCTCCCTTGGTACGGGTGTCCAGACAGGTGCCAAAGACAGATTTTGTGGTGGAAGGTCCCACCACTCCGGCATGTAACCCTGGGATAACCATCCCAGGACCAGACTGTCTGACGTCACACCTCGCCAGGCCTCGACGAAACGCATGAGCCTTCCACCCACCATAGACGCCTCGACGTCTAACGGGGTTGTCCGGCTCGCAGTCCGCCCCCCCACCCCCCCTTTCTTAACGAGAGAGTGAGAACCATTTCGTTCTAGGCACGACGGGTATAACTGGCACCGCTGTTCCTGTCGCACAGGCGCGGTCCAGGCGGATATGAAGGGAGCTTTCGTACCCTCAGGTACGCTTCGGCCCCTTCTGTCCGCCCTTTGAGGCCTTACCCTTACCCTTCCCCTTCCCGCCTCTAGGGCGGTCAGGAGCAACATTGGGGAGGGTAGGCGCCTCTACAACCTTCCTGGGCTTCTTCGCCGGCGGCGGCTCCGAAAACCCAGCTGAAGCAGAAGTCGCCCCCCCCCGACTGAAGGAGACGATAAGAATGGTTGACAGCGCTCATCGCTGCCCTCACACCCTCATCGCATAGGGACACGACTTCTTCCTGGTGTACCTGAGACTTGTCCACTAGTGCCGGACCGGGGCCATCCGCCACGGCACTCTGGACGCCCAGTACCCATCGGTCATCCTCCGTGACCGACGGGACTACACCATACCTGCCGTATTCCCCCCGCGGAATACGACATCTTGCCCGCACCTCCCTGGAGGCCGCAGGGAGCTGACCCTTGGTCATCAGTTGTTTGCTATAAATAGCATCCAACAAATCTATGAACCGTGGATCCAGTCCCACTGACTGGATTCGGGCCGCGGGCAAAATCCCTGTCCTAATCGACGCAACCGACGGACGGGGCGCATCTTCATCGGCAGTGGCCGAAACCACAGACGGGTCAACCCTGGGTAGCCACGCCAGAGCATCTGACCAATCTTACCTCCGACGAAGACACCCCCGCAAACACGTCACCCGTTGACGTGCCTCACAGGTCTGCCAGCCACGGCCTCCCGGCAAGGAGCCACGGCTGACACGCCAGGCACTCTGCTACCACACGGTTCCGCCGCCACCCCATGAAACACTCCGGTCCATGGGGTAGGTCCGCACGGAAAACCGTACGGACCCGTAGCAGTCGCGGAACCATAGCCAAACCAAGCCGCACGGAACTGGTGCACGGTAACGGATTGGCCTCAGCCACAGGCGGAGCCGCTGACCTGGCTTGTGCCAAACCAGACAAATGGAGGCCGGTTCCGTCCAGGACGGAATCAACCTCCATATTCTCCACCTGCGGCTTCACGAGCCGCAGCAACCTCTCCTCCTCGTCTTCAGACTCCGAAGAGTGGTCACTAGACGAGTCAACCGTGGAGCTGTCCTGGTGGACGGCTCCCACACCTGACGGACGGCCACCGCCACTGGACCACCCGGAGGTGGCCGCAGAGAAACAGAACCCATCTGGCCGAAGCCAGACGGGACTGCCAGGGGGCCGTACGAGACGGCCCCCTCGGTAACCAGTCCAGAATCCTGTCCGAGGACAGGATCCGTACCAGGCATGGGGAGAAACTGCCCCACAACCTTTGGTAGCAGGGACGACACCAGCGTGGGCAGAACGCTATGCAGAAAACCCTGCATAGCCGGACCAAACCACGCCGGCGGTGCCATCTCCGCCACCTCCAGCTGGGGACGTGGAGCACCACCACCGGCCGAACCGGGCGCTCCACGATTTCCTCTCGGACCGCCTGACCCCGCGTCAGACCCAGCCAAGTCCTTCTGGGCAAGGAACTTAACCATACTGCACAAACATTACACCTATGATCAATAATACACAGGGAACACCTAAAACAACCATGGTCCTTGAACACGACACGGACAAACTTATGGCATTCGTCACATGATGGCGGGGCTGGCTTGGCCTATAACATAAGCACAAACCTACAATAAACAAGCGGAACGAGACCCGGATGGAAGGCAGACAATTAATTTTCAAATAATTTTGACTCATAAATTAACTGTAACCCTCCCGCACCCCACCCCGCCACATTACAACAACGATCGCATTGATTATGACGACAAGAACGAGGCGCGCATTAAACACACCCATAATAGATCCTCCAGGATGTGTAACGGCTCCAGGAATCATATCGCATAGCATTCGGGGTATATTTACTAATCAATATAAATTATACTCCTAACGAAAGCAGCACGATATGTGAAAAAAACACCAAAATGTATAACAAACTGCTGTATCACATGGTAAAACCACAGACCACGCATTTACTCAAGAATTTTGAAACCACCGATCATTGCAAACCGATCGTGATCGCACGTAAACTTGATCATTCTAAAGTTTCCGGTACCATTTTTAGTACGCAGCACCCAGAACAAGATGCGCGAATTAATGAAAAATTTTCTTCACATAAACATCCGAGCGACCGGGTGTGATGTCACCCGCTCGGATCCTACGGAGAACGACGTCAGCCGATATTCGTGTTAGAAATACCGTAGCATAACACCTATTTTCATATCTACCGATCGCATGTTGGGGGTTAAAAAGGCAATCGTCTGGCATATATCGTTGTTAGCACACGTCCCAGATTCTATGGGGTCAGAAATTGGAACATGCGACACAACGAAATTTAGAGACTTAAGTCTTTTAACTATGGATAATAAAGAACGATACAACCTGGTTATCTTCGGCGGTATTCTCCATAGTATCCTTAGTTAATCCTTTCACGAACACACAAACTATCACAGATTAAAGACTTCACAAAAAACCACTAAAATCCTCAATGCAGAAAGCATGTATTGCTATGCAAACAAGAATGAGCTCTATGGTAAACGGGTACTCGGCAGTTGGGAGCCGAGTACCCGGTAAAGCTTTCTAAGTCTATAATCCTAGAGCCGCTGTCAAGGCCAGCTGTATATCAGAAGTAACAGAATGGTGAGTATTGATCGAAGGAGAACAGTAAACTCCCATACTTGATTCTGAAACGTAAATCTCAGAAACCTGTGCCAACTCCGGTTCATAGGAATGTGGAAATATGCATCTTTCAGATCGATCGACACACACCACATTCCCTTCCTCAATCCTGCCATTACCGACCTCAGTTTTTCCATCTGGAACCGAGGCATATGGATAAACCAATTTAATGGCCTGAGATTGAGTATGGGGCTCTATCCACCCGTGCTCTTGGGGACAAGGAACATATTTGAATAGAAGCCCGGAGTGTTCTGGTTCGCTGGGTTTATTGCTCCCTTCAGAAGCAAACCCGACACTTCGTTTTGAACCGCTTCTAACTTGTCTGGGTCCCGTGGTACGGGTGTCCAGACAGGTGCCAAAGACAGATTCTGCGGTGGAAAGTCCCACCACTCCGGCATATACCCCTGGGATAACCATCCCGGGACCAGACTGTCTGACGTCACACCCCGCCAGGCCTCGACGAAACGCATAAGCCTTCCATCCACCATAGACGCCTCGACGTCTAACGGGGTTGTCCGGCTCGCGGTCAGCTCCCCCCCCCCCTTTCTTAACGAGAGAGAGACCCATTTCCGTCTTGGCTCGGCAGGTATAACTGGCACCGCTGTCCCTGTCGCACAGGTGCGGTCCAGGCGGATAAGAAGGGAGCTCTCGTACCCTCAGGTACGATCCGCTCCCTTCTTTCCGCCCTTGGAGGACTTACCCTTACCCCTCCCCCTGCCCTTCCCGCCTCTAGGGTGATCATGAGCAACATTGGGGAAGGTAGGGGCCTCCACAACCTTCCTGGCTTTCTTAGCCGGCGGCGGCGGCTGAGAAAATCCAGACGTAGCAGAAGTCGCAGTAGGCTTAGCTTTCGCCTTGCCTTCCTGCTTCTGCGTCTTCGAAAGTTGGACAGCTAACGGTTTCCCTACAGCCCCTAGTGCGTGCGCTTGCCGCACTCGCTCCAGCTGTAGGCTTACCGCCAACAGATTCTGCGCAATGCTGGCAGTGTCCTCTAGGATGGCCCGCGCCTGGCCACCGAAGATGCTAGGCCCTGTCAGGGGTGTCCCAAGAAGACACTCCCTGACTGCCGTAGCCGGATGCATATGGTCAAGAACCATTTGCCTCCTGAACTTTGTCACACGCGCATGCACCCTTCCCAGTGCGTCCATAGACAGCACCAAGCCGTCATTGACGCACGAAAGTGCCACAGGGTGGCCTGCCCCCGCTTCAGCCCACACCGACTGAAGAAGGCAATACGAATGGTTGACAGCACTCATAGCTGCCCTCACACCCTCATCGCATAGGGACAGGACTTCATCCTGGTGTGCCTGGGACTTGTCCACAAGTGCCGGACCGGGGCCACCCGCTCCAGCACTCTGAACACCCAGTACCCAGCGGTCATTCTCGGTGACCGACGGGACAACACCATACCTGTCGTATTCCCGCCCGTGGAATACGACCCCTCGCCCGCACCTCCATGGAGGCCGCAAGAAGTTGGCCCTTGTTCCTGCGTTGTTTGCTATAAATAGTATTAAGCAACACCATAAACCATGGATCCAGTCCAACAGACTGGATCAGGGCTGCGGGCAAGATCCCCGTCCTAATCGATGCACCGAAGGATGGGGTACATTCTCCTCGGCAGTGGTCGGAACCACAGACGGGTCCACCCTGGCTAGCCAAGCCAGAGCCTCAGACCAATCCGTCTCCGAGGAGGACACTCCCGTGAACACGTCACCCGTTGACCTGTTCACGGCCCTACCAGCAACGGCCTCCCGGCTAGGAGCCATTGCTGATATGCCAGGAACTCCGGCACCGTACGGTTCCGCCGCCACCCCATGGAACACACACAGTCCATGGAGTAGGCCTGCACGGTAAACCGTGCGGACCCATAGCGGTTGAAGAACCGCGGCCAAACACGAGCGCCAACGGCACCCCATGTCTGACCGCCGGACCAGGCGAGATATGTGAGTACCATGCCTGGCCGGCCACACCCGTCACCGTGGCGGTTGGCAGCAAACCAACCATCACGGGACCGGTGCCCGGTACCGGAGTGGCCTCAACCACGGGCGGAGCCGCTGCCCTGGTTTGTGCCAGGCCAGACAGCTGGAGGTCGGGTTCCACCAGGACGGAATCAACCTCCATGCTCTTCACCCCCAGCCTCACAGGCCGCAGCACCCTCTCCTCCTCGGCCTCCTCATCTTCAGACCCCTAAGAGTCGTCACTAGACAAGGAAAAACTGTGGAGCCGTCCTGGCGGACGGCTCCCATGCCTGACGGACCGGCCACCGCTACTGGACCACCCGGAGGTGGCCGCAGAGAGACAGAACCCATCAGGCCGGAGCCCGCCGGGACTGCCAGGGGGCCGTACGAAACAGCTCCCTCGGTGTCCAGTCCAGAACCCTCGGTGTCCAGGGTTCGAACCAAACATGGGGAGACTGCCCTACAACGTTTGGCAGCAGGGACGACACCAGCGTGGGCAGAATACTATGCAAGACACCTTGCCTAGCCGGACCAAACCACGCAGGCGGTGCCATCTCCACCACCTCCGGTTGCAGACATGGAACGCCCCCATGGGCCAAAACGGACGCTCCACGATTTACTTTCGGACCTCCTGACCCCGCGTCAGACCCTGCCAAGTCCTTCTGGCAAGGAACTTAAGCATCATATCGACCGACCACACAGCGCAAACGTTACACCTACTGTCAAGACTACACTTAGTACAGTGGAAACAGACATGGTCCTTGTATAGAACCTGTACGATATGTGGTACTCGACACATGATGGCGGGGATGGCTTGGCCTATAAACCAAACCTACAATAAGCCAGCGGAACGAAACAAAAATGGAAGGCAGACAATTAAATTTCAAATAACTTGACCATAAATTAACTGCAAACCCTCCCGCACCCCACCCTGCAACGTTACAACAAAGATCGCATTGACTATAACGACAAGAATGAAGCGGGCATAAATACACCCAAAATTGATCCTCCAGGATGTATAACGGAACCAGGAATCATATCGCATAGCATTCGGGGTATATTTACCAATTAATATAAATTATACTCTTAACGAAAGCCAAAACGATACGTGAAGAAACAACAAAATGTAAACAAACTGCTGTAGCACACGGTAAAACCGCAGACCACGCATCTCTCAAGAATTTTGACACCACCGATCATTGCAAACCGATCGTGATCACACGTAAACTTGACCATTCCAAAGTTTTCTGGTACCATTTTTAGTACGCAGCACCCAGAACAAGATGCGCGAATTAATGAAAAATTTTCTTCACATAAACATCCGAGCATCACGGGTGTGACGTCACCCGCTCGGACCCTACGGAGAACGACGTCAGCCGATATTCGTGTTAGAAATACTGTAGCAAACACCTATTTTCATATCTGCCGATCGCCTGTTGGGGTTTAAAGAAGGCGATCGTCTGGCATATCTCGTTGTTAGCACACGTCCCAGATTCTATGGGGTCAGAAATTGGGACATGCGACACAACGAAATTTAGAGACCTAAGGCTTTTAACTATGGATAATAAGGAATTATACAACCTGGTTATCATCGGCGGTATTCTCCATTTTATCCAGTTAGATCCTTTCAAGAACGCACAATCTATCAAATCACAGATAAAAGACTTAGATTTCTTTTCAAATTTAAATCTCTCCCTGCAAAAAGCGTGGACAGCTCTTGTTGCTATGCAAACAAGAATGAGCTCTATGGTAGACGGGTACTCGGCAATTGGGAGCCGAGTACCCGGTTCCAAGGAGTCTGTAAAGCTTTCTAAGTCTATAGTCCTAGAGCCAGCTGTCAAGGCCAGCTGTGTATCAGAAAGTAACAGGATGGTGAGTATTGATCGAAGGAGAAATATGACTTCGATTATGAATGAAATTACGTGATCGCAGTGATAATGAAGTGAAATGTGTATTTACCAGCTTTATTTCCTCATTTTACATTTGTATGCGATCAGATTCTATTTTTATTTAGGGAGATTATCATTTTCCATGACTTTCATCAAAATGACAAATTTCCATGATTTCTCCAAGCCAGGAATTTAGATTATTAAAATGTACAATTTGAAAATATTGAATAATGTGATCATAATTAGTCCAAACTGAGGAAATCTGAATTGCAGCAGTCAATTCAGGAAGGTTAAATGCATACCAAAGCGAATATGACCATTGAACACAATCAGATAAAGAAATTGGCAACATTTCAACCATCTCCCCCTACTACAGTTAGTGTATTTTGCCTCTATGGATATAACTTTCCCCAATTGGATTTCCTCGATTCGGACTAAGTATGATCATTGCCTTCACTTTATAAACAGAAACGGAATGCTAATACTAGTGATAGCTGTGGTCAAATTATAGTAAATTATTTTATCTGATTATGCCATTTCGTGGCAAACCGAAAGCCCATAGTAAACCTATGGGACGGGTTAGAATCAAGATATAGCCATAATCTTAATGTGATAACATAAATTTACACAACTTGCAATTTATTTAAATTGTGCTATTAAGTGTTCTATTTTCGTGGTAATTAATTCAAGACGTTTAATATAGCAGTGCATACGAACACAGATATCTATGCAATCATAGCGCTTAACTCCAAATAATAATTTTGACAGTCACAATGGAATTGTTAGTTTGTGTGATTTTGAAAACCGGAGGAAGTGCGAGATGCCGAGAACAAAGCTCCACAAATGGCACTACAAATACTGGCAAGTATAACTTATCAGCCATTAACATTAACATATTTTAGACTACGTGTGGTGTAAATTAGTGTTAGCTGCATTGTAATTACCATAATCTGTTTACAATATTTTCATCAGAAACATGGCTTTCAATAACAAATATTTGCGCCAAGCTTACCTTATAATAAATAGAATCTTTTGAAATTACCCCACTCCCATGATGCACCGCGCCATCGGAAATAGATCTGTTATCGTTTATAAATTGTTCCCGGGAAGTATGCTATAAAAATTAAACACGAGCGACTATATCTAATCAGTTTTAAAACTGTTTACCATTTTAAAATCGGACCAGAAATGGCCGAGTTAGGCACAAATGCTAATAGTGAGATTTGAACCTGTGATTTTAAGTTTGCTAATGAACACAAAACAAGAATCCCCCGCATTAACTACCTCGCCATGTATGCATTAGTAATTATAGCTGATAAGTTATGTGTTCTCATTGCTGTATTGCTGCGCTTATCAGTCCCTCTAGATCTTGACGTCATTTCGAGATAACGCAGTAACAGCAATTTTACAATTCACGCTCAAAGATAAGATTACTAAGAGGCGTGATTTTAGTGGTGTTGCGGTGGGTCAATCAATAGAGTATTGAATTGCATATGATTCCCAGGCTGCAGACTGGGGTTCAAATCCGCTCAAAAGACCTCGCTAGGACTTACCGGAAATTTCGAAACTAGGTAAGATATGACCAGGTTAGATAAAGATCCACCGCGACTCCCCCCAGTGCGGGATCAAAGCACCACACACACACACACACACACACACACACACACACACACACACACACACACACCAGCCAGCTGGAATAGCAACAGGGTGAGGTAGGATAGGTAGGATAGGTAGGATAGGTACATAGGTAGGATAGGTAGAAAAGTGTCCTACAGATAGAAAAGCCTCCTCAGGATACCGGTCAAAATAGAGAGAGAGAGGCCGGCCACTGGCCGGTATCCTGAGGAGGTTCTCCCGGACCGTGGGGTCTGCACGGGAGTTTTATATTCGCCACGGCCTTCCATGGCCACGGATCACCAAACGGTGGCCAGTTGAGGGAGGTGGTATCATGTTAATTCCGACACCACTACTGGACTTCCTGTTTTGTTTGCGAGCAAGTGCATACACAATTGGTTAGGCCTATATTGTATACGTATTTCGGAGTGAAATATGTTCACAAAGACCAAGCAGTCCACCAGCACATGCACGAGCGCCTCTGACACGCCTATACCGTGAATAGAATAATGTGTTTGCCTTCTGAATGACAACGAAATGAACAGAATTTTCGAGAATATCTGAGACTGAGTCGATTCCGTATATCATATAGGCCTTACTGATTGTGTATGCATTTGTTAGCTAACAAAAAAGCAAGTCCGCTGATTATTCTGAGAAAAATTTGACAATTCTGTTGCTGCCTGAGTAAGAAATGACTGTCAATAAAGTTGCCCGAAATGTCTTCAGCAGGTCTTTCAACATTGACTGCCCTGCTGGTTATTTTGAGAACAATTTGATTGAAAGTTGTTTCATCAACGATTTTCAGCTAAATTGTTATCAAAACTTTGCCTAGTGACAATTGTATTATCAGCTGATTATTTTGACAACAATTTGACGGAAAGCTTTTGCTGCTATAAGCATGAACAGCATTCAGTAAACTTGTTATAGATATATTTGTTTTTATTTGCACCATAGGAAACGTAGAACTAATATGGTGCTATGCTTACCATGCGCTCATCTTGGAAGCCAGCAAAAGAATGACTAGCATTACTATTACGAGAATGATTTTATACCAACAATTGCTCACCAGCGTAGACAATAGTCTGAAATAATGGCGCAAGCCAATAGTTATCTAAAATCACGGCTACAGGCATAGTTAGTTAGTGTCCATAAAGCAACAAATAGTCCAAAATTTAGCTAGGATATATATCATTTATGAATAGATGAGAACTTTAAGCACACTCCAGTTTTCAGTGGCGTAGCTTGAATTTTTTCCAAGGAGTGCAAGAAGCAAATATTGCCGAGAAATAACCATGATCGTCAGTAGGCAAACACCAAGGGATGTAAGCCCCACCCCACCCTTCCTGCACACCCCCACCCGGAAATTTTGAAATCTTTGTGCACTCAGATGGCACCTTGTACATTTCCAGACATAAATATGGACGCTCGGTTCGTTGTTAAATTATCCCATTTACCTACTTCATTTTTTTCAGTATTTTGGTTTGTTGAGGAGTGAGGATGAGGCTTTTCCATTGAAGCATCATGGTCGTGATGATACTAAGAATGGACATAATGACATTTATAGCATTCCAAATTTGAGAACAACCTCCAACAGACAGAATCTTCTTTAGACTAAATGGACGGAAAGTAGGTGCTGCATCATGCTGGAAGCTGTTACTGCATGCATGCCTAAGGAGCAATAGATTCCACCATAAAGCAACAAGAACGTTCAGTCCATGATGTAGTATAAAAATATATGAGTAACCGCTTTCAGTTCAACAAGTAATGACAAAATATATGAGATATGAATGCGCCCTGGCCTTAGAATAGTCTGTCAGGTGTACGAATTATATGTCTTTGGTGGATTTTTTATTTGATAAACATTCTATTGAATATTTTGAGACTAAACCCCACCCGGACATAATTCCACCAGACATAATCTCACCCGGACAAAGTCCCACATGACAAAATTCAACCCTCCTCTCCCGACTGCCCATACCCTACACACCTGTCTATTCACAAGCTTAACTAGAATGCGCAGTGGATGGCACTCACCACCTCGAGCTTTACCCTCACTTTGACCCAAACACAATAAATTCCTTGAAATGTAGTTTCAATGGGTAATGGGTTTCAAAATGAAATGCAATGATCCCCATTTGAAGTTTCAAGTTTCTATCCGAGATGGTTTTGTTTTAAACATATTTTATTGTCAATTCATAACAATGGGATTGAGTCACAAGTCAAACTGACTTAGATTCGACTCTTTCCCTACACAATTATTAAAGGCGGTATGTTACAATTGTACATAATAATTTTACAATAACATGCAATTTGATATTTACAAACATACATTAACATTATTAATGTTTACAATCTTTCAGCGATTGCACTGCCTCCATTACAAAAGAAGTAATTATGATAATAATTAATAATGGTAATACTACTAAGAATAGTAAGACTAATAATAATAAGCATTCTGTTAGTAGGCTATGTCTTTACAATACATGCCCAACACCTGTAATTGGCCGGTGATATGTAACTTCCCAGAGATTGACAACACGAGGCTCAAGGGTCTTATGCTCAGCAGCCTAACATAAGCTCCTGAGCTAATATTGATAATATTTCATAAATCAAAAGAGTCACTAGGAGTCTGACGTCGCAATCATAATGACGTAACTTAAATCAGTTATGAAAGATGGATTTCCAATTTAGTAAACATTATGTTGAATATTTTTAAACCAACCTGACCGGGAGAACAAACGGTAGTAACGCCCGCCCCCCCCCCCCCCCCCCCCGCCCGCCCCCACCCACCACCACCCAGTCAAACTAGCCTCACCATATTTAATAACACTCATGTATAGTTATCTCGAAATTGGGATTCTGGGAATGCAGGATTCAAAATGTATAGATCGATCCAACACGTGCAAATGTGGGCTGGGCTTATTTAGAAATGTGTGGGGCATTACTAGAGATGGTTGCCTACAGTATCGCCACATAACAATTGTACATTAAGTCAGATACCATAATTACCACTAATGCTGAAAGGGGATGTAACTCCATTATAAATTGGCAGAAACGCTGCATCTCACACATGATCTGTATATTCTCATAACAAAGCAGTGTACCGATATTCAGTTAATTATGGGCAGGCGGATAGACAGACAGACAGATGGAGAGCAAACCTATAGTCACACACCCACCCCCACCGGTTTTACCAATAATAATAATAATAATAATAATAATAATAATAATAATAATAATAATAATAATAATCGATTGTTTTCCATCCACCAATTGAGTCAATCAAACCTATGGTGTATTCTTAAGGTAATTATGAACTTTCTGAAATATGAGACAGTTTTCTTCAAAGCCAATGTCGGGGTTGCCATATAGTAATACGTTCTCCGAGATAACAAAATGTAATAGATCTCTGGATAGCTGTTGTCGGTGTTCTGCATATTTGACACACTCGAGTAAAAAATATTGGTTATATATATATATATATATATATATATATATATATATATATATATATATATATATATATATATATATATATATCACTATTATTATGGGAAAGGATGTGCATGACACATTGGAATTTTTATATCACCCCCAGGGGCAGGGGTGGGGGAAATGGTGGGCACAATTTTTTTAACAAATGACATATTGTAGATATGGGACTGTCTTGTGGGGAGGTCATGACCCCGCTGGACATCTTATATGTACGAGGAGTAAGCCCGAGCACAATTCTTGTTTGAATACCAGGTGAGCTAAGAGACTATGTCACTGTGTATATTTAGATGCACTGATCATCGGCTAGAGCATCTTATTATTTGGATATATATTATCAGCAATGGATGACTGGCAGCAGATACGTCAGCTAGTGCAGGTACAGTTTCGCCGAAACTGAATCGAGCATAAAAGATAATGGTTGGCACCAGGTGGGAATCAATCAAGGGATTAGATAGGACAAACGGACTTGGTTAGTTACGTAGCGGTCTGTGTTCTCACGGAGCGTGGGACCAGATAAGCCGAGAATAACCCGGCTATGAGGAATGGTAACTCGTTTGCCGATCAACTCTAGCATTCTACAAGTTGTCGACTAATAGGCAATGAACATGACATGGACAGGGTAGCATCCTGTAGGCGGTAGGTACACAATCGAAAGTTACGATCAAAAACGTATCAATTGTAGAGGCGTGCTAGGACACAATCGAAAGTTATGAGCAAAAACATATCAATTGTAGAGGCGTGCTAGGACACAATCGAAAGTTATTATCAAAAACATATAAATCGAGAAAATCGTCATTTTGGGCAGGTCCTTCGTCAGGAATGACATGGGAAGCCAGCTGGAATTCTAAAATAAAGTTAGGTGAACAACAGATCCCATCACTCAAGAACCAGCCAAACCGCAGGTGCTAGGTAGAAAGCACCCTCCCGGGGAGGGAGGGTCGGGGTCTTGATTGGTCAAAATGATGTCATAATCCAATGAGAATCAGAGCAACCTCCGGCGGTGCGAAACCAAGATGGAGGGAGAATAGAAACTGAGATAGTACATAAGGGGGACTTTAACTTTTAATCGAGAGTTCGGTCCGCCTCGCACCTTGTGAAACTCTTGCTGAATGGTTTTAAGTAGGCAAGAGCTGGTCAAAGTGGGAAGCTTAGGAAACATTGAATTGTAATATTTAATGCTTGTGAATAGATCGCTAGGTGACAGTAAAAGTTACCAACTTTGTAGGTTTATTGTATAGTTAAAGTTATCAAGTAAAACGATCACCTTGTGATATATACAAGGCAAAAGTTTGTCACATATTTGTTGTTATTCTGGTGAACACGGAAGACCACCGTGTCGAACCAATCATTCTGAAGCGCGCAGTTAGATCAGGCCCAGGCACTAATATAAATATCGTCAGGTCTCTGTACCTACGAGGCAAGCTAGTGTCACGCTCCATCTTCATCGGTGGAACCGGTTGTCGCAGCAACCATCCGTACAAGGTTTCATCGAAGGGGGTAGAGCACACGTCATCAATTCAGGAGACGATCCGAAATCTTCATTGGCATCACCAGCCAGGATTCAGAGTAACAACAGTGAGTAGATACGATATATGGCCCAACCAGAAACACCGCTAACTAATTCAGCCATTGTACTGACCGACGTCACTGACCGGGTACAAGAATTTATAAACGCTGCAAAGTTGTCAGAGAGCACCCATATCATACAGCATCGCGAGGATCGCACGGGTGCTGCCATGAAGATAACTACAGGGGTAGTCTGCCCCGAGCAACCCCATCTTCAAAGAATCATTATCAGCCTTCGTTATCAGTAAAAACGCAGAATGGCACCACCGGCCAAGCGAGGCGTTGACCCTGCCATGCCACCCATGGAAGTACCAGTGGCACACCAGCTTCGACCAGAAACCATCGCCGCTATGCAGACGATCGGCGTAGCAATGGCGGGAGCCATTGTTGAAAGCAGTAACCGTTGGGAAGCCGAGCGGGTGTACCGGAGGGAGATCCGGGACACGATCTACTGCATACAGCCCTGTGACGGAGTAGTGCCGGAGGAGTTGAGAACCTTCCTCGATGAGACCAGGCGAGCATGGGTCGCTAATGAGGGACGGCTAGAGGGCATACCAGCCTACGTCATCACCCGAGCGGCACGAGGGCAGTTGTCCAGAGCCATAGATGGGTTCCTAGTGGGCAAGATCAGGGAAGATGTCACATGCGACGAATTCCACGACTATATAACACTGAACTTCGTCTCGGCGAATGAAGGGGAGCAAATAAAATATGATCTCGAGGGCGTACGGCAGAGACGGAACGAAACCGTCATAACTTTTAACAGACGGTATCGGGAACTGAGCGCCAGAGCTTATCCTGTCGAGAACGCTGATAACCGGAGGACCATTTTGGGAATTTACCTCAAGGGACTATCCGACCACTGTCTCAGCAAGAGAATTGTCCGAAAGAAGGCCACCACCCTGGCCCGCGCTATTGAGATTGCGGAGGAGGAAGCCACCTGTGAGGACCTGCTCCGAGCAATGAAAATAGATGAGCGGCAGGAGGAGAGCATGGAGGTAAACATGGTGGGTCCCGAGGAAGAAAAGGAAATATGGAGCGTAGTTCACACGATAAAGAAACAGATTGCTCAACAGAGCAAAATGATTGAGCAACTGTGTGGTTTGGTGAGTGACCTGCAGCTAAGAGAGCAGAAGCCGGTGGCTGGGGACGCCCAGCCCACGAAGAAGACAGCCCCGCAGGCAAAGCAACACGTCCCACCCTCGCCCCGACCAGTCAGAACGGGACGAGACTTGCAACATATTACCTGCTATAATTGTGGCCGAGTCGGCCATTACAAAAGTGACTGTCGTCAAGCGGTACAGCCGAGGGAGAACGTCAGCAGACAGGCTGCCCAGCGACCCAGACAACCACGATGGGCGCCGCCGATGACCTGTTCCCAGTGCGGGAGAGAAGGACACATGGCCCAGAATTGTTTTGGGGCATAAATGAACCGGCAGACGACTCCCGCCGTAACGGTAAAGTGTTTCGGGTGTGGCAAAGATAGCCACTACGTGACGGACTGCCCATCAAGAGGTCCACCGCAGAATGGTTCCGCCTGGGGCCAGCAACAGAGTCCACCCGCACGCAGGGCCATCAAGCGACCACGCACCGATGACATGGACATCGACATCATCGACCGACGGCATCCGGAGAGAAACGTCACACCACGGGACTGTTCGCGAAACCTCCGGAAGGATATGAACAATAAGATGCGCGATCGGGACGATTATGAGGACTGCGATGGATTCGTGTTGACCGGTGAAGGGACGGATGAGTATGGCCGTTATTCATACGGTGTCGGACAGGACTCATCCTCCCGAAGAAATAGTTATGCCGAGGTGGTTAGCGGACAGAGGAGTCCATCAAACGACGACGGAGGAAACCGTTGGTGAATTCACCGACCGAGCGGTTTCTAATCCGTCTGAAACTAGATAAAAACGGTCCAACGGATCAGGGTGAGTACTTGCATGCCTTAGTGGATACGGGTGCTAGTACATCCTTGATTCGCAAGGATATATGGCATAGCATGTTGAATGCTAGGCCATTGAAAAGAGGGAAGACGCTCTTGGCAGTAAATGGTTCCCCGATAGAAATTTTGGGGGAGACCCAAGTAAAATTCAATAATGCCCAACCTATTCCGAGTACGGTAGTAGCGAGAATGAGGCATGAATGTTTGCTTGGTGCGGATGCTTTGCACTTGGGAAATGCAAAGATTGACTATCAGGCCAAAGTTGTAGTATGGTTTGGCCAGATATATCCCTTTAGGTATCCCTATAGGGAACAGACAAATTATGTTTATGAGAGTTGTAAAGAAACGACCAGATATAAAGCTATCGACAAAGTGCTTGAGGACTTTGCGGATAACTTTGATACGGCTCGCCCAAACACTTTAGGATTGGTCCCCAAAGTGAAGTGTACGGTACCAACAGGAGATGCGTTTCCTATAAGGCAGAAAGCCTACCGTCTACCACTTGCCAAGCAGTATGTAGTCAAGAATCAATTGGCTGAAATGCTAGCAGCGGGCGTCATAAGAACGTCGTCATCACCCTGGGCGTCGCCCATTACGTTAGTGCCCAAGAAGGACGGGGACACGAGATTTTGTGTTGACTACAGGAAGTTGAATTCTGTATGTCGCAAAGACAGTTATCCATTACCGAATATAACAGATATCTTTGACTCGATGCGCGGTGCAACGATATTTTCGACTATGGACTTGAAGTCTGGCTATTGGCAGATACCAATGGACAGCCAAGATATAGAGAAAACAGCGTTCGTTTGCAGTGAAGGTTTGTTCGACCTTAGTCGGATGCCGTTTGATTTTTGCAACTCAGGTGCCGTATTTCAGAGGGCAATGAACGATATTTTCCGAGAATTCGTGGGAAAATATTTGCATGTTTTTGTCGATGATGTAGTCGTATATTCAAGAAATCCGGCTGAGCATGCACAGCATTTGCGTACGGTTATACGTAGGATTCGAGAATACAATTTACAGGTTAAGAAAAAGAAATGCGAGTTTGCCCGCGAGTCTGTGAACTTGTTGGGGTATCGTGTTTCGGCACTAGGAGTGGCTCCTCAGGTTCAGAAGGTCAAGCTCATAAGAGAAATGTCACCGCCACGCGACGTGGGGCGAGGTGAGAAGTTTCCTTGGAGCTACAGGTTATTACCACTCTTGTGTGCAAGGCTATGCCGAAATTGCTAAACTTTTGATAGAATTGACTAAGAAATATAAACGTTTTGAATGGGGTAAGGAAGAACAGCAAGCGTTTAAGAAATTGCAAAACTTGCTGTGTAGTGAGACGGTTCTCACCTATCCAAATTTAAATGCTCCATATAAACTATATACTGATGCATCAAGCTATGCGATAGGTGCAATATTGGTACAGGTAGATGATAAGGGTATAGAACGAGTGATACAGTATGTAAGCTCGACTCTGAAGGACAGTCAGCTAAACTGGCCTGTAATAGAAAAGGAAGCTTATGCTGTGATATATGCATTGAAGAAGCTTAGACCGTATCTATTTGGTGCGCAGTTCACCGTGTATACTGACCACAAACCCCTAAAGAGTTTGTTTGTGGGAGAAGTTAAGAACACGAAAGTGCAGCGCTGGGCGGTGCTGATTGCCGAGTACGGATGTAAGATTGAATACATCCAAGGCTCGAAGAATATTCGAGCGGACATGTTGTCCAGGTTACGTTGTCCAGTGGAGATCGCCACCTTAGACACAGGCGATTTCGTCATACCGGATGTGGACGAGGGTGCGTTACCGCATGTCCCTCTCGAGGTATTCGACATTCCCTACGACGAGCTGTGTGCCGAGCAGACCAAGGAATACCCGGAGTTGTTCAAGAACACCCCAGAGGAGTATATGGTCAAGAACGGTATTCTATATTCTTTAATTACGCCTTCAGCGTTGGACGCTGAGTACCGCAGAATCATGTTACCTACCCTGTTCCGTGAGAAAGTGCTCCGGATGGCTCACGAACGAGCCGGTCACCAAGGTCTGCAGAAGACCATCGGTATGGTAAGAGATTCGTTTGTATGGACGTCTTTAAGGAAAGACGTGGTATGTATGCTAGAGACGTGTACGACGTGCCAGGTCAACCGACCCGTCACTACCCGACCAAGGTACAGTGAGATGCCCATGGCTAATTATCCGAGTCAGATAATCAGCATGGATTTGATAGGTCCACTGTTAGAGTCGAGTAAAGGTAATGTGCATATCATGACGATAGTCGATCACTGTTCTGCATGGGCAGAAGCGTATCCGATTCCGGCTAAGACGTCGCAAATCGTTGAGGACAAATTCTTCAACGAGTACGTCGCACGTCATGGTGTCCCTGAGATCGTGATAACCGATCAGGGAAAAGAGTTTTGCTCTAAGTCGCTAGAAGAGCGATTTAGAGAGCATGGGATCGACCATAGGAGATCGAGTCCCTACCACCTACAAACTAATGGGCGTGCTGAGCGGTTTAATCGCACCCTTAAGGACTTAGTCCAGAAAGGGGTGAACAACGCTTCTCGCGCGTGGGAGGACGAATTGGGTGCGGCTTTAACTGCTTACCGCAGTACTCGTCATTCCATGACAGGGTATACGCCATTTTATCTGACATACGGTCGACGGGCAAGACTGCCGGTTGCTATCCCAGTAGATGCATCGCAGGATCTGGGTGAGAGACTGACCTGTCTCAACAATGCCCTACTGCGCGCTCGTATGGAAACGGCTAGGTCTCGTGAGGTCCACCGTGAGCAGATTGACAAGCGTGCAAACGCTGGTGTATTTAAGGTGGGTGATTCGGTGGTCGTAAAGGCGGAGGAACGCATGAAGTTGACCTCTCACAGTGACCCCGAATATGAGATCTTTAAGATCAATGGGCCATTGGCTCATGTCCGGCATCAAAGGTCTGGGAAGGTGCGCGTACTGAATATATCTAAGTTACGCGTAGTCGACTCAGAAATGTGCTGGGACAAGGTACGGCCATGCCCTATTCGTAACCCTGCAAAGGGTACGAAAGATAGCCATCATCCCATGGTGCTGGTGATCCCAAGGTCCAAAGAAGGGCCCGAGTCCGACCCTAGGGCAACCCCTGGTAAGAGAGCTTGTTGGAAGCGACCAGCTTCTGATGATGAGCCAAGGGTGAGCAAGGTGGGTAGGATGGTTGATAATAACATCAGTCAACCTGGTACGAGTGAGACTCGAAACCATGAGTCACCAATGGAAACTCACGTGACTCCTCCCCTGGTGGTGATGGACAGCTCGGAGGAGGTACCTGAGAGTGTGCCAGAACCAATGGAAATGCTGCCAGCGCCTCATTACTTTATGCGCAAGCGCAGTCATGTGCCGGAAGTCGAGTTTGACAGCAAGCGGCTCAGGATTGGCGCGTTCGGCCGCGCCCTGTACGATGACTTCATCGATCGTATAGAGGCAGTTATAAGGCGACGTAGCTGCCGCTAGTTATCCTTCTGTCTATGATTGTACCAGTAAGCATCGCAGAGCGTGGAATCATGTATATTTTACAATTTGGAGTGGTAGTAGCTATAGTGAGTTTAGTAATTGGACTGTGTAAAAAGTCTAGTGTACATAGATTACTGAACAGGGTAATGATAACTAACCCGAGGATATATCCGTTATCCGGGCTGAATGGACCGTTGTGGTATCTATCGACCACCCTTATTTGCCTGCCAAATTTCTTGAACGGTTAGTGCAATTTCGTGTTCTTATTGCGGACATCGGTCAAAAGACTTCGTTGAGCAATCAAGACATTTTCGGTTTGCAACATCGTGTTAGCAATATTAAAAAGATCGCTGTTAGGACACAACAAACTATGGTGAGTAGGGACAGTATACGACACAAACGTGGCTTATTTGACTTTGTCAGGGACATAGCCTCCTCTCTATTCGGTACCGCTACCTCTGGTGATATAGATGCAATTAAAGAGGTAGTCAAAGTTGCTTTGAGGGACGTGAATCGTTTGGTACATTTCTCCAACAAACTAACGTCCCACGTGAAACTGGCATTCGTAGGGATCAATACCAATGTTGACCGTATCAACAAAATTACCGCTGGCCTAGTGGAATTAACTAGAAATGGGAGCGATATGTTTAAGGTGCACACCGCCCGACAAGCCGACTTATACGCATGAGTGTGACTTGGACACATTATTGACTCTGCCGAAAGTGTGGTGTATAGCTACCAGAAGGCAGCAGCACAGTTTCATAGGCAAACTGCCTCCCTAGAGTTAGGAAGACTAACCGAGGAAATATTCGGTCCCGCCGATCTGACATCGGTATCGAAACATGTCAGAGTGGGGAATCAGCTGATACGTCCGTACCAGTGGTACTACCGGAATGTGGTAGTTTACCCATTGTGGAAGAACGACGATATGTTGCACTATGTAGCGATGTTACCGTTGATTGACGATGGCAATTATATAGAGTACGGTCTGCATTCGTGGCCCGAACCATTGGCCACCGTGGGGTATTACATGCAAGTAGAGGTAGGCCAGACTAGCATCGGTCTCGATACGAAGACTGGATGGTACTTCACAGCGTCTGGGTGTCACGGTACCGGTCCTAGGGTGTGTCAGGGACAGTTAAGGGTCGATAAGACCCATGTGCCCTGCATAGTAAGCCTATTAACGAACACCACTGATAGTGCGTGTAGCGTTCGTCTGTCGGAATCCAACGTAACCGCTAGTAAATTGTTCGCCCATAAGAAAATAGGCATTGTGTTGCAAACGTTCGGTGAAACAATGGATATACACTGCAATGGATGACTGACCGACCGGTGTGTGGTGAGTAATGGAGTGTATGCTTTAATGTCTGGTGAATGTGGTTATAGTGGGAAAGGCTGGCAATTCGAGCCTGTTGCGTCTTACAGTAGGACGTACACTCGGGTTGGCCTGGCCATTGAGATGCCCCATTTGGATGTGGTCGGAGTTCTGAACCAGTCCATGGTTGTGAATCACTTGAAGATGCAACCCTGGAACCATTTACAAAAATCCAAGTACGTGCCGCTGGCACCGCTATCCGCGATCGACCCAGTGATGGTCGATGGCATTGGAGTACGCTCTTTCGTGTCATATGCGACGGGCTCCTCCGTTGTAGTAATTATTGTGATATTTATCTTATATAAATGTGGCATTCTACAACGCATGTGGACTTGGATCAAATGCAAGCCACCTGCGGCCCATAGTAGTGCGCCACATCAGATTCATCCTCCGCCCCTGCGGGGAACTGCAGCCCTACCGGTAATGGTGGAGATGTTGGCCGGGTCGTCGCCTAACGCTATTGCCAGGACTGAGATCGACCCGACGGCTGACCACTGGATTGACGTGGAGCTGTATGATGACATTGGTGAACCTCCTAACGTGGATCTTGGTGACCGATTGGAATCATCCCAATGACATTTTGGAGTGAATTTCATATGCTGTATGTGGAACACTTCATGGTAGGAAAATGACTTTATATTGTTGTTTATTAATTGAACATGATTTGTAATGGTATTTGCACTGTGGATTCAATATGTTATTGCTGTTATTATATTAAGCATATTATACCGTTATATTTAATGATGCTATTAATGTGTTTCCGGGGATGGTCATTTGTGCATGATATTCCATTACCCGGACAAGTTCGTACTTTGTATAGGATTATGCTGTTTTCCTATGTTTCCGGGGATGGTCAATTGCGCATGATATTCTGTTACCCGGACATGTTTAATTATTGTTGTTGGAGTACGTTTGACGTAATTATGGTTGTGACATAGTCTGGAGGCATCTGGTATGGCGTGGGTTGGAGTTGTTGATAGTGCACAACGAGTTAATTATCACTCTCTGTAGGCCTTCAGAGACGGCTAATTAACTTCGCTTGAGGGGCATGTGTAGATATGGGACTGTCTTGTGGGGAGGTCATGACCCCGCTGGACATCTTATATGTACGAGGAGTAAGCCCGAGCACAATTCTTGTTTGAATACCAGGTGAGCTAAGAGACTATGTCACTGTGTATATTTAGATGCACTGATCATCGGCTAGAGCATCTTATTATTTGGATATATATTATCAGCACTGGATGACTGGCAGCAGATCCGTCAGCTAGTGCAGGTACAGTTTCGCCGAAACTGAATCGAGCAAA
Organism: Chaetoderma sp. LZ-2023a; assembly: GCA_034401795.1. Classification (NCBI taxonomy): domain Eukaryota; kingdom Metazoa; phylum Mollusca; class Caudofoveata; order Chaetodermatida; family Chaetodermatidae; genus Chaetoderma; species Chaetoderma sp. LZ-2023a. The sequence continues at coordinate 3,820,704 of CM067367.1, forward strand.
AAAGATAATGGTTGGCACCAGGTGGGAATCAATCAAGGGATTAGATAGGACAAACGGACTTGGTTAGTTACGTAGCGGTCTGTGTTCTCACGGAGCATGGGACCAGATAAGCTGGGAATAATCCAGCTATGAGGAATGGTAACTCGTGTGCCGATTAACTCTAGCATTCTACAAGTTGTCGACTAATAGGCAATGAACATGACATGGACAGGGTAGCGTCCTGTAGGCGGTAGGTACACAATCGAAAGTTACGATAAAAAACAAATCAATTGTAGAGGCGTGCTAGGACACAATCGAAAGTTATGAGCAAAAACATATCAATTGTAGAGGCGTGCTAGGACATAATCGAAAGTTATTATCAAAAACATATAAATCGAGAGGTGTGCTAATCCACCAGCAAGCCTTGATATCAAACCAGCATTCGTCATTTTGGGCAGATCCTTCGTCAGGAATGACATGGGAAGCCAGCTGGAATTCTAAAATAAAGTTAGGGCAATGACAGATCCCATCACTCAAGAACCAGCCAAAACGCAGGTGCTAGGTAGAAAGCACCCTTCCGGGGAGGGAGGGTCGAGGTCTTGATTGGTCAAAATGATGTCATAATCCAATGAGAATCAGAGCAACCTCCGGCGGTGCGAAACCAAGATGGAGGGAGAATAGAAACTGAGATAGTACATAAGCGGGACGTTAACTTTTAATCGAGAGTTCAGGCCGCCTCGCACCTTGTGAAACTCTTGCTGAATGGTTTTAAGTAGGCAAGAGCTGGTCAAAGTGGGAAGCTTAGGAAACATTGACTTGTAATATTTAATGCTTGTGAATAGATCGCTAGGTGACAGTAAAAGTTATCAACTTTGTAGGTTTATTGTATAGTTAAAGTTATCAAGTAAAACGATCACCTTGTGATATATACAAGGCAAAAGTTTGTCACATATTTGTTGTTATTCTGTAGAACACGGAAGACCACCGTGTCGAACTAATCGTTCTGAAGCGCGCAGTTAGATCAGGCCCAGGCACTAATATAAATACCGTCAGGTCTCTGTACCTACGAGGCGAGCTAGTGTCACGCTCCATCTTCATCGGTGGAACCGGTTGTCGCAGAAACCATCCGTACAAGGTTTCATCGAAGGGGGTAGAGCACACGTCATCAATTCAGGAGACGATCCGAAATCTTCAATATGACCACATTTGATAAAAAAAATTTTGCCCACCATTTCCCCCACCCCCTGCCCCTGGGGGTGATATAAAAAATTCCAATGTGTCATGCACAACCTTGCCCATAATAATAGTGATAGCCCCGAGATCGCTAACAAGTTGGCAACTATTTGAAATGTGACGCCCATATATATGTGCTTTCCTCTGAAAAATCTTGGGTTGATCTTGTCTGGTCCCTAATGTAGTGAGCATGAAATCATGGTGTGAATCTGTCCAGTGGGATGGGATTTTGTCTGGGTCAGATTATGTTCAGTGGGATTTTGTCCGGGTGGGATTTTGTCCAGTGGGATTTTGTTCAGGTGGGATTTTTTCTGGTGGGATTTTGTCCATGTGGGATTATGTCCGGGTGGGCTTTTGTCCGGTGGTAGTATGTCCTGGTGGCATTATGTCCTATGAGATTTTGTCGGGTGTGATTTTTCCCGGTAGGTTTTTGTCTGACCACTCTATGGTACGGATTGATCACGTGGCTATTTTTAGAATACAGTCGTTCCAGTAGGAACAATAAATAGTTTATCATCATTTTACAACATACATAATAAAATTAAAAACAAAATTGAAAATACATTAATAAAAACATCGGCATTTTGAAATAAATAGGAAGTCCTACAACTTCCTATGCTAATAAGAAAATTTAGTGAAATTGATAAATTTAAGAAAATTTATGAATTTTACGACTGTGACGTAATATCCCTAACTTCCGTCCTCCAAAGTCACTAAGCAAATGTAACACAATCACGGAACGTGATAATCAAACTCGTATGAAATGGCAAATTCGGTGAACAACGTTATAGGAGGACTTCACCGAAATGCACACGTTGTTGCATCCTCGCAAGTAATTCCAGGTTTCGTGAGATCAATCGGGTCTTGTGTAACCAGCTCTAAAAATGTACTCCAGAATTTGCAGAAAGCTCCAAAAGTTTTGACAACTAACTCACTCAACCTACTTAGCGAACATGGACGAGTAGTCGCAGTATCCAGTCTCACATGTAAGATTATACATAATACTATAATAATATGAAAATAGGCGTTGCCTATAAGCGAACGCAGACACCATTTATTGCTTAAATAATTAGAACGAATTTGTATATGGTCGAAATGTCATAAATACGTATGCCCATGTATTATGTACATTTGAACCAAAATTTTCATCATGTTTGGAGGGCATTTCGGTATGTCCAGTCCACGATATTCACAACAATGCGTATGCCCATTGTCAGTGATATCCGCCAGCATTGTATCTTTTACCATTAAATATTTGCACCAGTCCAATGACGTTATAAAATTTGTACCAACGTATCACGGTGCTCCTCACTATTTGGGGAAATACAAACAAGTTCATAGTAACTATGATGTCATAATGAAATGTCATCCGCTAGAATTTTTAGATTGCGTTTATCCTGCTATGGGTGCTAAATACATACGGCTTTGACAACAACGACTTTCCACGACCATGGGTGTTAAAAATAATACGAGACAGTCAACCAAACCTCATATTGCATTTACAGACGCATAAATAAGAATAAATAAAGCATCTGGTCTGCGTCCGACCATTTACTCGCTTTACATTCTAAAGTAAATGTACACGATTTCGTGATAACAGTATCACACAAACTTTGGACATTGAAAATGTGCAGTAGGTTGCCCTAAAACAACTAGGGGAACATATGCATAATGAATAACTATATCCCATAATGCAAAGGGCGCCCATGAAAAAAACAAAAGCTATATCATAAGCCGAAACCGGAAACAAAAAAAAGCTGGCGACTGGAAATGGAGCTTTCTCAGTCGCATGGTATATGTATTTTAGCCTGGTTCCCTGTCTCGTTTTCTGTTGATTTTTCCTCATTACACGTACGTACATGTTATCTATATATGCTCACTTCGTTCGCGATGGCTTCGTCACCTGACCACCAACTTTATGATAAATTCTGATTGATCGGTCATTCCCATTTCAATTCCGGAATTGAAATTGATAAATCTTAGAATTGGAATTAATAATTTGAATTGACTGAAATGTATAAATTCCACTTCACTTCCAGCAACAGTTTCCAGTTAAATTAATTTCAGAATATTCAAGCACCTAGCTGTTCATAGAATCGGGATGACGTCATCATAATCAAATTTCCCATAATACCCTGGGAGTGACGCCATTTTATTGGTAACTTCCCCAGTTTTTATACTGGTACCCATTTACAGAGGTCGTACGCAGGTATGGAAGTCTGGAAAAAGTATGGAAAATTAAGAAACCCTTTTCCAGGGCTTGAAAAAGTGTGGAAAATCAATATTTTGTGTTTCCGCTATGGAAAAGGTATGGAAAATTAAAATATTGGCAATTGCAATTCTCCCGGCTGACATTTTCTCATAAATCGTCATCAAATACGAATTCTCGTTAGTCTCGCAAAATCTCGCCATTTAGTTTCCGGTGTAAGCTAAACTGCGCATTTAACCGTACCGGGAACACACTTCGGCTTGTGTAAAACGTCATCAAACACGAATTCTCGCCAATCTCGCAAGATCTCGGCGCTATTGCGCGAGAGTTTAGGGTCATCAACATCAGATTGGTTCCCGGTGTATGCACTTCGGCTTGTGTAATACGTGTCTGAACTTGTCAATTGTAAGAAGCCATTGTTTTTACGAATTTGTAATTCAGTTGTGTTTACATAGCCATCAAGAAAGTAACGTCCGCGCAATTATAATTATATAATGTTTGTATGGTAGATTGAGTTAAACAAACGTCGCGATCATGGGAAAGTGCAAATATTCTTCTATATGGCAATGTAATGATAAGTATAAAGAGTGGATCACACCAGATTTTGTAGGCTATTGGGTGGGTGACTGGTGTGGGTAAAAAATAAAATAATTATTGAACAATTAATAAATTTATTTTAAATGTCCAAAAAACTAACTTTATTTTGTATAATCATACATAATATTTAATTTAAAATTTTTTTTTGCTTTAACAAGATTTAAAACTGAGGCAGCAACTGCTTCCAGTCAAATTAATTTCAAAGTATTTAAGTTTTGTACGGTTTCCTTAAAAATGTGCCAATTAATAACTGAAATGGTTAATTAAAATTTTCTTAAAGTTTGACACAATATAAAACTTATTCTATTGAATATTTTGAAATTAATTCGACTGGAAGTCGTCGGCGTCTCGGGCAGCAACTGCTTCCATTCAAGTTAATTTCAAATTGAAGTTTTGTACGGTTGCCGTGAAAATCTTTCTCTTCCATTTAGTATTAACTATTGGTATGACCGGGCAATGTTACACAATGGGTATGGAAATTATATATTCTCCTTCGATCAATACTCACCATTCTGTTACTTCTGATATACAGCTGGCCTTGACAGCAGCTCTAGGATTATAGACTTAGAAAGCTTTACCGACTCCTGGGAACCGGGTACTCGGCTCCCAACTGCCGAGTACCCGTTTACCATAGAGCTCATTCTTGTTTGCATAGCAACAAGAGCAATACATGCTTTCTGCAGGGAGAGGATTTTAGTGTCTTTTGTTAAAGAAATCTAAGTCTTTGTCTGTAAAGCGATAGTTTGTGCGTTCTTGAAGGATTTAACTGGATACTATGGAGAATACCGCCGATGAAAACCAGGTTGTATCATTCTTTATTATCCATAGTTAAAAGACTTAGGTCTCTAAATTTCGCTGTGTCGCATGTCCCGATTTCTGACCCCAGAGAATCTGGGACGTGTGCTAACAACGATATATGCCAGACGATCGCCTTCTTTAAACCCCAACAGGCGATCGGCAGATATGAAAATATGTGTTTGCTACGTTATTTCTAACACGAATATCGGCTGACGTCGTTCTCCGTAGGATCCGAGCAGGTGACATCACACCCGGTCGCTTGGATGTTTATGTGAAGAAAAATTTTCATTAATTCGCGCATCTCGTTCTGGGTGCTGCGTACTAAAAATGGTACCGGAAACTTTAGAATGTTCAAGTTTACGTGCGATCACGATCGGTTTGCAATGATCGGTGGTTTCAAAATTCTTGAGTAGATGCGTGGTCTGCGGTTTTACCGTGTGATACAGCAGTTTGTTATACATTTTGTTGTTTTCTTCACATATCGTTTGGCTTTCGTTAGGGAGTATAATTTATATTGATTGGTAAATATACCCCGAATGCTATGCGATATGATTCCTGGAGGCGTTACACATCCTGGAGGATCTAATATGGGTGTGTTTTATGCCCGATTCGTTCTTGTCGTCATAATCAATGCGATCTTTGTTGTAACGTGGCGGGGTGGGGTGCGGGAGGGATACGGTTAATTTATGAGTCAAATTATTTGAAAATTAATTGTCTGCCTTCAGGGTCTCGTTCCGCTTGTAATTGTAGGTTTATGCTTATTTTATAGTCCAAGCCAACCCCGCCATCATGTGACGAGTGCCCTAAATTTGTACGAGTCGTATTCAAGGACCATGTCTGTTTTAGGTGTTCGCCTTGTAACCTAGACCATAGGTGTAATGTGTGCGCAGTGTGGTCCGTGGATATGATGGTTACGTTCCTTGCCCAGAAGGACTTGGCTGGGTCTGACGCGGGGTCAGGCGGTCCGAGAATAAATCGTGGAGCGCCCGGTTCGGCCGGTGGGGGTGCTCCACGTCCCCAGCTGGAGGTGGCGGAGATGGCACCGCCGGCGTGATTTGCTCCGGCTATGCAGGGTTTTCTGCATAGCGTTCTGCCCACGCTGGTGTCGTCCCTGCTACCAAAGGTTGGGGGGGCAGTGTCTCCCCATGCCTGGTACGGACCCTGTCCTCGGACAGGGTTCTGGACTGGTTTCCGAGGGGGCCATCTTGTACGGACCCCTGGCAGTCCCGTCTGGCTCCGGCCAGACGGGTTCTGTTTCTCTGCGGCCACCTCCGGGTGGTCCAGTAGCGGTGGTCGGTCCGTCAGGTGTGGGAGCCGTCCGCCAGGACAGCTCCACGGTTTCCTCGTCTAGTGACGACTCTTCGGAGTCTGAAGACGAGGAGGAGAGGTTGCTGCGGCCTGTGATGCCGCAGGTGGATGGAACCAGCCTCCATTTGTCTGGCTTGGCGCAAGCCAGGGCAGCGGCTCCGCCTGTGGCTGAGGCTAATCTGGTACCGGGCACCGGTTCCGTGACGGTTGGTTTGGCACCAGCCGACATGGTAACGGGTCGGCCGGGCCGGGCGTGGTACTCACCTATCTCGCTTGGTCCGGCAGTCGGACGTGGCGTGCCGTTGGCGCCCGTGTCTGGATACGGTTCCGCGACTGCTACGGGTCCGTACGGTTTTCCGTGCGGACCTTAGGGCTGCGCGATATACCGATACCATATTTAAAACTGATATCCCGCACTGACGGTTTCATAACCGATTATAAAAAATAAATATCGAAAAACCGAATATGAACATATTTTCGGTTTTTCGTATCAGGATTGTTAAAAATAAAAGATACTAACGAGCATGAAAAGCGTAATGAATAATAATGGCCAGACTTTCCATTAAGCTACGTTCGGGCCAACTAATAATTGAACGTGGCCCCAATTGCGCATATTGTGTAACTCCATGTAACGCGCTGTACGCCGAGAGAAATCAAGCAGCGAATTAATTTAATAAATATCCACTCGTCTTTTCTCTGATAGTCTCAGATAAATTTGCAATATAAAACACAATACTAGCGCGGGAATTTGTCATTGAAATTGTATTGGGGAAAACATTTCTAAACAACGGCATCCATTTTATTTACGTCAGCGGCTAATTAACATAATGCAAAGTCGTCCCAAAACTAAATCGCCCGAATGCATAAAAATCTCGCCAATAAATATAATGCCAATAATATAATGTATAATATACATTTTGCTGATTAGGATATAATTTTAAATAAAATTATTACTCAAACCGTTTTTAAAACGTTATCTTCTATTCACAATATCATAATAACTTATGAAATTCGCGTTCGCAATATTACAGCTAATATTTTCTTCAAGGCATGATTTCGTCCTCGGGCCGAATTGGAAATGAAAGAAGAAAGGGAGATAATTACATCATAATTAATTACAAACACATGATTTACGTCTTTTCGCAACGTGTTTTGATGATTTATGATTAATTTTGACAAAATAAACGATGTTTATTTAACTGTGCGTAATATTTAGGCGGTCTAATTAATAATTTCACTCCCGCGATGATGGATATTATAAGGTATATTAAGCTTTAAAGGCGTAAAACGTTACGAATGTCCAGGGCATGAAAATACATCCTGTTTTCGTGCTATTTTTTATCATTTAAATTTTTTGTTTCATGTCCATAAAACCGATATTCGGTTAAAACCGATATGAAAAGTCATATCGAAACCGATATGGCTGTAAGCCAAACCGCCCAACCCTAGCGGACCTACCCCATGGACCGGAGTGTTTCATGGGGTGGCGGCGGAACCGTGTGGTACCGGAGTGCCTGGCGTGTCAGCCGTGGCTCCTTGCCGGGAGGCCGTGGCTAGCAGGCCCATGAACACGTCAACGGGTGACGTGTTTGCGGGTGTGTCTTCATCGGAGATAGATTGGTCAGAGGCTCTGGCGTGGCTAGCCAGGGTTGACCCGTCTGTGGTTTCGGCCACGGCCGATGAAGATGCGCCCCATCGGTTGCGTTGATCAGGACGGGGATTTTGCCCGCGGCCCGGATCCAGTCTGTGGGACTGGATCCACAGTTCATAGAATTTTTGGAGGCTATTTATAGCAAACAACTTATGACCAAGGGTCAGCTCCCTGCGGCCTCCAGGGAGGTGCGGGCAAAATGTCGTATTCCGCGGGGGGAATACGACAGATATGGTGTAGTCCCGTCGGTCACCGAGGATGACCGATGGGTACTGGGCGTTCAGAGTGCCGGGGCTGGTGGCCCCGGTCCGGCACTTGTGGACAAGGCTCAGGTACACCAAGAGGAAGTCCTGTCCCTATGCGATGAGGGTGTGAGGGCAGCTATGAGCGCTGTCAACCACTCGTATCATCTCCTTCAGTCGGTGTGGGCTGAAGCGGTGGCAGGCCACCCTGTGGCGCTTTCGTGCGTAGATGACGGCCTGGTGCTGTCTATGGACGCATTGGCAAGGGTGCAAGTGCGAGTGACTAAATCCAGGAGGCAAATGGTCATTGACTATATGCGTCCGGCTACGGCAGTCAGGGAGCATCTTCTTGGGACGCCCCTGACAGGGCCTAGCATCTTCGGTGGCCAGGCACCTTAGAGGATACAGCCAGTATCGCGCAGAATCGGTTAGCGGTCAACCTGCAGCTAAAGCTAGTGCGGCAAGCGCACGCACTAGGGGCTGTAGGGAAACCGCTAGCGGGACAACCTTCAAAGAAGCAGAAGAAGCATAAGGGCAAGGCGAAAGCTAAGCCTGTTGCGACTTCTGCTTCAGCTGGCTTTTCTCAGCCGCCGCCGGCGAAGAAAGCCAGGAAGGTTGTAGAGGCGCCTACCCTCCCCAAGGTTGTTCCTGACCGCCCTAGAGGCGGGAAGGGCAAAGGGAAGGGTAAGGGTAAGTCCTCAAAGGGCAGACAGAAGGGGCGGATCGTACCTGAGGGTACGAGAGCTCCCTTCATATCCGCCTGGACCGCGCCTGTGCGACAGGAACAGCGGTGCCAGTTATACCCGTCGTGCCTAGAACGAAATGGTTCTCTCTCTCGTTAAGAAAGAGGGGGGAGCGGACTACGAGCCGGACAACCCCGTTAGACGTCGAGGCGTCTATGGTGGGTGGAAGGCTCATGCGTTTCGTCGAGGCCTGGCGAGGTGTGACGTCAGACAGTCTGGTCCTGGGATGGTTATCCCAGGGTTACATGCCGGAGTGGTGGGACTTTCCACCACAAAATCTGTCTTTGACACCTGTCTGGACACCCGTACCAAGGGAGCCAGACAAGTTAGAAGCCGTTCAAAAGGAAGTGTCGGGTTTGCTTCTGAAGGGAGCAATAAAACCAGCAAAGCGAAACACTCCAGGCTTCTATTCAAACATGTTCCTTGTCCCCAAGAGCACAGGGGGATGGAGACCCATACTCAATCTCAGGCCATTAAATTGGTTTATCCATACGCCTCGGTTCCAGATGGAAACACCGAGGTCGGTAATGGCGGGATTGAGGAAAGGAATGTGGTGTGTATCGATCGATCTGAGAGATGCATATTTCCACATTCCGATGAACAGGAGTTGTCACAGGTTTCTGAGATTTGCGTTTCAGAATCAAGTATGGGAGTTTATTGTTCACCCATTTGGCCTGTCGACAGCTCCGAGGGTTTTCACAAGAGTGGTCCTTGCGGTGACAGCGTTTCTCAGAAAAGAGAAAGTGGCGCTACACACCTACATAGACGACTGGCTGATCAAGGCAGACTCGGCAGCCAGGTTGAACGTGGATACTGCTCTGACTCTGAGGTTACTTTCAGATCTAGGCTGGATAGTCAACGAGGAGAAATCCGAGTTGACGCCCACTCAACATTTCGTTTATTTGGGGATGCGATTCGACCTCGAGGAGGGCAGGGTTTACCCGTCAGAGCCCAGAGTGGTGTCTCTGTTAGCCATCCTCAAGAGTTTTCGAGTGGGAAACCACATTCAGGCGAGGCGGTTCCTTCAGATGCTGGGCATGATGGTCTCCATGGAGCAGGTTATCCCGTACGCTGCTCTAATGCGAAGGCCTATCCAGTTGTATCTGATGTCTCTGTGGAAACAGAGAACAGAACCCCTGTCAAAACTGGTGCATCGCATCTTCTATGGTGGAAACAGCGTCAGAATCTCCTATTAGGGGTTTCGCTGCACCTACTCCACTCCCAGCTGTCTGTCTACACGGATGCATCGCTGGAAGGGTGGGGTGCCTGCCTGGGAGAACACCAGGTCTCGGGCACATGGACTCTCCCGGAGAGTCAGCTGCATATCAATCTGTTGGAAATGATGGCAGTGGAACTGGCGTTGGAAGAGTTCCTTCCGATGATCACGGGCAAGGTGATATTGATACGGTCGGACAATTCGACAGTAGTATCATATATAAATCGCCAAGGCGGGACCAGGTCGCCCACTCTGTGTATCAGGGTGTGGCACTTGATTCAATGGTGCAGGAATTACTCGGTTGTTTTGAAAGCAGCTCATATTCCTGGCCGATTGAACATTCTGGCGGATGCTTTGTCTCGCAGACAGAGAATAGCTCAAGAATATGACCACAAAGGAAAATGCTCAAATCATGACATATGTCTCGCCGATTCCAGATCCAAATGCCGTCGATACAGACGCTCTGGCGATAAGCTGGAGAGGGATGCACGCTTACGCGTACCCACCCACCATTCTTCTACCGAAGGTATTGGTGAAGGTCAGGGAGGAACCGTGTCTGGTCCTGCTAATAGCGCCGTATTGGCCGAGCAGGGCGTGGTTCACGGATCTTCTAGATCTGCTGGTGGAAAATCCTGTGCAGTTGCCCGAGATTCCGAACATAATCTCCCAGGCCAAGGGACGCTTCCTACACGAGCGTCCCGAAATGTTCAAATTGACTGCGTGGATGTTATCAAACAACGTTCCACGTCGGAAGGCTTTTCTCGACAGGCTGCTGATTTCATCGCGGCTGCGAGAAGGAGGTCAACCTTCAAGTCATATAACAACAAGGTTAACAGATTTGCAGACTGGTGTGAAGAAAAGGGTATTGATACCTTTCAATCCACTATCAGCAAATAGCAGACTTTCTCTGTGAGCTGTTCTTTTCAGGACTTGCTCCCATCACAGTTGCTGGATACAAGTCAGCTTTGGCATCACTTATCCCTTGTCTAGGCAACAGGGATAGTCCAGAGGTGGCCAGTTAAATGTGATGTTGAAGGGAATGAGCAATCTCCGACCGAGACAACCGGTAGTCATTCCAGCCTGGAGTCTATCTTTAGTGCTTAATGTACTGGCCAAGCACCCTTTCGAACCGTTGCGTTCGGCTAGTCTAAAGCATTTGACTCTAAAGGCGGTCTTTCTATTGGCAGCTTCCTCAGCTAGAAGGCGCAGTGAGATCCATGCGCTTTCGGCAGAGAGGAACCGATTTATTGTTTCTGGAGAAGGTCTGCGTCTTCTGCCAAGAGCAGAGTTTATGTCAAAGAGCCAATCTTTGAGATATCCCGGCAAACCGATCATTATACCGAAGTTAACTAGGTTTGATCGTGATGCCAGTGTCTGGTGCCCGGTCCATGCTTTGACTAAGTACAAGAAACGGACTGACTCGTTACGGTCGAACGATAGACATCTGTGGATCTGCCATAAAAAGCCTTATGGCGCCGCATCCATGGATACTATCTCTCGTTGGGTGGTCGAATGCATTCAGACTACTCAGGAGATGGCGACTGGGCACCAGGTGCAAGGCGTAAGGGCACACAATGTCGGAGGAATAGCCGCCTCGACCGCCCTTTACAATGGTGTTCCGTTAGAGGACATCATGGCCGTTGCACAATGGCACTGTGAGTCCTCATTCACGGATTACTATATGAGGGATGTGTCAGACTCAGCCAATCCACTCGCTTTAGCTGTTTTGAAACGATAGTTAGTGACCACACTGCTTTTCACCCTTTTCTCACTTTGGTAAGAAAAGAACCTAAAGCTGGCATGGTCAGGCGAGAGGATGTCAACCAGATTGTGTCACCGATGGCCGAACCGGTGAATGGTTGGAGGCGGTACGTCTGAAGTCCAATTATCATAAGGTAATTCAATAAGTGAGAGTTTTTTGTATTATGTATGTGTATCATGTTCATTCATCTTATATATTCATGCTCATTCCCAGGCTAATACATGGAATATGCAGGGAGTAGTTAACCCTCTTGGCATATTTGTGTTTTCAGGCGAGATACATGTTCGTTAGTTCTCTCCCTTTTCTTAGGAGGAAAAAGGGGGGGGGGGCTGTGACGCGAATGTGATTCGGTTCCGTGAACTTGACGGTCCTTTTAGGTCTCCGTTAGTCAAGTTTGAAGTCTAAAATCTTTCTCCAAGGGGCAAAATTAGAATTTATGGCTTGCCCCTTCCCACCAGGTTACTGATCAAATCTGGTGTATATCAGAAGTAACAGAATGGTGAGTATTGATCGAAGGAGAATGCAGGAAATGTCAATTTCCCTTTCTCCGAGATCTAACAATACTCACCATTCTGTTACGGACCCAGCCTCCCAGCCCCATGGAGGCAAGCCATAGTTTTCTCTTGTTTGGTGGCTATGCAAACAATATGAGCTCTATGGTAAACGGGTACTCGGCAGTTGGGAGCCGAGTACCCGGTTCCCAGGAGTCGGTAAAGCTTTCTAAGTCTATAATCCTAGAGCCGCTGTCAAGGCCAGCTGTATATCAGAAGTAACAGAATGGTGAGTATTGTTAGATCTCGGAGAAAGGGAAATTGACATTTCCTTCAATTTAGTATGGAAAAAGTAGGGAAATTTATTCTGCTCAAGGTGTATGAACCCAATGGACCCATAGTAAAGCAATGGGGAATTCTTTAAACGACTTCTTCTCAAGAACCACGGGGCCAATTTCAATTATATTTTGGAGGAAGCATTCATAGGGCATAGAGATCTAAGTTTGTTCATATGAAGCGGATAGATCAAAATCCAAGATGACTGCCGGCCAACATGGCTGATTTTTAGAAACACTTTAAAAAATCTTCTCCAAAACCGCTGGAGGAATTGATTCCAAACTCATAACACATCATCTGTGGCAATGGTAGACCCAAGTTTGTTCAAGGCAACCTGGATGGCCGATTTGCTTGGCGACCATCTTGGATGACCTAGTTTTCGCGACTTCTCCCGAACAGCTGAAGGGATAGAGCTGAAATTTTGTAAATATGCTTAAGGGTCAAGGGCCATTCAAGTTTGTTACGGGAAATTTGTTCGTTAAAAAATATGGCCGCCATCAACCAATCAAAATTTAGGGTTTGTTGATCATATTGGCTTTTTGGTATTTGATGTATTTTGATGGCGAAAATTGCTTCATATATGCTTATCAGTGTGGCCAGTTCAAATATCCCACTTTCGAGACTGTCGGATAAACGGTTTTCCTGCCGTCTTGGTTTGTTTTCCCACCATAGTCTCCCATAGTAAAGCAATGGCCCTATAGTAAAGCAATGGGGAATTCTTTAAACGACTTCTTCTCAAGAACCACTGGGCCGATTTCAATTATATTTTGGAGGAAGCATTCATAGGGCATAGAGATCTAAGTTTGTTCAAGCGAATCGGTCAAAATCCAAGATGGCCGCCAGCCAAAATGGCCGATTTTTAGACACTAAAAAATCTTCTCTGAAACCGCAAGAGGAACTGATTCAATACTCATAACACATCATCAATGGTAACATTAGACCCAGGTTTATTCAAGCCAACCTTATTGGCCTATGCTTGGTGGCCATTTTGAATGACATGGTTTTCCAGAAAACAACTTCTTCTCTCGAATCGCTGAAGGTATAGAGCTGAAATTGATTAAATATGCCTAGGGACCAAGGACCATCCAAATTTGGGAGATAAGGACCATTAACAGCATCGCAGAATTTAGATATAAAAAGGAATTAAATAGAGTGAAATGTAAGCTTTAAAAATTTGAAGACAATAGCATGCATGGCAAAATTACCACCTGCTTGAGGCATACTTATTTGGTTAACGCCTCCACAGAATAGAGACAATTACAAGACACCTCCACATTTCATAGTAAACCCATTCCATTCTATCTACATGTGTACATGGTGCTGACAACAATGTGTAAGTATCCATGCAGTATATATCCACGACATCTTATAACATTTAGGTAATTTAACAGAAAGTGATTGATGCTTTTGTCAGCAACAACTTTCAGTCAAATTATTCTCAAAATATTCAACATGTTTCATATTTAGCTCATTTAAAGCATGACCCTAAGTAAAATTGAGAATGACATATTTCTATTTGTATGTTTGAAAGAAATAGAAATCCTGTATTTGTATTTGATACACCGTCTTTGTCCCCAGGCCTGCCTGAGTGACAAGTAGAATTTTATTTAACCCATCATGTTCGGAGTAGTATGGTCTGAGTACCGGTTTCTAACAGGGGATGGTCAGTTTGACTAATTGCATAAGTATGTACAGTTTTTGTCAATAAATTACCTTTATTTATTAATTACACATGGAGCAAGTGAAATAATACATAATTAAAAAAAATTTATTCTTCGAAATAAATTTACCGTGTGTAAATTCAGCAGTGGGGTATATTTACTAATATCTTGCGAGATGCGGAAAAGGAGTTTATACCGAACAAGACAGTCACTCCACAATCACAAGTGAAAAAAGGCAGTACAACACTGGACAAGACAACCGTAAAGGCGATCAGAAAGAAACGGAGGTGCTCAGGGATTGAAATGTCCATTTGCCCTGTTGCCCGGACAACCTGATTTTCAAAAGGGCATCTAAGTCATTTATTTATTAGCTCACCTGGCCTCAAAGGCCAAGTGAGTATGTCGTGGCGACAATCCGTTGCGTCCGTCGATCAACTTTTTCTTTAAATCACTTCTCAAGAACTGCTGGCCAGATTTCTATTATATTTGGTAGGAAGCATCCGTAGGGCATAGGAATTCAAGTTTGGCCAAACGAAGCCGATCAGCCAATTTGGCCAGTGGCCATCTTGGATTTTGTCAGATTTTTAGAAACGTCTTTAAAAATCTTCTCCAAAACCGTTTGGGGGATCGATGCAAATCTCATGAAAAATGATCTATGCCAAGAGCTGAACCAAGTTTGTTCAAGGGAACTTGATTGACCAAACAATTCGGCAGCCATCTTGGATGACCTATTTTTTTCAGAAAGCAACTCCAGAACCGCTGACCGGATCGGGCCGAGGTTTGGGAGATATAATTATGGAATAAGGGCCATTAAAGTTTGTTCAAGGTAAGTTGATCTGTAAAAACACTTGGCCGCCGTGGGACAACCAAAATATAGCGTGTTTGGCGGCCATATTGGATTTTTTATTTTGATGGATTTTGAGGCCGAAATTGGTTTTGCATGTGTTTTGGGGTATTCTGATCTCAAATTTGCAATTTTTGAAACTGTATGATAAACGGGTTGCCGGCTGGCCATCTTGGATAATTTTCCAGCAAAAAGCTCCCATAGTAATGTAATGGGAAATTTAAAATGTCTTCTCGACAACTACTGGGCCGATTTCAATTATATCTGGCAGGAAGCATCCTTAGGGCATAGAGATTCGAGTTTGCTCAAACGAAGCCGATCGGCCAATTGGGCCAGTGGCCATTTTGGATTTTGGCCGATTTTTAGAAACGTCTAAAAATCTTCGCCGGAACTGTTTGAGCAATTTATTCAAAGCTCATAAAATATCATTCAGGGCACGAGCTGAACCAAGTTTGTTCAAGGGAACTTGATTTGCTAAATGGTTTTCATGAAAGCAACTTCATCTCCAGAGCCACTGAACGGATTGTGCCAAAATTTTGGTGATATAATATTGATGGCTAAGGGCCAATAAAGTTTTTTCAAAGGAAACATGGCCTCTGTTTTCTTGTTACAAGTCTGCTCAACTCATTAGAGTTATACTTATTGTTAATAACCATTCTAGTTAAGATGCCTATGGTCCAGGTGAGCGATACAGGCCCCTTAGAAAAAGTAGCCAGTACGCTTAATGCCATTTCTGAATAATTGTGGCTATTTTTGGAATTTACATGACACAAGAATAGTATACGGGCAACCTTAATCTGCGGTGGTCAAACTGAAAACGCATGAAATGGCATCATAGGTTGTCCTGCTGGCAACTACATCTTTTCATTTATTTTTAACCCTGGGTGCTGGCAGAGCTATATAGAAACAAGAGACCAAGAGAAGTATCGAGCATATACAAGAGAATGTAACAGTGAGAGCTCTAACAAGAAAAATCCAGAGAGGCCAAGTGAAGGCTATAGCAAAAAAGAGCTAAATCTAACCTGAAACAATTCTATAAGTATGTAAAAAGTAAACTGAAGACTTCAGCCACAGTTGCAGACCTGGTAATGACAACTGAATCTGGAGAAGAATTCTTAACAAAAACTGATAACGAAAAATATAACATTTTGGTGAAATTCTTTTCAAGTTTTTTATTATTGAGCCAGAGACACGGGGACCAGCAGCACTAGCTCAAGAATATGACCAACCCTTAGAGCAGATTAAAACAAACAAAGAAACTGATGACGAAGCTTCTTAATCTGAAAGTAGATAAGTCTCAAGGACCAGACAGAGTTCACCCAAGAATACTAAAAGAATTGGCAGATGTACTGAGCGCAGATGTACTAAGCGGACCCATACAATTGATTTTTAATACGTCACTAAGCAGCAAAAACATCCCAGCAGAGTGGAAAACATTCACGATAACATCAATCTTCAAGAAGGGCAGCGGAAAGCTGGCCAGCAACTAAAGACCGTACTCTATGTAAGGTACTGGAGAGTATCATCAGAGACAAGATCATAGATCACATGAAGAGAAATCACCTGTTCAGCGATCTTTGCAACTATCGATGGTATTGGAGAAATGGTCAAAGTACCTGGAAGAGGGAGGCAACATTTATGTGATCTACTTAGATTTTATAAAAGCGTTCAATACGATCCCACATAGGCGGCTTCTGGACAAACTTTAGCTACGGGGTAACCGGCAAAATGGTCACAAATGGATGCAGTAATTTCTGCTCAACCGTAAACAGCTAACAGTGGTGAACAATACAATGTCACCGTGGTCAGAGGTTTTAAGCGGCATCCCACAGGGTAGTGTCCTTGGCCCAGTGTTATAAGCTGCCAGTGAGATTGAGTGCATTGCTTGTGAACAGATGCATTCATGTATGCAGACGACACCAAAATAAAAATAAGGGTTTTTTTGCATAACATAAAACGTTAAGATTATTTTCCTGTTTGCCATATATAGAAACTATTGCGGTGTTTGGAATGGGCATGTGCGTGAGAAAAATCATCCTAGCAGTATAATGTGGGCATTCTAATTTCAATGAGGGCACTCATTTGTAATTATTAGCATGACATAAACTAACCTCAAAATGTTAAGCTACATGTGTACAGCACTATAATTCTATAAAGTGTACAGTTCATTCTAACATTACTAATTTAGAGCCCAACAAGTGCTATCTATTTCTTAGCTGAAAAGTTACCTAATCAATCAGTCAACCAACACTTTACCATGTTTACATGTGACAGATAGATTTTCTTTATGGCTAAATATAAAAACTGCTTTAGTCAGATTCAGATAATTATTACCTGAAAGTTGTTGTTGTCTAAGGCGCCAACCGCTTTCTGTCAGGTTGTTAAAATTATCTCTTGTTGTTTTATTTGAAATTCAGAATGATCAGTAATCAGTTTTATTCTAACCCTTCTTATGCAAATATTTATACAGTATATAGTAGGGTTTATACTACATTTATCTATAATAATTAGACAACACTAACCTTTAGTCAAATTGATGTGAAAAACTGCATTAGCCCTTACCACATTGATGTCAATATTCTATCTTTTACTGTGTCAATAGCAAAGAAACTGGTGTACATTTTTCAACAATTTTGGTGGAAGATGTTGCTGTCTATGACAGCGCCATCTTCCACCAAATTTGTTGAAAAATAAACACCAGTTCATCTTTTACTTTAATTTGAAAATTTAAAATTTTATCATCAGAGTGGTACGGGTTAAGTAATGATTATGTCTAGTGAACTAATTATGAGATCTGCTGAATGGTGACTATTTTGAAAATGATTTGACTGAAAGCTATATTTGCCTATTGGCAACAACAATTTTTATTCTTAGACTCATTAATTGCTTCAAGCTTTAAACCTTTGAATTTGTTCAAGAAAATTTCAATTTTCTCATTAGAAATGCCCATTTGCAGACCAAGAGAAGAGTATTCTTGAAAATTTACCACTGGAATGACTGGCTCGGTTATCGAGCCAGTCATTCCAGTGGTAAATTTTCAAAAATACTCTTCTGGTCTGCAAATGGGCATTTCTCAAGACCACTGTTTTTGGTTGATATGAGTGTTAAAGGGTTAATGGACAAAGTGGCAAAAACTTCCTCCTGTCGTCATCTTGAGGAGTCGTCATCTTGAGGAGTCGTCATCTTGAGGAGTCGTCATCTTAAGGAGTCGTCATCTTGAGGAGTCGTCATCTTGAGGAGTCGTCATCTTGAGGAGTCGTCATCTTGAGGAATCGTCATCTTGAGGAGTCGTCATCTTGAGGAGTCGTCATCTTGAGGAGTCGTCATCGTGAGGAGTCGTCATCTTGAGGAATCGTCATCTTGAGGAGTCGTCATCTTGAGGAGTCGTCATCTTGAGGAGTCGTCATCTTGAGGAGTCGTCATCTTGAGGAGTCGTCATCTTGAGGAGTCGTCATCTTGAGGAGTCGTCATCTTGAGGAGTCGTCATCTCGAGGAGTCGTCATCTCGAGGAGTCGTCATCTCGAGGAGTCGTCATCTCGAGGAGTCGTCATCTCGAGGAGTCGTCATCTCGAGGAGTCGTCATCTCGAGGAGTCGTCATCTCGAGGAGTCGTCATCTCGAGGAGTCGTCATCTCGAGGAGTCGTCATCTCGAGGAGTCGTCATATGCAGGCTAACCGAAAACGGTTTATGAAAATTTATTTCTGGAATGACTGGCTCGATCACTGAGCCAGTCATTCCAGTCTTATATTTTGAAAAATACTCTTCTTAGCATAGTGCAAATGGCTCAGAAATAACTTAACATGTATTAACATGTTTCCAAGACAAGAATGGAAACATGTTAGTACAATCAGGCCTGGGGTCGGTTATATTTAAATGTAACTAGTTACGGTTATATTGGACTATGTTAGTTGCAGTTACATTTGTTGAGCAATGTAACTAGTTACATTTCAGTTACTTTGCATAATGTAACTAAGGTTACATTTTAGTTACATTAGTTACTTTGTCTGATAATTATTATGAAGAACTATACAAACATGAGTCATCATCAAAAGTGTAATGTAGCCAACCACTTTGAGAGATATAGTAGAAACGAAATACCACTTTAACTACTGATATAATCCACTGACGGAACTGAATTCATTCCAGATATAAAATATAAAACCATAAAATTTAAAAATCAATTTGAATGTATTTTGTTGCTGCCATATGCATTAACAAATTTCATTCAACTTGTTTCCAAAATAATAAGATGCTTTCATTGTAAAAATGTGGGTAGATGTGCATACACATATTTATTCTTCGCCTTTCAACCATGCAGGTCAGATAACAAACATTAATTTTATTGTAAGAAATAATTGATTGAATATTCTGAAACTAATTTGAGTGAAAATATTGCTGGCATTTTTCAGTGAAATTAGTTTCAAAATGTTCAACATATTTCATTAGAGCATCGACTCTCTGCGAGAAAGATAATCTGCCATCTACAATGGAACAATATAACAGTTTCCAGTGAAATTAGCTTTAAAATGTTCATCAGCTTTGGTGTATGCATAATTTAAAATAGGAATTTAAATATTTTGAAAATAATTTATTACTTTGATATGTTGCAGTGACAAATTAATTCCATTCAGATAATCATCTGGGTTCTGCCCGCTCTGGTCGGGATTGGCCACCACTCAACAATTTTAACCTGCACTAAAGACTAAACTATCTTTTTTAACCACCACTTTTCACATATTTTGTTGAAATTAAGCTTTATTTCAAGGGACTTTGTAAAATTTCCGTAAAAATATCCGGCACTAATGTCATCCCGGGCAGAACCCTGCTAATCAATAGTGTATAAAGAGAAGAACAGGACATGCTGTTAACACACACTGTGGCAGATTGTAACTTTCTTTACAATTCAACATTTGCCGTTTTTAATCCTGTTAACCCTAAAGTTGAACAAAACAGCTTTTGCCGTGCTGTTGAGAAATGTCCATTTCAGACAAATATGACTATTTTTGAAAATTTACCACTAGAATGACTGGCTCAGTAACCAAGCCAGTCATTTCTGCAGTAAATTTTCTAAAATAATCTCATAGTCTACACATGGACATTTACTATAGATGAGAAAACTTGTAGTAAATATCACATATACAGATATAGAATGGGTTAAATCTTTAATGGTCAAGATTATAAATATGACAAGCCCAATACTCGAGCCAGTCATTTCAATGGTAAATTTAAAAAATAAATATCACAGATGCTTGGAAATAAAGTTGTTGCCCATGGCAGCAACATCTGCCAGTAAAATTAGCTTCAATATATTCAACAGCTTACCTGAATGATTACATTGAAATTGGGATATTGGTGTGGCACATGCATAACAGCAGCTATGCTGCAAATTACGAAAATCAGAATAAATTTGTTATAGAACTTTCAAATGTAACTGAAAAGTAACTGAAATTTCAGTTACTTTTGCTCTGTAACTGGTTATGTTTCAGTTACTGTAACTGAAATATTTCTTCAATTACAAGTTACTTCATCAGTTACTTGAAAAATGTAACTAAGTTACAGTCAGTTACAGTCACAAGTTACAGTTACCCCAGCCCTGAGTACAATTTTTATATCGATAAATACAATAAATGTTCTATTGAATATTTTTTACTTATTTTTTTAAATTGGAAGTCTGCTATCTAAGCAGCAATGTCTTCCAATCCAGTTATGTTCAAAATATTCAACGGTACGTTTTGTTTTGTTTTGGTGACAGGTTGTTTCTCAACAACATTTTCTTTTTTTTTAAATAGTTTTATCTTGATCTGCAAATGAACATATTTCAAACTGCAGTAGTTGTTTTTGGCGCTTGTCATATTTTAAAACCTTCCAGCTTCCTAAGCAGTCCTTTAACTCTTACCACTCTGAGGTCAAAATTCTATTTTTTATTGGCTCGACAGCGAAGAATCTGGTGTACATTTATCAACAATTTTGGTGGACAAAATATTCTATGACAGCGCCATCTTCCACCAAATTTGTTGAAAAGTGAACACCAGTTCGCCTTTTAATTTAATTTGAAAATTTAAAAGTTTGACATCAGAGTGGTAAGAGTAAATACGTACAATTTATTTACATGTGCCTGCATAGATCTACATGTTTAACCCTATTACCCATATCAGCCAAAAACGGCTTCTGCGGTGGTCTTGAGGAATGTCCATTTGTAGAGCAAGAAAAGAGTATTTTTGATAATTTAACACTGGAGTGACTGGCTCGATAACCGAGCCAGTCATTCCTGTGGTAAATGTTAAAAAATACTCTTTTCTTGCTCTACAAATGGACATTTTCTATGAGAAAATTGAAATTTTGTTGAACAAATTCGAGGATGAAAGGGTTAACTATCAGCTACTGTTATGCAATGTTTCAGCAACTCAGCAGGTTCGATGCGCTCACACGGACATTAAAGTGCCGGATTTCTCCTATTATAGACGCAATGTGGTCAATGATCCGAATAAGTCGTCACAAGATTCGGTGGACACCAGGCGGGCCTTCACTTACATGATGGTGGGAGGTAAGCTTGTCTGCGGCATAAAATTGTCGTCCAATTTATTTTGTATGCTTCATCTATCTGACTGTTTCCCATCATGTAGTCTCTGAAAGAAACCATTTTGTGGAATTCAACCAAATTTATTAATGAGATAACAACACTATGTCTAGATTTCGAGATGGCATTTATTTTGTGCTCAACCCCCCCTTGAGTGCCAGGGTGGGGTCAAAACTTCAAAGATTTCTGAGGGTGTGCCATAGGGTGTTTGTTCTACTTTTTTGAACTTGGAGAAAGAATATTAATTCAACGCTGTCCTCTATTCAGCATCCTTCCTTGCTTTGTACACACATCAGTCAGTTCTACATGCCTAACAGTTATGCAGGGGTTGAAATGTTATTCAACTGTCCCGAGTGATGGGTAGAATTTTGCTTTACCTGTCATATTCCGCGTAATACATGTACCTGTTCTGAGTCCAGCAACATTGGTACGTACAGGCTCCAGATGACCTTTTATCTCAATTTCAGGGCAACAGCGTGTGGGGAGCTGTTGAATATTTTGAAAATAATTTGTCTGGGAGCAATGGCTTCCAGGCAAATTATTTTCAAAATAATCAACAGATCTCCAACCGTTGCCTGTCTGTCTGTAAATTGAGATAACAGGGTTTCAGCATTGAAAGGGTTAATAAAGTGTGTAATGCATTACTGATTTAGATAGAGCCCAACAACTGATATCTATTTCATAGTTGAAATTTAATACACATTTTAACCCTTACCACTCTAATGTCAATATTCTATCATTTACCGTGTCAATAGCAAAGGAACTGGTGTACATTTTTCAAATTTTTTGGTGGATGATGTTGCTGTCTTCGACAACACCATCTTCCACCAAATTTCTTGAAAAATGTACACCAGTTCATCTTTTAGTTTCATTTGAAAATTTAAAATTCTGCCATCAGAATGGGAAGGCTTAATCAGTCAACCCTTTACTCGTCACATGTGCTGGGTAGAGTTTCTTTATAACTGTCACCAGCAAAATTCACCTGTTAATGACAGGTAGAGAGACAAACATTTTGACCGCTGTTATGAGACTGTCGTGATGACAAGTGTCTATTGTACAGAAATTAATTTTGCTCCATACCTTCGAGTGAGGATCAGATATAAAGTAAAATATTTCAAAAACAAACTAAGACATACTGTCAGACCGTTGAAGGTTTTGAACATAATTAGATATGAAGACATTGCTGCCGTTAGACTGATCCAATTATGTTCAAAATATTCAACAGAGCATTTAGACTTAATCATGTTCAAAATTGTGCTAACATGTTTCTGTTTTGGAAGCATGTTAACTTAGGCCACCTTAAATACGAGTTTGGTTGTCCTGTCCCGACCAACCGTAAAAAATCCTACAGACACAAATAATTTGTTATGTAGTTTCTCGTGAAAAATAATCTTTTGTTTCTGGCATAAGCAAGTTGGGAGATAAAATTTACTCCTTTCATGCCTTTCGTCAAAATGGGCTCAAATAACATTTCTAAAATTTTTGCTTCTTAATTTCTTTTTCAAATTCAAATAAAAAGTTTCAAGTTTTGTTCTTTAAATTAAATTTTGTAACAATTCAGCAGGCAAAAAAAGAATTTCCCTATTCCCTACCTATCTGGCCAACTCCCACAACCAGACTCCGGAGAGGACAACCAAAAAAAGCTTATGTCATTATGTCTAATGTATGTAAGTTCATTGTAAGCCGTCAAAAAGACGTTATTTTTCCGGAAAATTTTCCGATATTTATCCAATATTTTTCCAGAAAATTTTCTTAAAATGGATTCTGCAGTGGTCTATCAGAAGTCATCTTTTATATTCCATCAAATATCAGTTGGGATCAAATAACTCATCATCATGAAATATATAATGATTTACATTAACTGTTATGTATGCAAATTACCTTTCAATTGTCTGATCATCAATCATCATTATCATGTTACATTCATCATCATCATCCATCATCATCCATCATCATCATCTTTTTGAACTATAGTGATAGTGTAACCTGATGCAAGCTATTTCAGCCATGGCAATAGATGACGCAAATCTAAATCTATTAACTTATATTAGTAGCAAAAGCATTGGTATTTGCAATAGGGAAATAAAAATTTGCAATTGCATCTTTAGCTGACTTGAAAATTTTCCGGAGAAATACGCTTAACCTGTTCACCGATGAATTCATTTTCAACGTTACCATACAGGAAAACTTAAATATTTTGAAATTAATTTGACTGGAGGCAGCAAGACATTGCTGCCAAAGGCAGCAACTTTGACAGCAATTGGCTTCCAGTCAGATTTATTTCAAAATATGTAACAATTTTCCTGTATGGTTGCCTCAAAATATTCAACAGAATAGGTTTTATACCGTAAAGAATATACTTTTTCAGGGATTTGTCAGTGAAAGGGTTGTGTACCATGTGGTTGGAATTAATGTTTGTCCAGGGGTTAGTAGAAATTGAGCAGGGATAGCAGTATTTGTGACTGAGCAGGCCAGTGTGATAGTAACAATTTTAACAAATTTAGATACATGTCATATCAAATTCAGGCCACTTAATGGTCAAGCTAGCCTAAATTTGTTTCTGCAGTGATCTTGTGAAATGGTCATTTGCAGATCAAGATGGCTACATGTATTTTCAAAAGAAGAATTTTACCGCTCGAATGACTGAATCGTGAATCGAATTCATGAGCCAGTTAATGAGCAAGTCGTTGCAGTGGGTTAATTTTCAAAAATATTCTACTTTGGTCGTCTTGAAAATGTCCGTTTGCAGACTAAGATATTATTTTTAAAACATTATCACTGGAATGACTGGCTTCAGTGGTAAATTTTCCAAAATATTCTTCTTTTGGTCTGCAATTGGGCATTTCTCAAGACCACTGCAGAATCCGTTTTTTGGCTGATATGAGTGTTAAAGGGTTAAGACTAGAACCGGCCAAATACGACTTTTGATGTGGCCTCGGGAAATCTCTATTTGCAGACTGCGAGGAAACTTTTTGAAAATTTACCACTGGGATGACTGGCTCGATAATTGAACCAGTCATTCCAGTGATAACCTTTAACAAATATTATCTTAGTCTGCAAAAGGAAATTTTCTAGAGGAGAATCAAAGTTTTCCTCTTCAAATTTAAATGTTAATGGGTGACATTTGTCCCAACAATTTTACATATATACATGTTCCTTTCCCAGGTAGCAGTTTACTCGGAGCATATGCAGCTAAAAACGTTGTGACAACTTGCGTCGGTAGTATGAGTGCTAGTGCCGATGTTCTTGCTCTTGCCAAGATCGAGATTAATCTCTCAGAAATTCCAGAGGGGAAGAATGTTGTGTTTAAATGGCGTGGTAAGCCCCTGTTTGTGCGTCATCGTTCCGCAGCAGAGATCGAAGTCGAGCAGAGCGTGAATGTTTCCGAGCTGCGACACAAACAGCATGATAATGAACGTACGAAAGATCCAGCATGGCTTATTATCATAGGCGTGTGTACACATTTAGGTATGATATTTGTGTGGTTTTTGTCTCACCTGTGAAGCAGAAAGCGAGACATATGTATCACTTTTCCCGCGACGGCATCAAGAATGTTAAGTTTTTGCATTTAGCAAAACTTTGCAGCTTATATTTCAACATCAGTTAATCCTATTGCAACTAAGCTTGGCTATGTGGTTGCCTATGTTTTTAGGAAGTAGCATGATGATAAGGAGGTAACAATGTCAAGGTCACTGTGACCTTGATACAAAACCTTTTCAATGTTAAGTTATTACGTTTAGCAAAACTTCTCAGCTTATCTTTCTAGATTGGTTAATTCTATTGGAACTAAAGTTGGATACATTGTTACCTATAACGTTAGGAAGTAGCACGATAACATGTAGGTCACAAGATCAAAGGATAATGCCACTGTAGCAAACAGGAGACAGACGAGACATTTTTTCCGCATAATTCTTGTCTATAAATAGACCTTTTCAGTTTTTGCTAAGCCCCGCCCACCGCTAGCTAAGCTCCACCCACATCTCTCTTGTTGGGATTGGTCAATCCCTGAACTCCGACTAATTTCCAGAAAACTATGCAGATAAGCTGTTAAATATTTTGAAACTAATTTGACTGGGTCCTGTTGCTGCCTATTGCAGCAAAAGCGCCCAGTCAAATTAGTTTCAAAATGTTCAACAGAATTTTTATTAAATAGTAGACATACAATTCGTACGTGTCGGACTATTAAGAGTTAAATACGGGCCAAATAGAATCATTTATGACGTAATGATTATGACGTCATCCTACATGCCACTTAGCTGATTATGAAGTCAGATGATCGAGAGATACTCTGGAAAAGTGAATTAACTTACTGGTTCTTCTAACTAAACAGCTAAAAATGTTTGGAGTCAGTTTTAACTATATCCCGCCCATCTCTCGCTAAGCTTCACCCACACTGCCCGTGTTAGGATCAATCGATCCTTGACCTCTCTGAATCTTATTTTCCAGAAAACTATACAGGTAAACGGTTGAATATTTTGAACCTAATTTGACTGGGTGATGTTGCTGCCATAGCAGTCAAATTAGTTTCAAAATATTGAACAGAATATTTATTAACTAGTAAAGACATACAATGCATACTTGACAGACTATTAAGCATTTATGACGGAATATATCGTGTCATTCATGTCGCAACTGATTATGACATCAGCCTACATGTGATGAGTTGATTATGTAGGGGTGTGTTCGTTGCTCGCGATTTCCGATTTTATCGATTTTTCAACCTACGATACGATATCTATAATTTATTTGGTGATCGTGAAAAATTGAGATACCATATTTCGCTGACTAGCAAATTTCTAATGCACCAACAGTATTTATTTCATCCTCGCTGGTTTAACTGATATTAAATGAAGTTACTGGTGCTTAATTCCACCCAAAGTCTGTTATTTATCTAAAGCTCCTCAATTTTAGCAAGTCATATGAATCAAAAAGATAGCTAGCATCCAATGTTGCAAGATATTTATTTTGCACAATGTTCTAGATGCTCTCTTCTAGTTATGCTCCTCTTACATTTTGATTGGCTAGTACAATGCGATTTATCACAAAGTATAGTAAACTCTTCTGTCGGGAATGAAAACTATTGAAAAAAGAACACACTGGCACAACTGCGCATGATCGTACATATGGTCACAGTTTTCTTCTAGAAAACTTTATAACTCTTTTTCCTACATTTTCATTGGCTAGCACGTGAAGTTAGTCAATGCGAATCTAGTTTTCTCTTCATAATTGAAATTTAGATCATAGCATAGGCCGTAGGGTGAGTAGGCTGTCACTCTCGTA
The DNA here is from genome assembly GCA_034401795.1 of Chaetoderma sp. LZ-2023a. Taxonomy (NCBI): domain Eukaryota; kingdom Metazoa; phylum Mollusca; class Caudofoveata; order Chaetodermatida; family Chaetodermatidae; genus Chaetoderma; species Chaetoderma sp. LZ-2023a. The sequence continues at coordinate 3,847,631 of CM067367.1, forward strand.
GTTACTCGGGTGGGTACTCGATTCTACCCTCCTATTTAAATGCGTCTGCGAAAATACTTAACCGGGTGCAAATATTTACATTTTCGCGCTACTCAAGTAACGTGAGAGTGACTGCCTAAAAACTTGTCCTTAATGTGTCATCATGTGATTTATCTCTTTTTGCGACCACATTTTATGTCAAATCTTGGACTAATTTTCATGTAATAAACAAAGTTTATTAAAGCATATGTAATGTTTAGGTGGTTCCATTTAATAATTTCCCTCCCACGATGATAGTTATGAGGTATACATTAAGTATATTCGTAAGGCAGCAAGAATTTATGTGTTAGATTTTTGTGGCATTGTCTATATTTTAAAACAATTTTAGAGAATCGATTTCGACTTTTTCTCGAAATATAGCCAGGTCTGACGATATTGTGATATCGTTTTCTTTTGCAAAATGATATCATGAGCAGCATGACCATTTTAAGCACAGCTCCATGATTATGTCAATTGTCATATGATTGATTGAGAAACTGGATTCCTGCATTTCAAGACAGCTATACAGGAAAGCTGTTGAATTTACTGAACCATTTGACCGGAACCTCTCTCTGCCATAGGTAGTAACAGCTCCCGGTCAAATTAGTTTTTAAATATTCAACTGAATAAATTCCTTGCATTATGCATATTATTATTTCCCCGATGTAGTCGGCGGTCATTATATAAATGGGCACTGTCCATCTATGCGTTCATCCATGCACATTTAATTTCTGCACACTGACCTCTGTTACCCTGCATGGATTCATTTCATATTGCGGAGATACATCGCTCTACAGGAGAGCTTTAAATATTCAACTGAATAAATTCCTTGCATTACATTATGCATTTTATTATTTCCCCGATGTAGTCGGCGGTCATTATATAAATGGGCACTGTCCATCTATGCATTCATCCATGCACATTTCTGCACACTGACCTCTGTTACCCTGCATGGATTCATTTCATATTGCGGAGATACATCGCTCTACAGGAGAGCTTGGCTGGAGTTGAATTGGGCCAAAATCTGTCGGTAATCAGCAGAATTCTCTTGCCCTGTAGGTGGGGCTTAGAATACACCTTCCGTATCCTCTGCGTGTCGTAAGAGGCGACTAAAGGAGGTAAGGGTGAGGTAACCCTGACAGAAACCTCGAGTGCTGAAGACGGAGGTTCCAGGCCGCACGGCGCACTCTAATAAACCATGGATCCACCCACTTAGCGCATATGATCATGTCGATAGTCACTTACAGGACTGGCGGTATGATCAGCGAACGAAAAGAAGAAGAAGCAGAATTCTCTCCCCCCCCCCCCCTCTTTGATTTCTTGAAAAATCTTTAAAAAAGAATTGTATGTGCGCTCGCTAAGTCTGCATGTATTCAGTTCAAATTTGTTGAAAAACATCACTTCACATGAGACCTTGACTGGGATTGCATTTAGTTGAAATCCAGAACACCCTTTGTACACCTGGGTTGGGGGAGTACTGTGACCAGAGCTGGTCTTTTATTGTTTCTGGTGTGTGAGGGTTAAAAGTTTAACCATTTAATGGTCAAGCCGGCCAAAACCAGCCTCTGGAGTAGTCTTGAGGAATGTCCATTTGTAGGTCATGAGAAGACTATTTTTGAAAATTTATTACTGGAATGGAGTGGTAAATTTTCAGTCTTGACCTACAAATGGAAATTCTATAAGCAATCATTCTTATTATTGGTATGGTATGGCAGCAACCGCGCCCAGTCAAATTTGTTTCAAAATATTCAACAGCATGTTTTTTAAATAGCAAAGAATTACAAAGATATGCAATTCATATGTGTCGGACCATTTGAGATTTGGTGATGGTCTATATGGAACCCTTTGTGACGTAATGGTTGTGACATCATCATACACGCGCTGAGCTGATTATGATGTCATACGAGGTCAGATGATGGCTGGATACTCTGGAAAGGTGAATTCTATGCATGTAGGCTTCAACACTTCTAATGAAAATTCTGATTGGTTATTATTTCCGGCGGCCGTCTTGGATTTTCTGAAAATTTCTGAAATCATTTAAAGGCCTCCTCACACACCACCTGGCCGATTTCAAGCAAACTCGATTAGAAGGACCCTAGCGTGGTATGGATCAGAACGTCAATATAGAATTTTGATTGATCAATTTTTTTCGACGCCCATCTTGAATTTTCCAAACAATGCTGGGAAATCGTTTAAAACGCTACTCATTAACTGCTTGTATAATTTCAACCAGATACTAGGCTGGTAGATTTCAGAACATGTATACAGAATTTTGTTTGGTCAATTTTTCTGGTAGCCATCTAGGATTTTATGAAAATTTCTGGAAATCCGTTAAAATCAGTAATCATTTGCCCGATTTCAAGTAAATTCGGTTAGAAGTACCCTGGAGTGGTATCCTTCAGAACATGTATACAGAATTTGGATTGAGCAATGTTTTTGGCGGCCATCTTGAATTTTCCGGGAAATCATTTAAAACGATCGTTTTAGTCCTCATTTAACTGCTTGGGCAATTTCTACCAGACTTGGCTGGAAAGATACTAAGCTGGTAGGTTACGGAACTAGTATACAGAAATTTGATTGACCAATTTTTCCGGTGGCCATCTTGGATTTTCTGAAAAATTTTGGGAATCAGTTAAAATGCTAGTTCTCATTAACCATGTGAATGATTTCAAGCAAACTTGGCTGGAAGGACCCTAGAGTCATGTGCTTAAGAGCTTGTATACAGAATTTTGATTGGTCAATTTGTTAAGCGTCCATCTTGAATTTTCCGGAAAATGCCTGCACATCGTTTAAAACGCTACTCTTCATTTACCGCTTGTTCCAGCGGCTATCTTGTTCTCCAAAAGGACATCAGACTAAAACTCATTAGATTTAATTTCATTGATAACAAAGGGTGATTAAACTTATTTCAAGAGAACTTGATCTTTGATAAAACATGGTTTCAAAATTTCAACATGGCCATCAAACCCAAACTGGGTTTGATGGCCGAAAGGTTTTTATTGGCTGGATGGAACATAAGATGCAATCTGGTTGTGTGGTCAGCGTTCATCGTTACATTCCCACTAACTATCGATTGCACTGAATTCCCAGTTTTGTATTTTATGCCTTGTTACTGCTGAATTTAAAGTATTATGTCTGTTCAAATGCTAATGGTTCAGGTCTCTTGGATCTTTTGTTGAAAATTTACCACTGTAGTGACTGGCTCGATTATCGAGCCAGTCATTCCAGTGGTAAATTTTCAAAAATACTCTACTGCAGAGGGACGTTTCTCAAGACTACTGCAGAGGCCGGTTTTTGGCTGGCTTTAACATTAAAGGGTTAAGGACTAAATTTGGCCAAGTATATCAAAATATGTGCTTATTAAATGTCCATTTGCAGGCCAAGAGAATACTATTTTTGAAAATTTACTACTGGTAACCGAGCCAGTCAATCCAGTGGTAAATTTTCAAATATAGTATTCTCTTGGCCTGCAAATCGACAGTTTGCAAGACCACCGCAGAGGCTTGTTTTGGCCGGCCTCTGCATGAAAGGGTTACAGTTTTGAAATTGAAGGTTTTAATTTTGAATTTTTGTCGAAAGAAAAAAACTTGAATTTTGCAATGTGTATAAAACATGCAGAAATATTTATTCTCACCAGTTTGAATTTAACTTGTACATATTTTTCTAGGTTGTGTACCGATTGCCAACGCTGGTGAGTACGACGGAGGTTATTATTGTCCCTGTCACGGTTCTCATTACGATGGATCAGGGAGAATACGTAAAGGTCCAGCGCCCGAAAATCTTGAAGTTCCAGAGCATAATTTTATTGAAGGTGGTCTACTCGTCGTCGGGTAACATCTGTAAAATTTAGCGAAAACTGAATCTAGTTAAAATTGTACTAGTAATTATTATAAATTATGTTTTAGTGTTATTTGCTGACGTTTCTGTGAATAAGCTATGTTACCGTTGTTCACTCAAAGCCGACCATCAGGGGAAAACCTAATTTGCAACAAGTAATAAATAGTATTTTAAAGAATTTACAACTGATATGACTCAGTAATGAACCAGCCATTTCAGTTGCAGGTGTCTTAAAATATCTTTTTGCAATGTTTTTGGATTTATATCATTGTACAATATGTACTAGTTAAATCTCTCTTAACCCTTACCACGCTGCTGTCAAAATTTAAAATTTTCAAATTAAATTAAAAGATAAACTACATGTAGTGTTCATTTTTCAACAAATTTGTTGGAAGATGTTGCTGTCTATGACAGCAACATTGTACACCAAAGTTGTTGAAAAATGTACACCAGTTTCCTTGCTACTGACGCAGTAAAAGTTAGAATATTGACATCAGAGTGATAAGAGTTAGTTATTTTGAGTGTAATATAGTCCAAAATACATTTATCTGTAATATGAATTGTACATTATCCAAGATCAGTCAATTGTGTGCTTTGGAAAATGGAAATCAGTATAGCTCAAAGATATCTTTAGTGGTTTCATATATGACTACCAGTGTAGTTCATTATTGTAGTATTATGATCTAACTGATAACAGAATACTAAATACACAACTTTTATTGTTCGTTACTGTTGTATATTTCTGTCCTTATCTGTTTCCTATCTTACATCTTGCTCACCTGGAGCACCATAAATTTGTTCTAAATTGTTGGTGGGTGGTTTAGCAGTCTTTTAAATGAATTTGTGGACATTTTTGCAAGTGCAATATGGCTGCCAAACACACTACATTCTGATTGCCCCACTGTGCCCATGTTTTTTTGATGGATCAACTTCCCATGAACAAATTTTAATAGCCCAAATTTCGGCCTGATCCCTTCAGTGGTTCTGGAAGTCATTTTCGTGAAAACCAGGTCATCCAAGATGGTCGCCGAACCATTTGGTCAATCAAGTCCTCTTGAACAAACTTGGCTTACCTCTTGGCCTAAATGAAGATTCCCCAAGTGATTTTGGAGAAGATTTTTAAAGACATTTCTTGAAATTGGCCGAAATCCAAAATGGCCGCTGGGCAAATTGGCCGATTCGGTTCATTTGAACAAACTTGGATCCTTATGCCCTAAGGATGCTTCCTGCCAAATATAATTGAAATCGGCCTGGTAGTTCTCGAGAAGACATTTAAAATTTCCCATTGCTTTAGCATGGGAGCTTTTGATGAGAAAATTATCCAAGATGGCCGCCAAACCGTTTATCCGACAGTTTCGAAAATTGCAAATGACTATCAGTTGGGGGGGAAGTCGTTTTCGGGAAAACCACGTCATCCAAGATGGCCGCCAAGCAAATAGGCCAATACGGTTGGCTTGAATAAACTTGGGTCTAACGTTGCCATAGATGATGTGTTATGAGTATTGGATCAATTCCTCTTGCGGTTTCGGAGATTTTTTAGTGTTAGTGTCTAAAAGTTTTTTTAAATCAGCCATTTTGGCCGGCGGCCATCTTGGATTTTGATCGATCCGCTTCGTTTGAACAAACTTATATCTCTATGCTCTATGAATGCTTCCTCCCAAATATAATTGAAATCAGCCCAGTGGTTCTTGAGAAGTTGTTTAAAGAATTCCCCATTGCTTTACTATGGGAGACTATGGCGGGAAAACAAACCAAGATGGCAGGAAAACCGTTTATCCGACAGTCTCAAAAGTGGGATATTTGAACTGGCCACACTGATAAGCATATATAAAGCAATTTTCGCCATCAAAATACATCAAATACAAAAAAGCCAATATGACCAAGAAACGCTAAATTTTGATTGGATGATGGCGGCCATGTTTTTTAACGTACGAACTTCCCTTGAACAAACTTGAAAGGCCCTTGGTCCCTAAGCATATTTACAAAATTTCAGCTCTATCCCTTCACCGGTTCGGTAGAAGTCGTTTTCGCGAAAACTAGGTCATCCAAGATGGTCGCCAAGCAAATCGGCCAATCAGGTTGCCTTGAACAAACTTGGGTCTACCGTTGCCACAGATGATGTGTTATGAGTTTTGAATCAATTCCTCCAGCGGTTTTGGAGATCTTTTAGTGTTTCTAAAAATCAGCCATTTTGGCCGGCGGCCATCTTGGATTTTGACTGATCCACTTCGTTTGAACAAACTTAGATCTCTATACCCTATGAATGCTTCCTCCAAAATATAATTGAAATTGGCCCAGTGGTCCGTGAGAAGAAGTTTTTTAAAGAATTCCCCATTGCTTTACTATGGGCCCATTGCTTTACTATAGGAGCCGATGGCGGGGAAAAACCCCAGATGGTAGCCAAACTGTTTATCCGACAGTCTCGAAAGTGGCATATTTGAACTCGCCACACTGATAAACATATATAAAGCAATTTTCGCCATCAAAATACATCAAATACAAAAAAGCCAATATGACCAACAAACGCTAAATTTTGATTGGTTGATGGCGGCCATGTTTTTTAACGTACAAACTTCCCTTGAACAAACTTGAATGGACATTGGTCCCTAAGCATATTTACCAAATTTCAGGTCTATCCCTTCACCGGTTCGGGAGTTGTTTTCGCGAAAACTTGGTCATCCAAGATGGCCACCAGGCAAATCGTCCAATCAGGTTGCCTTGAACATACTTGGGTCTACTCTTGCACTAGATGATGTGTTATGAGTTTTGAATCAATTCCTCCAGCGGTTTCGGAGAAGATTTTTCGTGTTTCTAAAAATTGGCTATTTTGGCCGGCAGCCATCTTGGATTTTGCCTGACCGGCTTCATTTCAACAAACTAATCTCTATTCCCTAGGGATGCTTCCTGCAAAATATAATTGAAATCGGCCCAGTGGTTCTTGAGAAGATGTCATTTAAACAAAAAGTTGACGGACGGATGGACGACAGACGATCGCCACAGCATAAGCTCACTTGGCCTTTCAGGCCAGGTGAGCTAATAATAGATATTTTATCATTTTAATTGGCAAATATCCAACGCCGATTTATATTTAGTTATATAGTCATTTTTAGCACAACTTTACGAAGTAAAATGAGCTATTGTGATAACCCTGCACGTTGTCTGACAGCGTGGGCCAATTTGTGTTTAACTCAACTATTCTGTTTATATCTTGTTAATCATACTTAACCTAAACCTAGACACATGCTTCCTTATAATGACACAGCATAACACAATATCCTTGGGGTCAACAGGCCAGTCACTGTGACCTTGGTAAAAACCTTGTTTTTTCAAGTAAATTTTTTAGCTCACCTACCCTCAGGCATGGGAAGAAGCTGTTAAGTACAAGCACAAACCGGCTTAAGCACGTTTGAGGATATTACATGGCTAACTGATTTTAAGGGTTGGTCAAAACTTTATACATACTAAGTAGAAAATAAGCATAATGATGATCATATCAGTTTATTTATTTTGAAAATAATACTCTTGAAATGCGTCTTAGTCAGCAACATCTTAGCAACTAACATGTAAAAGAAGGGCTAAAACTAGGTGTCTATAAGCTGTTGTTTATTGAAAATTAACTTGCCTGGAATATGTTGCTGACAGATCAACAGACAAAAAAATGTTTTCATATTTTACCATTAAGGCGTTAATTCTTTCCGTGAATAACATCAGTTCAAGGCAGCCATAAAGGAGTTGTAGAATTTAAAAAAAAAATTTGACAGCAGCAAAATCGTCCGTGCTAATAATTCCAAAGTATTTGACATGGTATGTCTTACATTGTAAAGAAGTTATTTTCTCATGTCTGTGTGATTAAATTGCTATTTAAAGGGATGCTAATCTCATCTCAAATGTTGTATTGCACCAATAGATTATGGTTCATAGATTCCATATCATTCATATCCTGTCACATTCCCCTATCTGTTTTAAAGGTATTTATGGTTCATAGATTCCATATCATTCATATCCTGTCACATTCCCCTATCTGTTTTAAAGGTATTTAATCAAAAGCAGAAGCCTTTGAAATCCCAATTTGATCAAAAAACACAGAAATCAGTGTATTCACGAGCCATGTATGTTAAGCCGTTAACACTTATATCAGCAAAAAAATGGCTTCTGCAGCGGTCTTGAGAAATGTCCATTTGCAATGGCTGGCGAGCCAGTCATTTCAGTGGTAAGTTTTTTAAGTCTTCTCTTGGTCTGCAAATGGGCATTTTGAATAAAAGAATTGAAATTTTTGTGAATAAATTTAAGTTAAAAAGGGTTAGTGTTCAAAATTATACTAACTAACATGTTTCTGTTTTGGAAATATTAACTTACTTATGAGCTGAACTGTATTGTTGATTTCTACGCCACAAGTCAGAACTACCTCTGCTCGTTCCCTCCATGAGGCAAAGAAGGCCTTTAGGATGGTTAAGATCCTGGCGTGGATATACAAGATGCAGGTAGATGAGGTTATCCAATACACCACCTCATCATTTTGTTGGCTACATCGTGGAGATGGAAGATAGGGCTCGCGTTATTCACATGCATAGAGGGATCCATATCTATCTATGCCCCGCCTATTTCTAGCTAAGCTCCGCCTACTTTGTGTGCCTGTCGGAATCAATTTTAATATTTGAAACTTGCAATCCCAGAATGTAAATTTCAAGGTAACTATACAGGTAAGCTGTTGAAATATTTTGAAACTAATTTGACTGGGAGCTGTTGCTGCCTATGACAGTAACAGACTCCAAGTCAAATTAGTTTCAAACTACAACCGAATGTTTATTATATTGTACATACAATGTGTACACATTAGTGAGATTTTTCAATTTACTTGACTTAGCAGAGCTATGGCATTTTGATTATAACATCAGCTAATGGCATAATGGTGGATTCTTCAACTTATCAGTCAATCATATGATGTCATAATCAACTACGTGACGTGTAGGCTGATGTCATAATCAGTTACATCATGAATGACTCAATTTAGTCCGTCTTTGTCAGGTTATATGAATTGCATGTCTCCTATTTGATAAACATGCTGTTGAATATTTTGAAACTAATTCGACCGGGTGCTGTTGCTGCCACAGCACCCAATCAAATTAGTTTCAAAATATTCAACAGCTTACATGTATAGTTTTCAGGAAATTGATAGTCAGGGAGTTCAGGGATCGATCGATGTCAAAATCGTCCATCAAAATTGTTGAAAAAGAGTGTCAACGGTTAATAGTAAATTTGGACACGGTGGTATGATGTCATAGTGTGAATGATTGTTGTGGTATGATGTCATAGTGTGAAGGATTGTTGTGGTATGATGTCATAGTGTGAAGGATAGTTGTGGTATGATGTCATTGTGTGAAGGATTGTTGTGGTATGATGTCATAGTGTGAAGGATTGTTGTGGTATGATGTCATAGTGTGAAGGATAGTTGTGGTATGATGTCATTGTGTGAAGGATAGTTGTGGTATGATGTCATAGTGTGAAGGATAGTTGTGGTATGATGTCATAGTGTGAAGGATTGTTGTGGTATGATGTCATAGTGTGAATGATTGTTGTGGTATGATGTCATTGTGTGAAGGATTGTTGTGGTATGATGTCATAGTGTGAAGGATTGTTGTGGTATGATGTCATTGTGTGAAGGATAGTTGTGGTATGATGTCATTGTGTGAAGGATTGTTGTGGTATGATGTCATAGTGTGAAGGATTGTTGTGGTATGATGTCATAGTGTGAAGGATTGTTGTGGTATGATGTCATAGTGTGAATGATTGTTGTGGTATGATGTCAGTGTGAATGATTGTTGTGGTATGATGTCATAGTGTGAATGATTGTTGTGGTATGATGTCATAGTGTGAATGATTGTTGTGGTATGATGTCATAGTGTGAAGGATTGTTGTGGTATGATGTCATAGTGTGAAGGATTGTTGTGGTATGATGTCATAGTGTGAATGATTGTTGTGGTATGATGTCATAGTGTGAATGATTGTTGTGGTATGATGTCATAGTGTGAAGGATTGTTGTGGTATGATGTCATAGTGTGAAGGATTGTTGTGGTATGATGTCATAGTGTGAAGGATTGTTGTGGTATGATGTCATAGTGTGAATGATTGTTGTGGTATGATGTCATAGTGTGAAGGATTGTTGTGGTATGATGTCATAGTGTGAAGGATTGTTGTGGTATGATGTCATAGTGTGAATGATTGTTGTGGTATGATGTCATAGTGTGAAGGATTGTTGTGGTATGATGTCAGTGTGAAGGATTGTTGTGGTATGATGTCATAGTGTGAAGGATTGTTGTGGTATGATGTCATAGTGTGAAGGATTGTTGTGGTATGATGTCATAGTGTGAAGGATAGTTGTGGTATGATGTCAGTGTGAATGATTGTTGTGGTATGATGTCATAGTGTGAAGGATTGTTGTGGTATGATGTCAGTGTGAAGGATTGTTGTGGTATGATGTCATAGTGTGAAGGATTGTTGTGGTATGATGTCATAGTGTGAATGATTGTTGTGGTATGCTGTCATCACATGAATAGTACTTTGTCTCACAAATTCAGACATTAATGATGCAAGAAGAAATACTACCGTTTGTTAACCCTTTAACCCTCAAATTTATTCAAAAAAATTTCAATTTTCTCATAGAAAATGTCCATTTGCAGACCAATAGAAGACTAATTTTGAAAATTTACCACTGGGATGACTGGCTCGGTTATCGAACCAGTCATTCCAGTGTTAAATTTTCAAAAATAGCCTTCTTTTGGTCTACAAATGGGCATTTCTCAAGACCCCTGCAGAAGCCGCTTTTGGCGGATATGAGTGTTTAAAGGGTTAAACTAGAACTTGAATCGGAGCTGATGCGCCGCTTCATAACTGTATATGATGCTAGTCTCTCCGAATCTGAAAACATGCGTGGCGTAATCTGTATCCACGTGGTTGACGAATCATGCGATGATGTCATAACGTGAATTTGGTGTGTCAAAATTCATGACTAACCGAAATTTTAATAACGATATTTGTGAAAATCTTTCCACTTCTTTTTAATTTATAGAATATGAGAAAATCTTTTACTTCTGTTGGTTTTTATTGAAATCTAATTCTTGTTTGTGATTCCCTTTAACACTCATATCAGCCAAAAACGGCTTTGGCAATGATGTTGGGAAATGTTCATTTGCAGACTAAGAGAACTATTTTTGAAAATTTACCACTGGAATGACTGGCTCAATAACCGAGCCAGTCATTCCAGTGGTAAATTTTCAAACATAATGTTCTCTTGGTTTGCAAATGGACATTTTAAATGAGAAAATTTAAATTTCCTTGAACAAATTCGAGAGCTAAATGGTTAACATTCTGCTAATTCTTGCTACATACTGGATGTCATTTGGATTGCTATGCCGGGCCATAATCCGCCTCGCTTAGGTCTTGAGAAAAACAAATAATTTGCAAATATATTTATTTTAATGCATTCACGTTCTCAATAATCCATAAACAATTAATATGCACCTTTAACATACGATATTGGTTATTTGTCAGCTTTGCCAGCTAGACTGCTGATTTATGCCAATACAGCTTATATAATATATCACAACTGAACAACAGCATTTAAATACCCTGCCCTGATAAGTAAAACAAAATGCAATCAGTAACAAAACTAACTAATGCATGAATCTTTTAGTCAATCATATGACATCATAATCAGTTATGTGAGGTCATAATCAATTACATCATAACTGATGTAGCTAAGTTCATCACGAAATCTAAGTATTGTTGTACGAATTGTATGACTATTATTTAATAAACACGCTGTTGAATATTTTGAAATTAATTTGACTGGGTACTGTTGCAGCAACAGCACCCAGTCAATTAGTTTCAAAATATTCAACGGCTTACCTGTATAGTTTTCTGGAAATCGAGATTCAGGGATCGATTGATCCCAACATGGGCGAAGTATGGGTGGAGCTTAGCTAGAGGTAGACGGAGAATAGCTAAAACTGTATTCCTCTAGTCTGTGCTCAATGTGACAGCTCATTCCTATTTGTGGCCATACTAGATATTAGGCTTGCGTGATTACGTGATTAAATAAAAAATTGCGATTATATTTTAAATCGTGAATTTATATGATTAATAATTAAATAATCGAATAATCGTGAATGTTTTCTATTGCATAAAATATTTCAAAACCTAACTTAGTCTAGTAGATTAAGTAAAAATTGTTCAAATTGTGAAACACTTACCAAATTTGGCATGTAAGAGGTTTTAGGTATACTCTCATATAAAAGCACGCGATTGGGCCCAACGGGAGCCGTCATCTTGCAATCTTGTAATAAAGGGCCCAGGGTAATATTATAAAATCTCAATTTAAAGTAAATTTGAATTTGAAAATTGGAAACAAAAATTTTTGGCTTCAATTATACACACATAATTGATTCAAGAGTCTTTAAATGTCTAAATAAATATGTATCTGTAAGATCTATTGCAGATTTAGCGCAACAACTACTAATTATACTCTACAAGACAATCAACTCATTGCCATTTTCAAATAATTCGCCCCGCGCACTGCACATCGTCAGCACCTGCCATAGCCATAGTTAACAGTTGTATGCTTTGTAGTGTATGATAGTTTGTGAGTCTGTCGGCATACACAATGTCTAAAATGTGTAAGATTGTAGATCCTAGTGCAAGTACCTCTGTGTTTACAAAGTCTGGACTCAACAAATGTAACAGACTGGTAGCTTTGTGTTGTCTGCCACACAGAAGAAACAGATGAGAGATTAGTTGATCCTGGACTATGTATATAACGGGAGTGATAAGGACTGTGGCTATAAATGTATTGCTGAAAATCTGTATCAGTTCCACAATCTCAATTGCTTACCCATGAAAATAGATATTTCTAGAATGGACACTGGTGAAGGTATTGAGACAAATCTTCGGACAAACAAAGCATGATGGCATAAAAGCTGTCGAAATAAAATTGATAAGCAAAAGCTTCTATGTGCTAAGAAAAGAAAAGCCAAAGAAACCTGAACAAAGTCCAGTTAAAACCAGACATACTTCTGTAGCAAGTTCAATGAAAAGGACAGAAAATTGTTTCTTCTGTGATGAAGATGGCACTAAAGAACACCTTCGTAGTGCATTGGCATTAGCAGTTGATCATCGTGTTCGAGACTATGCCTACATATTACAGGATAGAAAACTTCTAGGCAAGTTTTCAGAAGGGGATAAGCCTGCTTTAAATGCAAGATACCATCTCAGTTGCCTGACTGCTCTGCACAATTGTGTCAGACAGCACCAGACAGAAAGCACCAATACTGACCTAAATATGAAGACAATAGAAGATAATCTAGTATTGGCAGAATTAGTTTCATACATAGAAGAATTCTGGCAGACAAAACACTTCCAGTTTTTAAACTCTGATTTAGTAAAACTATATGAAACATGACTGAAATAGATCCTTGTTTTTCAGGGAAGGTGAACAGTACTAGACTGAAAGAAAGATTGCTATGTCTAATACCAGATTTGAGAGCTCAACCTCAAGGGCGAGATGTCATTATGATGTTTAATGCAGGAATTGGTGAAGCCATCAAAATCGTGTGTTCATATAATTCTGATGATGCCGCAATGCACTTGGTATGCGCTGCACATATATTGAGGCAAGAAATCCTACACCATGACTATTCCTTTAATGGTAACTTCGAAAAAGGATGTGAGGTTGAAGCTGTCCCGGAAGGTGTTCTCGCTCTTGTGAGAATGATTTTGCGAGGCACAAGTATTCAAAAGCAAAAGGAGTCACCAGATGCTGTAACAAAGGTAGCATTAGCACTCTCACAGCTGTTAGTGTTTAATACCAAGAAAACGTCCAGCGAACAATATAGAACTCACACGTCATGCTAAGTCACGAGACACCCGTTCCTATATACACTGGACTTGTTATTCATGCCAAAACAAGACAAAGAGAGCTAATTGATAAGTTGTCAAGCCATGGCTTATCTATATTATATGATAGAACAAAGGAAATTTCTACAACCATTGTAAATGGAGTCAGTACTGTTTGAAAGAGATGGTTGTGTCTGTCCCTCTACTCTGAAAAAGGATGTCTTCACTGTTGGAGCAGTCGATAATATCGACCATAATTTTTCAGGCACGAAAACCAAGCAGCTCCACCGTTATCAGATGTGGGAAAACCGAGAGCATGCATCAAGTCAGACCTTATTGCATGCTTTGAAAGAGTGATCCCTACTACCAGTGGTAGTAACCCTGAAGTTGATGCAAAGATTTTGATGGTTTTGGTGTCATCAATATGCTGCTCACCACACCTGTTCTACTTTTAGTGACTAACCCGAGAAAGTAGTCATTCCATGAAGAATCTCGAATCTTCAAAGCGTCTGGATGTGGTATGGGATCAGTACATTGACAACAGTTTGAAAGGATGTACCAGGCTGAAAAGAGGTTCAGGAACTCGATTTGTTGTTAATGCATCCAAACAGATCCCGAAGAACTGGCAATGTTTCCTTCATGTTGATGAAAATAAGAGAGCTGCACAATTTCTTAGTAAACTGTGTTGCCAAGCTGGTTACTCGGAGAAAACAGCTGAATAGCACATTAGAAAATACAGTTTTGTCTTCTCATGAGTGTGATAATGCACTTAATCTTGCACCATGTAATCATGAGGAAGCGGACACAAGAATACTGTTACATGTACTACATTGTGCACAACATGGCTACCACAAAGTTTTGATCAGAACAGGCGACACAGATTTGGTTGCCCTAGCTATTGCTACATTTTATTCCCTACAACTAGATGAATTATGGATTGCTTTTGGTGTGAAGAAAAATTATAAAGTGATACCATCCCATACCATTGTAACCACACTTGGGGAGCAGAAGGCTAGGGCATTGCCATTCTTCCATGCCTTCAGTGGCTGTGATACCTCATCCTCCTTCATCAGCATTGGGAAGAAAATGGCTTGGGACACATGGACATCATTTCCTGAAATCACGGAAGCATTTGTCAACCTGTCAGCCTCACCTGTTACAATCTCTAATGACATAATTGACAAGCTTCAACGTTTTGTCATTCTACTCTATGACAGAACTAGTGACTGCAACCAGGCAAGAAGACTACTATTTGCAAAGGGAAGGCAGCTAGAACACATACCCCCAACTAAGGCTGCGCTTACTGAGCATATCAGAAGATCGGCATATCAAGGAGGACACTTGGGGACAGGCACTCACGGCTCAACAGCAGTTACTAAAGACGTGATTGGGGATGGACAAAGGATGCACATGAACACTGAGTACCTTACTGGTCAGCCCTTCCTGAGGCTGCAAAGTCTTGCAAAGAATTAATTAAATGTGGCTGCAAAAAAGCTTGTAAGCCCCGCTGTAAATGCATTAATTCTTCCCTTTCCTGCACTGAACTTTGCACTTGTGGTGGCTCATGCTATAGATAGAGTGGTATTAATACACAACGAGTGCACAGATCAATTGAAATATGTGATCCCGCCAATGACATTCAAAATATAACAATTTCGTTGTAAACCCTGCTTTTTGCTTGTGCCATATAGAATATTGATATACGGAAATAAGCTATGTATTCGTAAATAATCATATCAGCTTCTTTGGATAGTAAAACATATAAAAATTCACCGTATTCATCTATATATATGTCCTAGAAGGTAGGGTATTATATAAATAAGTTTCATGATGAAATTTAAAATGGCGGCTAAATGTGTCTGAACACGTGTGTCCTGCTCTTATTGGATAGAGCATACACAAATCTATAAGTAAGCCATTTTTGAACGATTTTGGTCAGTTTTCGACTTAACCTACTAGACTAACTCATTTACTATTTAATGTGATCGGTCATGAACAATGACATTTTGGTTAGTGAATGTATGTCCATTTGCAGGGCAAGAGAAGACTATTTTCGAAAATGTATTACTGGAATGCATGGCTCGGGAATTGTAGTGTATCAGAATAGTATAGGCCACTGAGGGCATCTGACTTCCCCACTGTACCATAAATCTAACTGCTGAGGTAAATTTAATGTCTTTAATTATCAGCATAGTACACGGGTATACTATTTCATCAGGTCAGCAACAGCCACATCTCTGAACACTGCATGCACAATATAGGACATTCGGCTTCTATCAAACGCTCGATGCACATGTAATTCAGTATCAGTCTATATTAAATAATCATCTATGTTAATTAACTTCACTGTGTCTTGTAATAACAACATACATTATATAGGGCGACGAGGATAAAGTTTGTACGGTTAAAAAAGTTTGCAAAGTGACAACTTTTAATAACAGTCGGGAATGAAAATTCAGCTGTTTATGCATAAAAGTATTTCAGTGCTAGTTTTCTAGAATTAAAGTCAAAATAACTTAAAGCTCCCGCGAACCAATAAACCATGTGATTCAGCACAACACTAATCTGACAATTCCTATCCAGTTATAGTAACACTTCGACAATAGCCATGGCTATAAGAATGGATTTGGGGTTGACAATGTTACCACTCTTCAACGCAAACTCGAGCCATGTATCAATAGGTTCTAAATAGAAGGCATGGCGGTATAGGTTTGATATCTATCTGGACGCAGCAGGTGTTACGAGTGACAAGCAAAAACAGGCTCTACTACTCGACACTCACCAGTATTCTTGATAGAGGACGTGCTACGGAACGAGCGGATTCCCAAATGCAGAATATGCAACACAATTCAGGAAATTATGAGGAGAGAAATATGGTGTCTACTATTGGATGTAGTAAGAAACACGCACCTCAGGCTCCAAACTAAACCGAATCTGACAAATCGAGCAAGTATTTCAACTGTGGTGGTGTATGGCCACATCCAGATTAGCACCCTTGCCTGGCTCGAGGCAAAACGTGCAACAATTGTAACAAAATGAACCATTTTGCGAAATGCTGTTGAAGCAGCATCAATAGTAATAGTGCAAAAACCATGAACTATAAACGTCAGTCTAAGTGAAACAGACCACTATATGCAGTACAGGCATCATCCGTCACATACACAGACAGCTCAGATTCAGAGGACCAGTATGTTGAAATTTTCAATGGAAATAATAGACACGGTGACTATGCACTAGCTAGCAACGGCAAACATCCAAAAGCTACAGTTTCGATAGCTGTAGTAGATATTAGCATGCTGATTGACAGTGGTGCATCTGTTAATTTAATTGATGCTCAAGATTGCATAATGATTAAAAGGTACAACATGGACATAAGACTGAAAAATTTGAACTCTCACATATATGCTTACGGAGCAGAGCCCTCGGCAAATTTGAAACTGTTGCAGAAACCATATCTCAGCTTTCCCTATCAACATTTTTAGTGGTCAATAAAGGCACAGGGTCGGTATTAGGCTATAAAACACCCATAGATCTCGGATTGCTAAATTTGTCGACAACACAATGATGGGTTTCAGTGTGCGTGCGTGCGTGCGTGCGTGTATTTCATCATGTCAGCAACAGCCACATCTCTGAATGTACAATATAGGACATTCGGTTTCTATCAAGCGCTCGATGCACATGTATTTCATTATCAGTCTATATTAAACAAGCATTTAAGTATTGCTTTGCAATACATTTCTCCTACCTGATGATATTAAATCTTCAGAGAGTGACAGTCAAAAACTCCATTAAAAATTGACAGAAGAAGCTGAAACTCGAACTTGATCTGTAACTTCTCATAACATAGCAATAAACCAAGTTTCAGTTATATATCGTGAAGGAGAAGGAAAAATTCTTGAAAGCTGATATGTTTGTATTTCATAAGTCAAAAGGGGACATAACTCCATCAAAAAATGACACAAACGCCTGAAACTCGAACTTGGTCTGTAATTTCTGATAACAAAGTAATGTACCAATTCTCAGTTGAATATCTTGAAAGACTGCGAGAAAAAGGGAGGAAAACTAATATTTTTCATATTTCATAAGTCGAAAGGGGGCTCCATGGAAAACGTCTGAAACTCGAACTTACTCTGCAACTCCTTATACTAAAGTGGTGTACCAATTCTGCCGTAAATATCTTGAAGGATTGCGAAAAAAGTGCGGGAAGCTAATATTTTTCGTGGAAAGCGGACATAACTCCTGAAACTCAAACTTGGTTTGTAACTTCTCATCACAAAGCAATGTAGCAATTCTCAGTAGAATATCTTGAAAGACTGAGAAAAAAGTGCTGGAAACTAATATTTTTCATATTTCATAAGACGAAAGGGGCATGACTCCATGAAAAATTGACGAAAATGTCTGAAACTCGAACTTGCTCTGTAACCCCTTAGACTAAAGCGATGTACCGATTTTCCCATAAATATCCTGAAGGAGCGCGAAAAAAATTGCAGAAAGCTGATATTGTTCATATTTCCTAAGTCGAAAGGGGGCATAACTCCATCAAAAATTTACGCATATGCCTGAAACTCCAGCTTGGTCTGTAACTTCTCATAACAAAGAAATGTAGGAGTTCTCAGTTGAATACCTTGAAGGACTGCGAAAAAAGTGCAGAAAACCAACTGCGACACGGACAGATGGAGTGCAAACCTATAGTAACCCCGGTTTTACCGGTAGGGGACTAATAATCATCTATGTTAATTAACTTCACTGTGTCTTATAATAACAGCATACAATATAGGAATCGAGCCAGCCATTCCAGTGATACATTTTCAAAAAGAGTCTTCTCTTGCCCTGCAAATGGACTTTTCTAAACAAAATTCCAACTTTCGTCATTGATATTCTTTTGTTGTTATGTCTTGATAATTTGTATGCAAGCTGATTCATCGAGTAATCACGAGTATTCTTTAACAATCGATCGCGATCACTCAAAACAATAATCGCACAAGCCTACTAGATATCAGATCACCATTGATTTCAATACCCTTCTTCCACAGACATATTCCAATGGTTGAAGTCTGAAACCGATCCAGCAAATAGTAGCAGAATTATAATCAGAAAATGTACTTTCAAAATTAGTGTCATTTTAGAGAATGGATTTCAACTCTTACTTGACATATACCTAACAGAAGTCACCCATAAAACAGATATTCGTTAATACCGATATTATTCATTATATCAAAACCGATATGACCGTAAGCCAAAATGCGAATCCCTACTGAGCACGCAAGTGGACACAGACTATAAACCCCACCAATACCTATGTCGTTGTCTGGCGACCAGATTAGGATCTCAGATCATCAATTTTGATTGATTTCTTCCTCCGAAGTATCAAACTGACCATGGTAGTGTAGTCATCATCCGAAGACCAATTTCTAAGATGGTTGATGGTTGGTGGACACATTGTATTTCTCATCATCCTCAATTTTAAGTCTTCTTCCTGTGACCTAGTCTAATGAATCTATGAAGTCTTAAACCGATCCCACAGATATTAGAAAAGTTATCATCCGGAAACCGATTTTCAAACTGGTTGGTAGCCATATTGGATTTCAAATCATTGAAAATTTTGATTGGTTTCTTCTTCAGCCCTATTCCCATGAACATATTAAGCTTCAAACCAATCTAATAAACAGTTGTAGTTATCCTCCGGAAACAACTTCAAGATGGTCACCGGTGGCTGGCGGACCTATTTGATTCCAGCACATTCTATTTTGAGAGGTTTCATCCTCGGACCTAGTTGAATGAGCCTAATGAAGTTTCAAACTGATCCGACAAACCAGCAGAATTTAAAAAAAAATTAGTATCATTCGAAAACCAATTTTCGAGCCGATTGCTCATGTCTGGCGGGCATATTGAATCAGTGGTGATTTTAATAGCTCACTTCCTCATACATAGTCCAATGAAACTACGAAGTTTCAAACCAATCCGTCAAATTTCAGTAGTTATCGGCAGGAAACCAGTCTGTCCTCATGCACGCCTGAGCACTACCACATAATACCCATTTAATTTTGGTTGCCATGGTAAAAAGCAAAAGTGAAGGAAGACTGTCTATATGTTTATACTACTACAGGTGCAGAATACAGTAATCATACACGGTATAAAATATATAATTTTACATAAAATTACATGAAACGGTCCACATTCAAAGTAGCATGTGAAAAATAACACTGCATCCCTAATTCAAATTCACAATTAAGAGCAGAGGTCCGAGGAACCTGTATCGCTCACCTTGAACAGTGACATTTCACCATGAAAGGGCATAGCCTACACATAGAACCATAAAGAATTTGTCAGGGATATAAAAAAAAAAAGAGCAGTTTTAAAAGCGCAAATTTTAGCTGGAAGTAGGACTCCCAGTCCTATCTTTTCCTATTCCAATTGCCCTTTTGCGGACAAACAGATGATTATTTCTGAAAACATACCACTGGAATGACTAACTTGATTATTGAGCCAGGCATTATTCCAGTGGCAAATTTGCAGTCTTTTCCAAATTTTCAAAGGCCACTGCAGAAGACGTTTTTGGTCGACTTGGATGTTAATGGATTAATGCTCAAGAAATAAATACCTTTACTTAACTTTGATGTCAAAGTTTTTAATCTTCATATTAAATTAAAAGAGGAACTGCTGTTCATTTTTCAACAAATTTGGTGGGCGATGGTGCTGTCGTAGACAACAATATCTTCCACCAAAGTTGTTGAAAAAAGTACACCAGTTTCTTTGATATTGACGCAGTAAAAGATAGAATATTGGCATCAGAGTGGTAATGGCTAATGAATATCCATTTGCAAGCCCAGACAGAACCATTTTTTAATCTACCACTGGTTATCGAGCCAATCATTCCAGTTGTAAATTTTCAACAAAATGAACTGCGTCTGGTGCTTCGAGCTCTTTTAGTAGTTCCGTTTATTATACATCATGTGTGGTAGTGTCGCGGTATAAGGATTTCTTAAAATTGTATACTCCATTGATGAATCAAATGTATATTGAAAAATTCAAATTCTTGAAAAGGAGACAAATCACACAGAAATGTTCAGATCACGAAAAAGTATGGAAAACCTTTAAAATCATTTAAATTTTGCTGCAAACTGAATGCAATGATGATAGAGAACAAATCTAGGTAAAGCTTTGTTGAGATTGAATAAACCTTTGATAAATTAAAAGCCAATAAAAAATGTTAACATTCTTCTAATTCTTGGTCCACAATAAACTAAGTTCAAACCATGTAAAAACTGAGAAACGATTTGACAATCATTATGATGGAGACTGGATGCAATGATAGCATAGAACAAATCTGTAAAGTTTTATTCACATTGGAGAAGCCCTTGATCAATCAAATATCCATTGAAAAACTTTAACATTTACCTAATTCCTGGTAGACGTCAGACGTGATTTGGATCACTATGTTGAGATCCACCGCTTCGCCATTGGCTCGACAGGGACAGTCTTCTATTGCTCTGCAGAAGGACATTTCTCAAGACACATGGAGAAGCCACGTTTGATTGGCTTGAACACTAAAGGATTACCACTTTCAATGATAAATCCCTGATAAAATAAATTTTCCCTGAAGCAAAGCAATTATTCTGTTAAATATTTTGAGATTAATACGATGGGAAGCAGTTGCTTGCTGCCTTAGGCAGCAACAGCTTCCAGTTATATTAATCTTATTCAACAGCTTTCCTGTATGTTAGCCTTGTAACGGAGACAAAGGGAAGTTATCAGTTTAATGGTTATTGTCTACCATCATTGTTCAACTTGTTTGACTGCTGCAAGCCACCTGACAATAATTTCAATGCACAATAACTCTGAACCTCTTGAATATTTTGAAAACAATATGACTGAAAGTGGCAGTTTACACGTCACAGAAGAAACATAAAAAAATGTTCCCGAGCAATGTCTCTGACGTCAAACATATTTGATATTGTCGTCAATAGTGATCGTATGCGATGCCTGCCAAAAAACAAATAAAACATTGCTCAACGTCTATTGGGTTCGGGAACAAAATGGCAAAACATATTTTCAAGGTTGATCCATCACTGTTCCGTGCATCCGTCACACAGGTTTTCGTTCGATAACTTTACAATTTCTTCAAGTATCATGATGAAACTTCATTGGAAGGTTGCCTATGGTAGTAGGGAAATGTATGCTATTTTGTGCGTCAAGCAATCCATCTATCTATCCACTCATGTCTTTCGGACTGTTCTTAGCCACAAATGACTTTCAGTCAGGTTGTTTTCAAAATATTCAGGATATCCTTAATTAAACCACATGGAAAATGTAGTCTGTAGAAATTGAGCGGGTTTTGAAAGCATGCACACAATGTGAGATGCTCATCTGCTAAAATCCATGTATTGAACGTTGGTGAATAATTAGCACTCAATCTCACAGACTACACTGAAATTAAGTGTCCATGACATTCTTCTTCTTCTTCTTCTTTTCGTTCGCTGATCATACCGCCAGTCCTGTAAGTGACCATCGACATGATCATATGCGTTAAGTGCATGGATCCATGGTTTATTAGAGTGCGCCGTGCGGCCTGGAACCTCCGTCTTCAGCACGCGAGGTTTCTGTCAGGGTTACCTCACCCTTACCTCCTTTAGTCGCCTCTTACGACACGCAGAGGATACGGAAGGTGTATTCTAAGCCCCACCTACAGGGTAAGTGTCCATGACATGACTGGTATAATTTTGCATAAATAGATCACACATGCATCAATATTTCATAAAATACACACTGATTCGCTTGAACCATTCTCAGTTAATTAACAAGAACAACTTTTGTTCAATATCTGACAGCCTGCCACCAACTCAAGATGTATCACCAGTATGGGACATAATCACTCTAATTTATTTGCTCAGACAGTTCTTACAAGACAACATTTAATTCCCTTGAAAATAATCGAAGATTTTACACACAGCTCTTCGATAACAAATTTGGAGCATATCTGTCCTTTTAACATAAATTAAACTTACACGCGTGTATTCAGAAGAAAAACCACAATGGGAGTGATGTAGATATAGGTGGTGGCTTATAGACTGCCGAAATTGCAAAAGTTGATATCAGAATTCCCGTTTTGCACGTTTTCAAATTTGCATTTCTTGCTTATTTCTTACTGTATCCTCGCACAATTTATAGATTTTATTTTTTTAGCCAGTCATTGGTATATTTTCAAAAATAGTCTTCTCTTGATATGGTAAATGGACATTTCACAAGACCACTGCAGAAGTTGTTTTTGGCTGATATGAGGGTTAAAAGATTTAATATTGAGCCCTTTGAAGGCCAAATTTGGTCGAGAAAATATAAATATTTCACTTTTGAATGTCTATTTGCAGTGCAAGAGAACCATTTTTTTGAAAATTTACCACTGGAATGACTGGCTCGGTTACCGAGCCAGTCATTCCAGTGGTAAATTTTCAAAAAATATGCTTCTCTTACCCTGCAACTATCCATTCTACAAGAGCACTTCAGCAGCTGGTTTTCGCCGGTGTGACCAGTAAAGGTTTAAAGCTGTATTTCAACTATATTATATACATGGCTATTGAAATTGTGTTGTCATACAGACTTTAATTCCACATTATGCATACAAATCTACATTCAGTTCATAAGGTGGGGGAAACATGAGAAATCTGCTTAAGATGATGGATCCAATTTGGCTCAAATCTTAACACAGCAAGCGTATTTGCTGTAGAAGCGGATTTTCTGGATCTGGTGATATCTCGGAAACGACCGGCCTGATTTGGCCCAAATTTTAACACAGCAAAGGGTGTGACCATAGACTAGGATGAAAATCTGAAATTCAGAAAATCCAAAAACTTGTTACAATGTGACAAGAACAGGAGGGTGAGGGTTTGTAATTTTGCTCTCGTTGTTTTCTGTGACCCACACACACACACACACACACACACACAGCCAAAGTTTACTAGTATAAGTCCGCAAAGGGCTGACTATTGCTGGCTGAAACAATTCCTCAGTGCTAAATAGCACCACCAATGTTATCTCCATATCATTTAGCTCTTCATGATTTGGAGCAAATAACGTGTTTACCAAGTTGCTGTGAACACTGACGGGTCAACGTTTGGTTGAATTCACTCACAAGATGCGGTACTAGTATGAAGAAATGACCTGAAAAAAAGAGACATTTACAAATAATCATAAGAGACCAGAAACAACACATTCTTTATGATGTAAGGAATATTCTGTTGAATATATTGAAACTATTTTGACTGAGAGCCAAAGTAGTTTCAAAATATTCAACAGCGTTGAACCTACATACAGTAGTTGTTATGAAATTGAGGCACTATCACTTCAAAGGTTAAATAGTTAATGCCTATGGTCAAGTTTGACTGGCTTACCATAGTTAGCTATAGCTAACTAGATCCCATTCGAACATGAAATAGTTAACTAGCTAGTCACCTATAGTCGACCGAACACCTGAGCACGGTTCCAAATGGTTAGTATGAAGTGTGCGTAAATTTCAAAATGCCCACGAATAAATGTATATGAAACTGTAAATATTTCATTAAATAACATAGGTTTATTGAAATTATACTTTGCCATTGTATGTCAATGTTCCAAAGCCCCTATTCCTTCCCACTTTATTTCATATGGAAGCTTTTTGATGTCTTAGTGGACAAAAATAACAAATTTTCGCAGACCATCAAAGCAGATGGCAGAAAGGGTTAATCGAGACTGGTACCCGGTTACAAATTTTCTTCAATAGTAATTCAATGGGGAATCGGGTACCAACGAACTAGTTACCTATCCAGCGTCCGACTGGGCATTAAACGAAATCTAGGATTTCTTTTTTCACGAGAGAGTTGATACTTACCTCCCTAATACTTTTGATATTGCTAAATATCGGCTTTCACTCAATAAAACACTCAGATTAAAAACAGTTAGGTGCCCCTACTGGGCAGGGAGTCAGAGGTAGTCCGGCGGATGCTCGCCCCACCACCGCGCATGCGCCGACTACTACGTCCTCTGGCTCATTTATTGGCTAACACATGCAACTACCAAGAGCCTGAAGACCGAGCCTCTGTGGGGCGGAGAGGCCGGGTCAGTATCTAGGGAGGTAAGTATCAACTCTCTCGTGAAAAAAGAAATCCTAGATTTCGTTTATTTCACATCAAGAGTATACTTACCTCCCTAATACTTTTGATATTGCCAGAATTCGAAAGTGAATCTGGCGGGAGGGAGGCGAGGTCAAAAGACCAGCTCTTCCCTCTACGCTTTCAAGCGTTTAAGGCACTTATGACGTCTGAAACTGTGTGAAAACACAGTCAGGATTTGATAAACCATCGGATAACACAACCGATGCCTGAGAGATGACCGATTTGTCATATGCGCTCCCCCCCCACCCTTGGGAGGAAGATTAAATGACCTCAATGTCCTACACGCTCTCTTCGTACTAGTGCTAAGTACTATAGGACAGAGACGAAAAGGCTCCATTTTCGTATACTCTCTCTAAAGAACCACAACCCACATAAACCATCACCATATTAATAACACTGGGTAACGTGACAATACAAAACAATGAACAACACATGAACAAGACTGACCTTGTTGTACTAGGAAGCTGTCATCATGAATCCAGTAGAGAAGGATGATACAGTCCCGACAAGTGGTTGTCACCGTCGCTGAATGGCGAAGTATATAAGCAATGCGGAAGCACTCTTCACAAACATAAAGCGGTTATTGTTTCAAAATCGACAAGGCGAGAGGGTTAGAGGTGTCACGGAGGTAATGGTCTGTAAAACTTGACTCACAGTGCCACTGAGCCACTGACATAATATCATCCACAGGGACCCCACTAAACAGGGCAGTGGATGCCACGACACCGCGGACACTGTGAACCTTGGCCACGTCAACCTGTCGCCCGGTGGCGGATTTGTGACAAAATTGAATACATTCCACAATCCACCTAGAAATGGTGTCCTTAGACGCCCTACCATGGGGTTCAATATATGACAACCATAACGCTGACTGGTCGGTACGCCACTCCGAAGTACGCTGTTTGTACCGGAGCAGCGCCCGTACGGGGCACCATACTTTAGAATTAGGATCATATCTAGTTAAAGATGGCAAAAAAATAGGCTGACCTGGATATTTCAATGACTGATTTTTAGACAAGAAATTAATCCTAGGTAGAAGCTTAAGGCCTTCCCCTGTAACCACAAAACGGTCAACCTCGGCTGATAAGGCGTGAATTTCACTCCTACGCCTCGCCGAGGCCGCAGCAATTAAAAATACAGTTTTAAGAGTTAACATTTTCATAGAAATGGAACTAAGTGGTTCAAAAGGCTTATCACCTAGTACCTGGAGCACCAGTGATAAACTCCAAGACGGAATCAGTGGAGGATTCCTTGGTCTTAGATTACCCATGCCTTTAATTAATACATTTAATGTACTTACTTCATCACTCCCCCTATTAGCCAAGCAAGGAATAACAGTCATTAAAGCTGACTTATAACCAGCAATAGAGTTAGGCTTGAGGCTATAGGCATCATATAGGTGACAGAGGAAATCAGCCACTACCTGAATAGATGATTCCATTGGATCAATACATCTTTTTGAGCACCATTCTGCAAATCTGTTGATTTTATAATTATATGCTCTGGAGGTTGACCCCCTCCTGGCTTTGGCCATAAATATGGCCGCTTGCTCAGAAAAGCCCTCCTTAATTCTAGATTCCTTGACAACATCCACGCAGTCAATCGGAACATTGACGGATTGTCGTGAAGGGCCTTGCCCTGGAAGATAAGGTTGTCCATCAGAGGCAGCGGAACCGGATTGCAGACCAGAAGGTCCAGCAGATCCGTATACCACGATCGGCTTGGCCAATCCGGGGCGATCAGAAGCACTTGGCACTCCTGCTGCCTGATTTTCTGAAGCACCTTTGGAATCAGGATTGCTGGGGGGAATGCGTATGCATACATTCCCTCCCAGCTGATAGCTAACGCATCTGTTGCGAAAGCGCTTGGGTCTGGAATCGGAGAGACGTACGTCGTCATCTTCGCATTCTTCTTCATTGCGAACAAATCTATGTTGGGTTTCCCCCAATGGTCGAACAGACGATCCGCCACACATTGATTTAGTTGCCATTCCGTGGGTAAAACACTCATCCTTCGGCTCAATGAGTCTGCTAGCAGATTTAACCTCCCCGGAATATGAACTGCTTTCAAGGTGATCCCATGATCCAGGCACCAACAAAGCAGTTTCCATGTCATCATACAGAGACTGGGCGACTTCGTTCCGCCCTGGCGGTTTATGTAAGTCACTACTGTCGAGTTGTCTGAACGAATCAGAACAATCTTGCCCTGAACATTCTTTAAGAAATGTTCCAGGCCCAGGACTACTGCTCTTAGCTCTAGTAGATTGATATGTTCCTTGGACTGATCCAGATCCCAAAGCCCTGATACTGTGGACTCTTCCAGACAAGCTCCCCACCCCTCCATCGATGCATCTGTATACACAGTCACCTGAGGGTGGGGAGGGGTTAGCAAAACCCCCGGCAAGAGATTCTCTGTATTCAACCACCATTGCAGGTGGTGAATCAGAGGCGCCAACACTGACACGTTCGAGTCCAGCGAACCTGAACTCTGGGTCCACTGTGTCATGAGAAACAACTGGATCGGGCGCCTGCGCAAGGCGGCCTGCGGAATGACTGGTTCCAAAGAAACCATCAAGCCCAGCATTCTCAAGTAAACCCGTGCCAGGACATGACGACTGTCGCACACCGACTGTATTACCGAGATGAGTATTTGAACCCTCTCCTGAGTGGGGTACACATACCCCGTCTCCAGATCGAAGAACATGCCCAGGTAAACAAACTTCTGGGATGGAGTTAGCTCTGATTTCGGGAAATTGATCATCCAGCCCAAGTCCGAGAGAGTTTTCAAAACAATCTCCAGATTGGCTGACAACGATTCCCGGGTGTGTGCTTTCAACAGCCAGTCGTCTATGTACGTGTGGACTGCTATGCTTCTCCTGCGGAGGTATGCAGTGATCGCGAGAACCACACGGGTGAAGACCCGAGGAGCCGTGGAAATCCCGAAGGGTAACACCCTGAATTCCCACCGCCGGCCCTGAAATGCAAATCTCAGGAAGCGACGGAAACTCCTCTCTATGGGAATGTGGAAATAAGCATCCTTCAAATCTATTGACGCTGTCCACATTCCTCGCTCTAACCCCGCCAACACCGAGCGCACAGTCTCCATCTTGAAACTGGGCGTCTCTATGAACTTGTTCAATGGCTTGAGGTTGAGAATCGGCCTCCACCCTCCGGTGTTTTTCGTTACTAAGAACAGGGTTGAATAGAAGCCCGGGCACCTCTGTGCCGGCTGAATGGCTTCTTTTAGTATGAGGGAATTTATTTCCTCCTCTATACACAACCTCTGATCCGGATCCCGTGGAATAGGAGTCCAGATCGGCGCGAGAGACAGTCGCGATGGCGGGCCTGTCACCCAGTCGGGACAATACCCGACTGAAAGCCATCGCAAGACTAAACGGTCCTGAGTCAACCGCTTCCACTCTGGCAAGTGGCCGGCCAAACGGCCGCCCACCGGTCCACCTAGGGATAGAGGTGGACATAAGGAGTGCCAGAGTGGCACTGTTCTCTCGGCGTGAAACACCGGAGTGGTTCCCACCGCGGTAACCAGGCCATCAGGCCCGATTGCCGCGACCAGATCCCCGCGCGCCCCGCCCAGCGCCGCGCGCACCACGGTGCGCGGGCGGCTGTCTGGCTGGGTGCGGCTGGGGAGCCTGCGCCCCCCTCGCTGCTGGCCGAATCGCCCGTGGCCTAGGCCTACGTTGCGACGGTGGCTGGCCTCTGACCTGGCCAGCACCACCTCGAGCCTGCAGAGGACGATACGCAGGGG
The DNA here is from genome assembly GCA_034401795.1 of Chaetoderma sp. LZ-2023a. NCBI lineage: Eukaryota > Metazoa > Mollusca > Caudofoveata > Chaetodermatida > Chaetodermatidae > Chaetoderma > Chaetoderma sp. LZ-2023a. The sequence continues at coordinate 3,876,283 of CM067367.1, forward strand.
GTGCCGCGCGAACACGCTTCCGCCGGAGCACCTCAAATTGTTCACGCAGCGCCCTCTGGTTGTTAACCAGAGTGACCGTCTCCTGGAGGTGCCTGCATCCCTCACCTCCAAAGAGACCAGGACCTGTCATAGGCGTCCGCAGCAGCCTATTATACAGGTCCTGGGACGGGCACAGATTGTCAAGAGCAAACGTGCGCCTCGCCCGGACACTTCTGGTCACCGCCCGCGTCAAACAGTCCAAAGCCAGGTTGATACCATCCTGGATGGCTCTCTGGACTGTTACCGGGCTTGGCTGGCGTGATGCGGAGGCCGCTACCACCCCCTGTAGCAGCTGGGAGACGTGGGACAGAGCGGCAATCGACGCCCTCCCACTCTCCTCCGCATCACGCAGCGCGGCATTCGCCGAACGCAACGCGTTCGAGCACAAGACTCCCGTGTCAGAACGGGAGCCCGGCCGCGCATCTTCGCCTAAAGCCGCGCGATCATCAACGCTTGGCTTCGGCACCACACCGTACCGCTGGTATTCCAGGGGCACGATGCGGCAACGCTTCGCCACCTCGCGAGGGGCCTTCGCGAGACGTCCATTAACCTTAATGGACGCCTCTGCCGCTTCGAACATGTCCACGACATGCTCAGCCAGCGGCAGAGATGGCATAGCGGTAGCCGCCGGCCTACCAGCTAACCACGGCCTATGGTCACGCTGGCTAGCCGGCAGCTCCACGGGTAGATCGGGCTGAACACTTACCAGCCACTGGCAAGCGTCCGACCAATCCTCCTCCGTGGCTAACTGCGAGCACTCTACTAGGCGAGGGCCTTCGTCTTCCTCCAGAGCACTCGCAGTTGACGTCGACGGCGGATAAGCTGATACCCCTGGCAAGCCTGGAAAAGCATGCGGGCCCGAGAGAGCAGGCATGCTAAACTCCGCGGCTTGACCAGGAGCAGGCGCCGTGGCAGAGCGTGGGGTAAACACCACCCTACCGCGGGCCTGACCAGCACCAGCGACACCATCGGCAAGCCGAGGTATGCGGTATCCGTGGTCAACAGCACCGCCCGGGGACACCTTCTGGACCGTGAAATCTACTCCTGCGAGAGTAGAACCACGGAACACGTCGCCTGTATTCCCCGCGAGGGGTGCACAGACGTCGTATTCCATGGCCACGTCCTCAGAAGGCGACCCTAGCAGGAGATCCTCTTCCTCCTGGCCAGAAAGATTAGACTCCGGGTCAGCAAAGAGAGCTAACCCGGACTGGCCAGGAAAGGTGCCATAGGAGGCTTTGACACCTTCGGCGCGCGGATACCCGGGGTCTGATGAGCAGACCGCGGGTCCCAGCAACAACCGTTGTCCACGGCCCCTCGGCGCGGCGCCATGCCTGCTGCCAGGGTCTTGGACTGCCCCCAACAAAGGGGCCACCTCTGAATCCACAAACGGACCGGACCTAAAGAGACCGGATTCAGAGGCGGGGATCACCTGCTCGTAAGCAGATGCCGAGGACAACAAAGGAGCTGGCCCAGGGAGCATGCCGCGAAGCAACTCTGGGACCAAATCCTTTATTGTCCTCTGCATCTCTTGCAACATTTCGGACCTGAAGGCCTCCATATCCACCGCGGATGAGGCCTTCTTCTTACCCTTCTTACAACCCTCCTTCTTCTTCTTCCTCTCTTCCTCCATCACCTTCTCCCTTGCCTGCAATGAGAGAAAATCAGACATTAGATCTCCCCCCCACTGCTTACATGTCGCACTTCAGCAACGGTCCACAGGGACTGCAGCTGAAGCACAAGTGCGGAACGAATCTGTTCTTCAGAAACCTCCCGCAGGACGGGCAACCAGGTCTCTGAAACAGGACAAAGGACAGGGACAATGAGCAAGATAGTTAAGGTTAGCGAACTCAAAACCAACTAAAAAGAGAGGGACAGGATCCTCAAGATCGCAAATCAAGAAGAACCAGCCTTGGACAAAACGTTAAATGTTAATAAAGGCCAAGGCCGATTATGACGTCATCACTCCCGTGACCAAAATAATCGATCCGCAACAAGCACCAAGTGCAAGAACGAATTGTATAAGTAACCGGAACATTCCCGTTGAATTGGCATTTCGAGTACACAACAATCAGATATACAGAGATAACTCCTTCCAATTCTAGCATTGGCAAAAAAGGAAATTATCTCCCCTTTTGTTTATCAATAATTAGATACCTGACACTTGTACAGACAAACCATCCAACGTGATGTACCGGAGAACTCCACCATAGTACGCCTCTACATTCTCTCCACCGAAGGGGAAGGAATTGGATCAAGAGGGCAAAGTGAGAAGACCTTTATACCAAGTCTCCAACTCACTGAACATAGATCTTTTGGTTAGATAACCTAACAGTATTAGTAGGAAATGGAACCGTGGTGGAGAGAAAACATATCCTCTTGTGCCGAGAAGTCCATCAAAGCTTCTACGTGATACCTGTGGACAAAAACACAAAGAGAAATGAGACTTATGAAGCACCATGTTGTAAAAAACCAACACAAACAGGCGCTAATCACGGTAAGCGCGAGTCCCGGAAACACATTAAACCGGGACAAAACACGCTAGCATATCAAAGAAATCACCTGATAAAGAGATCCAGCTCCTTCCAAAGGCGAGTCCTCTCTTTCCGACATGCCTCCAACGTACAAGAATCGTCAAATTTGAGTAAAAAACAAGGTAACGCGTAGAAAATGTAAAGTAACACAAAACCGCATGTAACCCTTAGCCAATAAATGAGCAAAGAGGAAGTAGTAGTCGGCGCATGCGTGGTGGTGGGGCGAGCATCCGCCGGACTACCTCTGACTCCCTGCCCAGTAGGGGCACCTAACTGTTTTTAATCTGAGTGTTTTATTGAGTGAAAGCCGATATTTAGCAATATCAAAAGTATTAGGGAGGTAAGTATACTCTTGATGTGAAAAGCAACTGTGCATGTTCAGTAAACCAGCAAACTGACTATGGTTAGCGAGTCGAACTTGACCTAGGATAACAACATTTCAGATTCCTGGCTTCCTTACAGATGATAAACTCATGTACATTCTAGAGGCAATGTTGCTGTCTAAGATACAACATGTTCCAGCAACACTGTTAGCTCACATGCTGCAAAGGCTTAAAAATTTCAATTTGTATTGTATATAGACAATGGATAAATGTAGAAGTCCTATCAATACACTTGACACTGGCCATTGACCTTTTGAACCCAATTCCATTCTGTCATCCCCTCTCACTACAAGAAAGTATGAGTCTAAGATTGGATGCATTATTATTAACCAGACGAGACAGAAACCATTAAATTGAGTTAAACGCAAAACGTTAATGTTGAAAAAACAATGGTTTTTATCAAGGTCAGAGTCACCATGACCTTTTGACCCTAAGGTCCTTGTGTCATGTCCACTCATTATAGGCAGGCATGTATACAGGTTTTGTTGTAGTATGATTAACTAAATATGAGATATGAACCACTAAAATTAAGCTTAATGCAAAATGTCAATGTTGAAAAAGTGTTATTATTATCAGTTTATCACACCAAACATTGAGGTTTTGATGACTAGGTGATTGTGTTATGCCCGCTCATTAGCAGCAAGTACACTTGTCCAAATTTTGGCTGTGTATGCTTAACAAAACGAGATATAATCCACTAAGTTGAGCTAAACGCACAATGTTAATGTTGATAAACCCAGTATTTTATATACAATACTTGCTCTTTGACCTATTGACCCCAGTCATTGGGTCACACCATTTCATTACTATGTGCCCACGTCTTGGTCCAGTATGATTAAATAATCAGGAAATATCAACAGCTAAGTTACGTTTCACTGACAAAGCCCTGAAAAAATATATTCTTTACGATATAAAACTAATTCTGTTGAATATTTTGAAATTAATTTACCTGGAAGCCGTTGCTGTCAAAGGCAGCAACAGCTCCCAGTTGAATTAATTTCAAAATATTCAAGTTTTCCTGTAAGATTAACGTATGGCTGACAGAATCGTAACCACTGATGCCACAATAATATTAAATCTTACCAGATAATGTAATAATCTAAGTAACAAGAATAGCGTGCTCATTGTCTTTTCCGCTCGTCATCTTTTCCGCTTTCCTGTACCTCGTCCCACACCACGTGGCTCGTACCTGAAACAATATTTAACCCATTCAGCATCACACGGCAGCAGGGAGTCTCAGAAGGGTCCTTGTTAGGGTATATAACCCCAAAATACAATTTGGTACCCGTAGTGTTAGTAGGGCCAATGGGATCCCTGAAAATCTTATGATTATTAAATATTAATCGTTTTATATCTTTTTCTACAAAAATACCCACAAAAAATGTCATAGGTCTCCTATAATTCATAAAAATGAATCCATACATAGTACCTTCTAATTTTAGCACGGATGAGAAAAACCACATTGGAAACCCAGATTTTCAGTTTGGCACCGTCCACATTTCCGGGTATTTGGTTCCTGGGACCTCTAAAATTTAGATGCAATGGGAAACACTACGCAGCAGACATGAACAATGGAGGTGTCCATTTTTAGCTATGCCTGACCCAAAACCATGTCTAGCTAAGCTCTGCCTACTTTGTAGTGTGTTGGAATCGAATTAACTGTATTCCCACAATCTAAATCTCAAGGTAACTATCCAGGTAAACTATTGAATATTTTGAGAAACTGAGCTTCCAGTCAAATTAGTTTCAAAATATTCAACAGAATGTTCATTACATTTCATACACTTCATGAGACTTTAATTCTGATAACTGAGTTATACGTGATAATGACTGTGACATCAGTTCACTAGTGTCTCATCATAATTATTTCTAAACCAGCTATCGAGATATTCATAGATCCGGAATTTGATCCTATCCAGATACATGACTTTTAAACTGGATCACAGCCAAAAGTCTAGAAGTCCTCGTGTCACACTTTCCGACATCCTAAAATAAACACATGGAGTTTGTATGCACGGGTGGATTTCACAAAGGTACATGCAAGTTACGCCCCGTTGTAAAGCTTACATTTGCCCCGTAACAACGTACTGTAGCATACTTAAATAGTAAGTACCCTTTGCGAAACCTGTCCATGGTCTTGATATTCAACATTTGACATTAGGCACTATTTCAATCTGTAAATAAGATGTGTGTTTTAGATACTCACTCAAACATTGCCTGTAACTCTTGGTCAGCACGGTCCTGTTGACTTTCAGCCTGCAAAGAATAATTACTATCATGTAAGATATAGTCAGTCTTAACCCATTCAGCGGTGAATTCCTAATATGATTATCTCATTTTCAAGGCAACCATACAGGGAAACTTGAATACTTTGAAACTAATTTGCAAGCAATGGCTTCCAGTTAAATTAATTTCAAAGTTTTATATCGTAAAGAATTAAACGAAATCTAGGATTTCTTTTTTCACGAGAGAGTTGATACTTACCTCCCTAATACTTTTGATATTGCTAAATATCGGCTTTCACTCAATAAAACACTCAGATTAAAAACAGTTAGGTGCCCCTACTGGGCAGGGAGTCAGAGGTAGTCCGGCGGATGCTCGCCCCACCACCGCGCATGCGCCGACTACTACTTCCTCTGGCTCATTTATTGGCTAACACATGCAACTACCAAGAGCCTGAAGACCGAGCCTCTGTGGGGCGGAGAGGCCGGGTCCGTATCTAGGGAGGTAAGTATCAACTCTCTCGTGAAAAAAGAAATCCTAGATTTCGTTTATTTCACATCAAGAGTATACTTACCTCCCTAATACTTTTGATATTGCCAGAATTCGAAAGTGAATCTGGCGGGAGGGAGGCGAGGTCAAAAGACCAGCTCTTCCCTATACGCTTTCAAGCGTTTAAGGCACTTATGACGTCTGAAACTGTGTGAAAACACAGTCAGGATTTGATAAACCATCGGATAACACAACCGATGCCTGAGAGATGACCGATTTGTCATATGCGCTCCCCCCCCACCCTTGGGAGGAAGATTAAATGACCTCAATGTCCTACACGCTCTCTTCGTACTAGTGCCAAGTACTATAGGACAGAGACGAAAAGGCTCCATTTTCGTATACTCTCTCTAAAGAACCACAACCCACATAAACCATCACCATATTAATAACACTGGGTAACGTGACAATACAAAACAATGAACAACACATGAACAAGACTGACCTTGTTGTACTAGGAAGCTGTCATCACGATTCCAGTAGAGAAGCATGATACAGTCCCGACAAGTGGTTGTCACCGTCGCTGAATGGCGAAGTATATAAGCAATGCGGAAGCACTCTTCACAAACATAAAGCGGTTATTGTTTCAAAATCGACAAGGCGAGAGGGTTAGAGGTGTCACGGAGGTAATGGTCTGTAAAACTTGACTCACTGTGCCACTGAGCCACTGACATAATATCATCCACAGGGACCCCACTAAACAGGGCAGTGGATGCCACGACACCGCGGACACTGTGAGCCTTGGCCACGTCAACCTGTCGCCCGGTGGCGGATTTGTGACAAAATTGAATACATTCCACAATCCACCTAGAAATGGTGTCCTTAGACGCCCTACCATGGGGTTCAATATATGACAACCATAAAGCTGATAGGTCGGTACGCCACTCCGAAGTACGCTGTCTGTACCGGAGCAGCGCCCGGACGGGACACCATACTTTAGAACCAGGATCATATCTAGTTAAAGATGGCAAAAAAATAGGCTGACCTGGATATTTCAATGACTGATTTTTAGACAAGAAATTAATCCTAGGTAGAAGCTTAAGGCCTTCCCCTGTAACCACAAAACGGTCAACCTCGGCTGATAAGGCGTGAATCTCACTCCTACGCCTCGCCGAGGCCGCAGCAATTAAAAATACAGTTTTAAGAGTTAACATTTTCATAGAAATGGAACTAAGTGGTTCAAAAGGCTTATCACCTAGTACCTGGAGCACCAGTGATAAACTCCAAGACGGAATCAGTGGAGGATTCCTTGGTCTTAGATTGCCCATGCCTTTAATTAATACATTTAATGTACTTACTTCATCACTCCCCCTATTAGCCAAGCAAGGGATAACAGTCATTAAAGCTGATTTATAACCAGCAATAGAGTTAGGCTTGAGGCTATAGGCATCATATAGGTGACAGAGGAAATCAGCCACTACCTGAATAGATGATTCCATTGGATCAATACATCTTTTTGAGCACCACTCTGCAAATCTGTTGATTTTATAATTATATGCTCTGGAGGTTGACCCCCTCCTGGCTTTGGCCATAAACATGGCCGCTTGCTCAGAAAAGCCCTCCTTAATTCTAGATTCCTTGACAACATCCACGCAGTCAATCGGAACATTGACGGATTGTCGTGAAGGGCCTTGCCCTGGAAGATAAGGTCGTCCATCAGAGGCAGCGGAACCGGATTGCAGACCAGAAGGTCCAGCAGATCCGTATACCACGATCGGCTTGGCCAATCCGGGGCGATCAGAAGCACTTGGCACTCCTGCTGCCTGATTTTCTGAAGCACCTTTGGAATCAGGATTGCTGGGGGGAATGCGTATGCATACATTCCCTCCCAGCTGATAGCTAACGCATCTGTTGCGAAAGCGCTTGCGTCTGGAATCGGAGAGACGTACGTCGTCATCTTCGCATTCTTCTTCGTTGCGAACAAATCTATGTTGGGTTTCCCCAAATGGTCGAACAGACGATCCGCCACACATTGATTTAGTTGCCATTCCGTGGGTAAAACACTCATCCTTCGGCTCAATGAGTCTGCTAGCAGATTTAACCTCCCCGGAATATGAACTGCTTTCAAGGTGATCCCATGATCCAGGCACCAACAAAGCAGTTTCCATGTCATCATACAGAGACTGGGCGACTTCGTTCCGCCCTGGCGGTTTATGTAAGTCACTACTGTCGAGTTGTCTGAACGAATCAGAACAATCTTGCCCTGAACATTCTTTAAGAAATGTTCCAGGCCCAGGACTACTGCTCTTAGCTCTAGTAGATTGATATGTTCCTTGGACTGATCCAGATCCCAAAGCCCTGATACTGTGGACTCTTCCAGACAAGCTCCCCACCCCTCCATCGATGCATCTGTATACAGAGTCACCTGAGGGTGGGGAGGGGTCAGCAAAACCCCCGGCAAGAGATTCTCTGTAGCTAACCACCATTGCAAGTGGTGAACCAGAGGCGCCAACACTGACACACTCGAGTCCAGCGAACCCGAACTCTGGGTCCACTGTGTCATGAGAAACAACTGGATCGGGCGCCTGCGCAAGGCGGCCTGCGGAATGACTGGTTCCAAAGAAACCATCAAGCCCAGCATTCTCAAGTAAACCCGTGCCAGGACATGACGACTGTCGCACACCGACTGTATTACCGAGATGAGTATTTGAACCCTCTCCTGAGTGGGGTACACATACCCCGTCTCCAGATCGAAGAACATGCCCAGGTAAACAAACTTCTGGGATGGAGTTAGCTCTGATTTCGGGAAATTGATCATCCAGCCCAAGTCCGAGAGAGTTTTCAAAACAATCTCCAGATTGGCTGACAACGATTCCCGGGTGTGTGCTTTCAACAGCCAGTCGTCTATGTACGTGTGGACTGCTATGCTTCTCCTGCGGAGGTATGCAGTGATCGCGAGAACCACACGGGTGAAGACCCGAGGAGCCGTGGAAATCCCGAAGGGTAACACCCTGAATTCCCACTGCCTTCCCTGAAATGCGAATCTCAGGAAGTGACGGAAACTCCTCTCTATGGGAATGTGGAAATACGCATCCTTCAAATCTATGGAAGCGGTCCACATTCCTCGCTCCAACCCCGCCAATACCGAGCGCACAGTCTCCATCTTGAAACTGGGCGTCTCTATGAACTTGTTCAAAGGCTTGAGGTTGAGAATCGGCCTCCACCCTCCGGTGTTTTTCTTCACTAAGAAGAGGGTTGAATAGAAGCCCGGGCACCTCTGTGCCCGCTGAATGGCTTCTTTTAGTATGAGGGAACTTATTTCCTCCTCTATACACAACCTCTGATCCGGATCCCGTGGAATCGGAGTCCAGATCGGCGCGAGAGACAGTCGCGATGGCGGGCCTGTCATCCAGTTGGGACGATACCCGACTGAAAGCCATCGCAAGACTAAACGGTCCTGAGTCAACCGCTTCCACTCTGGCAAGTGGCCGGCCAAACGGCCGCCCACCGGTCCACCTAGGGATAGAGGCGGACATAAGGAGTGCAAGAGTGGCACTGTCCTCTCGGCGTGAAACACCGGAGTGGTTCCCACCACGGTAACCAGCCCATCAGGCCCGATTACCGCGACCAGATTCCCGCGCGCCCCGCCCAGCGCCGCGCGCACCACGGTGCGCGGGCGGCTGTCTGGCTGGGTGCGGCTGGGGAGCCTGCGCCCCCCTCGCTGCTGGCCGAATCGCACGTGGCCTAGGCCTACGTTGCGACGGTGGCTGGACTCTGACCTGGCCAGCACCACCTCGAGCCTGCAGAGGACGATACGCAGGGGGTGCCGCGCGAACACGCTCCCGCCGGAGCACCTCAAATTGTTCACGCAGCGCCCTCTGGTTGTTAACCAGAGTGACCGTCTCCTGGAGGTGCCTGCATCCCTCACCTCCAAAGAGACCAGGACCTGTCATAGGCGTCCGCAGCAGCCTATTATACAGGTCCTGGGACGGGCACAGATTGTCAAGGGCAAACGTGCGCCTCGCCCGGACACTTCTGGTCACCGCCCGCGTCAAACAGTCCAAAGCCAGGTTGATACCATCCTGGATGGCTCTCTGGACTGTTACCGGGCTTGGCTGGCGTGATGCGGAGGCCGCTACCACCCCCTGTAGCAGCTGGGAGACGTGGGACAGAGCGGCAATCGACGCCCTCCCACTCTCCTCCGCATCACGCAGCGCGGCATTCGCCGAACGCAACGCGTTCGAGCACAAGACTCCCGTGTCAGAACGGGAGCCCGGCCGCGCATCTTCGCCTAAAGCCGCGCGATCATCCACGCTTGGCTTTGGCACCACACCGTACCGCTGGTAGTCCAGGGGCACGATGCGGCAACGCTTCGCCACCTCGCGAGGGGCCTTCGCGAGACGTCCATTAACCTTAATGGACGCCTCCGCCGCTTCGAACATGTCCACGACATGCTCAGCCAGCGGCAGAGATGGCATAGCGGTAGCCGCCGGCCTACCAGCTAACCACGGCCTATGGTCACGCTGGCTAGCCGGCAGCTCCACGGGTAGATCGGGCCGAACACTTACCAGCCACTGGCAAGCGTCCGACCAATCCTCCTCCGTGGCTAACTGCGAGCGCTCTACTAGACGAGGGCCTTCGTCTTCCTCCAGAGCACCCGCAGTTGACGTCGACGGCGGATAAGCTGATACCCCTGGCAAGCCCGGAAAAGCATGCGGGCCCGAGAGAGCAGGCATGCTGAACTCCGCGGCTTGACCAGGAGCAGGCGCCGTGGCAGAGCGTGGGGTAAACACCGCCCTACCGCGGCCCTGGCCAGCACCAGCGACACCATCGGCAAGCCGAGGTATGCGGTATCCGTGGTCAACAGCACCGCCCAGGGACACCTTCTGGACCGTGAAATCTACTCCTGCGAGAGTAGAACCACGGAACACGTCGCCTGTATTCCCCGCGAGGGGTGCACAGACGTCGTATTCCATGTCCACGTCCTCAGAAGGCGAGCCTAGCAGGAGATCCTCTTCCTCCTGGCCAGAAAGATTAGACTCCGGGTCAGCAAAGAGAGCTAACCCGGACTGGCCAGGAAAGGTGCCATAGGAGGCCTTGACACCTTCGGCGCGCGGATACCCGGGGTCTGATGAGCAGACCGCGGGTCCCAGCAACAACCGTTGTCCACGGCCCCTCGGCGCGGCGCCATGCCTGCTGCCAGGGTCTTGGACTGCCCCCAACAAAGGGGCCACCTCTGAATCCACAAACGGACCGGACCTAAAGAGACCGGATTCAGAGGCGGGGATCACCTGCTCGGAAGCAGATGCCGAGGACAACAAAGGAGCTGGCCCAGGAAGCATGCTGCGAAGCAACTCTGGGACCAAATCCTTTATTGTCCTCTGCATCTCTTGCAACATTTCGGACCTGAAGGCCTCCATATCCACTGCGGATGAGGCCTTCTTCTTACCCTTCTTACTACCCTCCTTCTTCTTCTTCCTCTCTTCCTCCATCACCTTCTCCCTCGCCTGCAATGAGAGAAAATCAGACATTAGATCTCCCCCCCACTGCTTACATACATCGCACTTCAGCAACGGTCCACAGGGACTGCAGCTGAAGCACAAGTGCGGTACGAATCTATTCTTCAGAAACCTCCCGCAGGACGGGCAACCAGGTCTCTGAAACAGGACAAAGGACAAGGACAATGAGCAAGATAGTTAAGGTTAGCGAACTCAAAACCAACTAAAAAGAGAGGGACAGGATCCTAAAGATCGCAAGTCAAGAAGAACCAGCGTTGGACAAAACGTTAAATGTTAATAAAGGCCAAGGCCGATTATGACGTCATCAATCCCGTGACAAAAATAATCGATCCGCAACAAGCACCAAGTGCAAGAACGAATTGTATAAGTAACCGGAACATTCCAGTTGAATTGGCATTTCGAGTACACAACAATCAGATATACAGAGATAACTCCTTCCAATTCTAGCATTGGCAAAAAAGGAAATTATCTCCCCTTTTGTTTATCAATAATTAGATACCTGACACCTTGTACAGACAAACCATCCAACGTGATGTACCGGAGAACTCCACCATAGTACGCCTCTACACTCTCTCCACCGAAGGGGAAGGAATTGGATCAAGAGGGCAAAGCGAGAAGACCTTTATAACAAGCCTCCAACTCACTGAACATAGATTTTTTGGTTAGATAACCTAACAGTATTAGTAGGAAATGGAACCGTGGTGGAGAGAAACATATCCTCTTGTGCCGAGAAGTCCATCAAAGCTTCTACGTGATACCTGTGGACAAAAACACAAAGAGAAATGAGACTTATGAAGCACCATGTTGTAAAAAACCAACTCAAATAGGCGCTAATCACGGTAAGCGCGAGTCCCGGAAACACATTAAACCGGGACAAAACACGCTAGAATATCAAAGAAATCACCTGATAAAGAGATCCAGCTCCTTCCAAAGGTGAGTCCTCTCTTTCCGACATGACACGAACGTACAACAACCGTCAAATAAGTGAAAAACAAGGTAAACGCGCAGAAAATGTAGAGTAGCACAAAACCGCATGTAACCCTTAGCCAATAAATGAGCAAAGAGGAAGTAGTAGTCGGCGCATGCGCGGTGGTGGGGCGAGCATCCGCCGGACTACCTCTGACTCCCTGCCCAGTAGGGGCACCTAACTGTTTTTAATCTGAGTGTTTTATTGAGTGAAAGCCGATATTTAGCAATATCAAAAGTATTAGGGAGGTAAGTATACTCTTGATGTGAAAATACTTTTTCAGGGATTTATCATTGAAAGGGTTAATACGATTGAATGTAGTATGTAGAGAGAGAGAGTTAGAGAGACGTAGACCTGAAATCATAGCACATCATTCAGCAGCTCCGCAATTACTCATTCACAAAAAATTACAAGCGTCAATCCAAAATTCTCCAAGGTTTAGCTCGGGAAAGCAAGGTATTACTGGACTCATGTGGTTATGAAAATCTGGCACAGAAAAATGCATCTCTCCTTAACCCGTTAACCCGAAAATTTATTCAAGAAAATTTCAAGAAAGTGTCCAATTTCATACCAAGAAGACTATTTTTGAAAATTATCGAGCCAGTCATTGGTATATTTTCAAAAATAGTCTTCTCTTGATATGGTAAATGGACATTTCACAAGACCATTGCAGAAGTTGTTTTTGGCTGATATGAGGGAGAACGTGAATGCATTAAAATAAATATAATATTTGCAAATTATTTGTTTTTCTCAAGACCAAAGCGAATCGGATTATGGCTGGTCATAGCAATCCAAATGACATCCAATATGTAGCAAGAATTAGAAGAATGTTAACCATTTAGCTCTCGAATTTGTTCAAGGAAATTTAAATTTTCTCATTTAAAATGTCTATTTGCAAACCGAGAGAAGCATATTTTTGAAAATTTACCACTGGAATGACTGGCTCGGTAACCGAGCCAGTCATTCCAGTGGTAAATTTAAAAAAAATATGCTTCTCTTGCCCTGCAACTATCCATTCTACAAGACCACTTCAGCAGCTGGTTTTGGCCGGTGTGACCAGTAAAGGTTTAAAACACAAGATCTAGCTTAGAGAAGAAAGTGATGGACAGACGGATGGACAGACAGACGGGAGATGTAGACGTGCAAATATGGCACATGACAACACAGTATCTGCTTGCTAATATATTCACAAAGGGAAAAGTCACATGAATGAACATCAGTACAATAATCCTTTTCTATCTATTCCCCACATATTTCTAGCTAAGCTGCGCCCCACATCCGACCCCCTTATGCGTGTTGGAATCAGGGCTTCCACTAATTTCTATGCTATTGGAAGTCCAAGCAAGAAACATGGAAGTCTAAAATAGTTCAAATACATGTAATTTGGTTTAAATCATTGTTTTTACAGATGTTAGGCCCAAAAAATTGGAAGTCCACTTCTTTGGTAAGTTTTTTGGGAGTCCAAACATGAACTTTGGGAGTATAGGACTCCCAGACTTCCACTAGTGGAAGCCCTGGTTGGAATCCATTTGAAACTTGAATTCCAAGAATCAAAATTTCAAACTAAATATAGAGATAAGCTGTTGAATATTTTTAAACTGATTTAACAGGGGGCTGTTGCTGCCTACATTCAAATTAGTTCAAAATATTCAATAGAATGTTTATTAAATTGTAAAATCATCCGACATAAAATTCGTACACTCTTGACTTTTCATGTACATCATTTTGAATGCGACGTCAGCTAACTTATGACGTAAGATACTTGAATGATGCATCGTATCCCTTCATTGCTGCATCTAATCATACCCACCATGAGTGCTTCTTGCATCCATTCATCCAGCTCCTTCCTGTTTGAGTTACAGTGCTCCTGAAGGTCACTTCCACCAATAATCTGTGGCAATTTACCGGCACCAGCATGCATATTCTAAAAACAAAACAAAACAACGATTGAAACATTAACACTTTACTGGCTAAAATTTATCAAGAAAATAGAAATTTTTGCTTGCTCAATAAATATCCGCTTGTGGGTTCAAGATTATTTTTGAAAATTTGTCACTGGAATGACAGGTTCATTCCAGTATCCAATGGTAAATTTTCAAAAATTCTCTTGGCTTGTAATTGGATATTCCTCAAGACCACTCAAAAACCTGTTTAGTTTGGCTTGAAACTTAAGGGGTTAAACCACTTCTACAGACACTGACATACCTACACACACACTGACATACCTACACACACACTGACATACCTACACACACACACTGACATACCTACACACACACTGACATACCTACACACACACTGACATACCTACACGCACTGACATACCTACACACAAACTGACATACCTACACACGCACTGACATACCTACACACGCACTGACATACCTACACACGCACTGACATACCTACACACGCACTGACATACCTACACACGCACTGACATACCTACACACGCACTGACATACCTACAGACACACTGACATACCTACACACACACTGACATACCTACACACACACACTGACATACCTACAGACACACTGACATACCTACACATGCACTGACATACCTACACACGCACTGACATACCTACACACGCACTGACATACCTACACACGCACTGACATACCTACGCATGCACTGACATACCTACAGACACACTGACATACCTACACACACACTGACATACCTACACACACACTGACATACCTACACACACACACACACTGACATACCTACACACACACACTGACATACCTACACACACACACTGACATACCTACACACACACTGACATACCTACAGACACACTGACATACCTACATATGCACTGACATACCTACACACTGACATACCTACACACACACTGACATACCTACAGACACACTGACATACCTAGACACACTGACATACCTACACACAGACATACCCACAGACACTGACATACCTACACACGCACTGACATACCTACACACGCACTGACATACCTACACACACACTGACATACCTACAGACACACTGACATGCTATGCGGAGTTGCAGGATGACGGTTCGATCCCCCGACCGGGAGATGGTGATCAACAAATTAAATTAACGGGTGCAGCACTGTCGGCTAAGTTAGCACATGGAAATTGAAGCCGCACGTTGCCAGTGCGTCAATAAAATAAAAATACATATACTGCCAGAGCCGTGCTGGAGTCAGAGTACAATAGGCGTAAAAGCCTAGGATTGATTGTGACAGATGCATCCACAGATAGTCCCATATGAATCGTCAGTGTGTCAGTATATCAGACATGTGAAAGCTGGTCGGCCAATCCTTGACTTTTTAGTCTTGGTGCGGTGGTCCAGTGGAAAGATGCCTGGTTGCTGATGCTATGCGGAGTTGCAGGATGACGGTTCGATCCCCCGACCGGGAGATGGTGATCAACAAATTAAACTAACGGGTGCAGCACTGTCGGCTAAGTTAGCACATGGAAATTGAAGCCGCACGTTGCCAGTGCGTCAATAAAATAAAAATACATATACTGCCAGAGCCGTGCTGGAGTCAGAGTACAATAGGCGTAAAAGCCTAGGATTGATTGTGACAGATGCATCCACAGATAGTCCCATATGAATTGTCAGTGTGTCAGTATATCAGACATGTGAAAGCTGGTCGGCCAATCCTTGACTTTTTAGTCTTGGTGCGGTGGTCCAGTGGAAAGATGCCTGGTTGCTGATGCTATGCGGAGTTGCAGGATGACGGTTCGATCCCCCGACCGGGAGATGGTGATCAACAAATTAAACTAACGGGTGCAGCACTGTCGGCTAAGTTAGCACATGGAAATTGAAGCCGCACGTTGCCAGTGCGTCAATAAAATAAAAATACATATACTGCCAGAGCCATGCTGGAGTCAGAGTACAATAGGCGTAAAAGCCTAGGATTGATTGTGACAGATGCATCCACAGATAGTCCCATATGAATCGTCAGTGTGTCAGTATATCAGACATGTGAAAGCTGGTCGGCCAATCCTTGACTTTTTAGTCTTGGTGCGGTGGTCCAGTGGAAAGATGCCTGGTTGCTGATGCTATGCGGAGTTGCAGGATGACGGTTCGATCCCCCGACCGGGAGATGGTGATCAACAAATTAAACTAACGGGTGCAGCACTGTCGGCTAAGTTAGCACATGGAAATTGAAGCCGCACGTTGCCAGTGCGTCAATAAAATAAAAATACATATACTGCCAGAGCCGTGCTGGAGTCAGAGTACAATAGGCGTAAAAGCCTAGGATTGATTGTGACAGATGCATCCACAGATAGTCCCATATGAATCGTCAGTGTGTCAGTATATCAGACATGTGAAAGCTGGTCGGCCAATCCTTGACTTTTTAGTCTTGGTGCGGTGGTCCAGTGGAAAGATGCCTGGTTGCTGATGCTATGCGGAGTTGCAGGATGACGGTTCGATCCCCCGACCGAGAGATGGTGATCAACAAATTAAACTAACGGGTGCAGCACTGTCGGCTAAGTTAGCACATGGAAATTGAAGCCGCACGTTGCCAGTGCGTCAATAAAATAAATATACATATACTGCCAGAGCCGTGCTGGAGTCAGAGTACAATAGGCGTAAAAGCCTAGGATTGATTGTGACAGATGCATCCACAGATAGTCCCATATGAATCGTCAGTGTGTCAGTATATCAGACATGTGAAAGCTGGTCGGCCAATCCTTGACTTTTTAGTCTTGGTGCAGTGGTCCAGTGGAAAGATGCCTGGTTGCTGATGCTATGCGGAGTTGCAGGATGACGGTTCGATCCCCCGACCGGGAGATGGTGATCAACAAATTAAACTAACGGGTGCAGCACTGTCGGCTAAGTTAGCACATGGAAATTGAAGCCGCACGTTGCCAGTGCGTCAATAAAATAAAAATACATATACTGCCAGAGCCGTGCTGGAGTCAGAGTACAATAGGCGTAAAAGCCTAGGATTGATTGTGACAGATGCATCCACAGATAGTCCCATATGAATCGTCAGTGTGTCAGTATATCAGACATGTGAAAGCTGGTCGGCCAATCCTTGACTTTTTAGTCTTGGTGCGGTGGTCCAGTGGAAAGATGCCTGGTTGCTGATGCTATGCGGAGTTGCAGGATGACGGTTCGATCCCCCGACCGAGAGATGGTGATCAACAAATTAAACTAACGGGTGCAGCACTGTCGGCTAAGTTAGCACATGGAAATTGAAGCCGCACGTTGCCAGTGCGTCAATAAAATAAAAAAAGACATACCTACAGACACACTGACATACCTAGACACACTGACATACCTACACACAGACATACCCACAGACACTGACATACCTACACACGCACTGACATACCTACACACGCACTGACATACCTACACACACACTGACATACCTACAGACACACTGACATACCTACAGACACACTGACATACCTACAGACACACTGACATACCCACAGACGCACTGACATACCTACAGACACATGCATGTAGCATTCATAAGTGCAATCATCATCATCATTGTCGCCGTCGTCATCATCATTATCATCACTATCATCATCATTATTTGGTTATTCGGTGCATACTAATTTATTAACCTTTTCACCAATAAATCCATGAAAAAAATTCTTTATGATATAAAACCTATTCTGTTGAATGTTTTGAATTTAATTTGACTCGAAGTCGTTGCTGCCTTAGTTTTCCGGTAAAATTAATTAAAAAATATTCCTGTGTGGGTGCCTTGAAAATGAGATATGGGGAATTCATCGGTGATAGGGTTAATGTATGCAAAGATTCTAATGGACCATTATGGTTTTAGCTATGCTCCGCCCATCTCTAGCTAAGCTCCACCCACAACTCCCTCGTGTTGGGATCGATCGATCTCTGAAGACCCTGGCCATCAATTTCCAAAAAACTACACGGGTAAGCTGTTGAATATTTTGAAACTAATTTGACTGGGCGCTGTTGCTGCCTAAGGCACCAACAGCGCCCAGTCAAATTAGTTTCAAAATATTCAACAGCATGTTTATTAAATAGCAAAGAATTACAAAGACACAATTCATACAATGTGTCGGACCATTTGAGATTTGGTGACGGTCTATACGGAACCCTTTGTGATGTAATGATTATGATCTCATCATACACGCGCAGTGCTGATTATGAAATCATACGAGGTCGAATGATGAATGGATACTCTGGAAAGGTGAATTGTACATACAGTAGTTAAGAACATGACATTATGTATACAATAAAGAATCCATGAAATATCTGCGTTCTACAATGATCACCTTTTTGAACTTTTTAAAATTCTTGACCCAGTGACCTTTCCATTGCATATACCCATCTTTTTCAACAACTGTTGTTGTGGTACTTTGCTGTCTTTGAGGTTGCCGTGTGACTAAACTATGGAACTCTATGTTGATACATCTATTTGGAAGTTCATTATCCATAATAACTTCCTCCTTGACTGGAATGTGTGTCTGAATGAGAAAAAATATATATTATGAAATAATTAATGTGTAGAAATGTTAACTTGACCGTAATTTGAAACTTTGAAACTTGAATTCCGAGAATCGAAATCTCAAGATACACGTTAGCTGTTTAACACTTTGAAAATAATTTGACTAATGGCGTTGCTGCCTAATTTGTAAAGCTGCAGGGCAGAAACATTTTCAGTGATTCTTTAAGCAGTTTAACACTCAACTGGTTAAATTTGCCAATATGAGCTGGTAAATGACCTTGAGAAATGGTCAAAATGAACTTTTTTTAAAAAATTTAACACTGGAATGACTGGTTCGATCAGTCTTTCCGGTGAGATTTTCAAAATTATGCTCCTGTTGGTCTGCAAATGGACATTCTTTAATCTAAGCAAAGATTTCAATTTGTTTACCATTTTTAACAAATTAAAAAACTAAAGGTGTTTGCATGCACGTGCGTGCATGCATGCATGCGTGTGTGGGGGATAGTTACATGTCTGCTTGTGTTCCCGCACAATAGTGAATGTCCTCACCTGTCCTGCTGTCTTTTGTCTTGATGAGAGAAAGCCAGACAGCACAGGTGCGTTATGGTCCAAATCTGCTAGCTCCACTTCTGATTCCAACTCTGATTCTGGAACTAATTCAGGTTTCTAACAACAAAAATTAAGGTGTAACTTCAATTAGTGTGAAATACATGTAGGAAAATAAATACGCATTCTATAAGTATTGCCTTGCAATATGTGTTCCGTACTTGGCGAGATAAACTTTCTTGTTGCATTTCAACACTATTCAGATAATTAAAAAAGGCATACTACTTCAGAAATTGTTGAAAACCTGTGAAACAACAATTTGTTGTGTAACTTCTGATAATAGCAATGTAGATTCAATTCAATATGCCGACGGAAAGTTCATAAGTAACAACAACTTTTGAACTTATTAAGAAGCAAGAGCTTCGCAAACGGCGCATAATACATGATGACAAACCAATGAATGAGAAAATAGTGACTTCTTCCTCAGACCTAGACCAGTCATCCCAGGAAGTTTCAGTGATTAAAAAAAGTAGCCGCTTTTGTTTTTACGAGAATTGTTAATACTTACCAGATGTACTATTATGATAATGTCTATTATCTAGTCTAGCTCAAAATAAATGATTAAAAACTCCACACTCACCATCATCCTGCCCATACTGTGTCCAGGAATTGCCATAGCTCCAGGTACCGAGTCAATTCCCAATCACAGTCAGATTCGTCTTATATTTGTCTTGACAAACAGCTCAGCCTCACCTCAGCTGGGTGGCTGAGGGAGGCCATAGTACATCTGGTAAGTATTAACAATTCTCGTAGAAGCAAAAGCGGATGCTTTTTTGATTCTACTTCGAATAATACTTACCAGATGTACTATTATGATAAACTGTGGATTTCGACAGCCAAGAAACTCCGGTGGAAGGAGGTGAGGCTCGAAACAGCTCTCATCTACCATCCGACAGAGA
Organism: Chaetoderma sp. LZ-2023a; assembly: GCA_034401795.1. Classification (NCBI taxonomy): domain Eukaryota; kingdom Metazoa; phylum Mollusca; class Caudofoveata; order Chaetodermatida; family Chaetodermatidae; genus Chaetoderma; species Chaetoderma sp. LZ-2023a. The sequence goes on from CM067367.1 coordinate 3,896,388, forward strand.
AGGTTGTGACGAGACTAGAACACCAGCATATGCTTGACTTCCACCATCTGACTCATAGAGTGCTAAAGTTCCATGGTCTAGACCGCGCTCCCCCACCTCATTTGTCCGTACAAATTCCAGAGGGCTGTCAAAAAGGGGAGGCAACACCCACCAGATCCGTGTCAGCCCCAAGTCTTAGCTAGGGCAGTCCAGGAGAGTGCAAAAAGGCTACTACAACTTCTATTTTTTTTTAAACTATCAGTATATCGCTTAGATTTTCAAATTTCAATGAGCCTAATGTCTGTTGCAATGAATAAGATACTTTTGAACCAGACTTTTTACTTAATCAGTCTAGGAATTCGACTGTAAGTAAATTAATATTAGTCGCTTAATCTAAGAAAACACTCACCATTTTCTGAGTGCTTGGTCTTTCTTGATCATCACAGGAGCTCTGCCAAATCCACGGTCATTCTCAGATCATGTGCATCACCATTGCTCAGTGCATGTGGAAGAACCCTACGATGTATGCGTAAATAGTGGTCGGATGTGGCTTTAATTACGATTCGACAAATTGGTGACGGCTACCGGATTAAGTGCGCTGGAGACATCGCGAAGGTAGAAATCGGTGAATGACGACTCGGCAAGCCATTGTGCTACAGACATCACCTCCTCTAAAGAGACACCCGTATAAAGGGCCGATGATGTTGCTAGTGTTCGCACGATCAATCTGCTTTCCTGTTGCGATTTTATGCGACATCTGAATAGCATTGACTATCCAACGAGAAATGGTATCTTTCGAGGCGCGAAGATGAAGAGCTTTGAAACATAACCACAAAGATTTCGGGTCATCTCTCCACTCCTCAGTACATTTCTTATACATTTTCAAACATCTGACAGGACACCAAGCAGAAGAGTTTGGGTCATGTCTAATTAAACTTGGCAAATTGATCGGCTGTCCTGGATATTTAAGTGACTGATTCTTTGCCATGAAACAAAGACGTGGAAGTAGTCTTAAACCTTCACCCGTAACGACAAAACGGTCTTGTTTGGCAGAAAGCGTATGGATTTCGCTTCTCTTTCTCGCCGATGCTGCTGCAAGTAAGAAAACTGACGTAATAGTTAACAGTTAATATTTGTAGATCTAATTGGTTCAAAGGGAGTGCATGCCCTAAAACCTGTAGAACAAGAGATAAATTCCATGCTTGGCTTGGATTGGTCGCAAATTGCCCATTCCTTTAATAACTTCATTTAAAGTGTCATTCTCCACTCCTACAGTGGTCAGACTGGGAACAACTGAAGCTAATGCAGACTTATATGCTGCTAGGGTTGAAGGTACAAGTTTATCAACCTCATATAAATGACAGATAAAATCGGCTACGTGTTCAACAGATGCAGAAAAGGGATTGATATCTCTTTCCTTACACCACTCTGCAAATTTCTTGATTCTATAATTATATGTCTTGGTGGTTGACCCTCTTCTGGCTGAAGCGACAAATTTCGCTGCTTGCTCAGAAAAGCCACCCTCAATTGCTCGCTGCTTGATAACATCCATGCAGTCAATTGGAACATCTCCGGTCTGTCGTGGAGATACAGACCTTTGTTCTGAAAAATCAGATCCCTTCTGTCTGGAAGAGGGATTGGACTGCAGATCAGAAGGTCCAGCAGATCTGTCAACCATGATCAGCCTGGCCAATGAGGGGTTATCAGTAGTACTTGACATATGCCCTCTCTTATCTTTGCCAGAACTTTTGGGATGAGAATTGTTGGAGGATACGCATACGCGTACATTCCCTTCCAACTTATTGCCAGTGCGTCTACTGCTGGAAATAGTGGGTCCGGGATTGGTGACATATATGTGACCATCTTTGCGTTTCCTTTCCTCGCAAATAGATCCACATTCGGCTTGCCGAAATGTTTGAAAAGAACCTCCGCTACCGACTGGTTGAGCTGCCCTTCTGTTGGACGACAAACCATCCTTCGACTGAGAGCATCTGCTAGGATGTTCAATCTTCCTGGAATGTCTAACCGAAGAATAATATTCCTCTCTTGGCACCACAGCACAAAGGTTCCATATCATCATGCACAACTCTGGTGATCTCGTCCCGCCTTGGCGGTTCAAATAAGATACCACTGTGGAGTTGTCTATCCTTACTAGGACAATCTTGTCTCGGATTAAGTTCTCGAATTTTCGAACTGCTAATGCCACCGCTAATAATTCGAGAACATTTATTTGTTTCTGCGCATTGGTCCAATCCCATTCCCCTGACACTGACAGATCATCCAGCACTGCTCCCAAACCCATCATTGATGCATCTGTGAAGATGAACATCTGTGGTTGAGGAGGTTGTAGAGGAACACCTCGCAGGAGATTTTGTTCTGATAACCATCACTGAAGATGGAATATCAATGGTTCTTTTACTGGAATCCTCAGAGATAACGGATCCGTTCTCTGAGACCAGAATGACATTAAGTACATCTGAATCGGCCTGTGTTTGAGCGCCGCATAAGGAACCACCTTGTCCAGAGATACTAGTAAACCCAGTATTCTGAGAAACTGACGCACCGTCAGATAGGCTACTAGAGAAATTGATGAGGGGGGGTTCCAGTACTGCAATCAAACTTGACTCTGCTCTCCGCCGGAAAAGCTACACCGTCCCGGAGATTGAAAAATATTCCCAGATACACAAACTCCTGGGATGGAGTCAATTCTGATTTCTCTAGATTCACAATCCATCCTAGGTCCTTTAATAAGGCTAGGACTACCTGGAGATTGTTGCTCTGAATGACTGGATTCCCCGCCTTCAGCAGCCAGTCGTCTATATAAGTATGAACAGCTATGTTTCTCCTGCGAAGATAAGTCATGACGAGAACCACTTTGGTGAAGACCCTCGGGCTGTGGTCAGACTGAAAGGAAGCGCATTGAACTCCCAAACATTGTCTTGGAACGCAAAGCGAAGGTATTTCTGAAAAGGAATTGACATTGGAATATGAAAATATGCATCCTTCAGATCTATCGATACTGCCCACATGCCTTTCCTCAGCACTGTCATCACCGCTGCTAGTCTCCATCTGAAACTTTGGGAAAAAATTAATTTTTTCAGCAGTTTGAGGTTGAGAATCGGTCTCCAGCCTCCGGTGCGTTTCGGAATGAGGAAAATTATCGAATAGCAGCCCAGGGAGGACTGATTGCAGACTAAATGAATCGCATTCTTGTGCTGAAGATCTAAGATTTCTGAGCAAATGGTATCTAGACGATCGGATTCCGTTGAAATGGGCATCCACACTGGAGTCGATGTTAACGGAACTAACGATTGACGGATGAGCTAGTCCCGTTCATAGCCGTTTCTTAGCCAATGACAGACTAAAAAATCTTGCACGACCTGTTCCCTCTGGTTTGAGAACAGCTGAAGTCTGCCTCCGATGGTAGGAATCTGCACACAGCTCGTGGTCGATATTGCGCGATAAGACGTTAATTCGCTTGGGTGAAGATTCTCGACTCCCTGGGTTCTTGGCGCCACCGGAATGGGTCTCGCCGGAAACCCGTCAGGACCGTCCCCCATGGCCACCTCGTGGCTTCTTGAAATATGATGGCCCGGGACCGCCGCCACGGCTCTCCTTATGGGCAAGCCCTTCCTATCATCTTCATACGGCCTCTTATTAGAGCACTTGTACGAAGACGAACAGCCAGGTCCTTGAGAACCAGATGCCGGATGGGCATCATGGTCAGAAGGACGGAAGGGCGATCTTTGGCACTGCCTCTGCTGCTCCTGTCGGTGTTGCTTGTAGGACTGATGCGGCCGAGTCCTTTTCGTCAACTTCCACGACTTGCCGACAACCTCGTGCTCTGCCACCATAGACACAAGCTTGGAGAGGGCTTGCCGTGCCGAGCCGCCAAACAAGCCTGGACAATGAAGGGTGCGGAAGATAACGCAGCCCTCATCTCTGGTCCTGGTTATACACAATCAAGAACCATTCTCCTCCGCTCCGCCAATGATCTAGTGATCACCCTGGCCAGGCAATCCTGAGACAAGCGCATGGTGTCCCGGACAACCCCGGGAGCAGCCTCTGGCACTTCCCCACTTTCCGCCAGGCAGGTCAGCATACCCTGCAGGACGGTGCATCCGTGCGAGAGAACAGCTATAGCTGCTCTCGCCGCATCCTCAATGAGAGTTAACTCATTGAAGGGATCCTTGTTAGCTTGGGAAACCAAGGGTCGTGAACAACCCTTGGCTTTCCCAGCTAACAGCCTATTCAGTGCCTCTTTCCCTGACTGAAAGCCGAGGAACACGAGCATACTCATGGTAGGCCTACTCTGGAAAGCGGACCCTGCTCCTTATCCCCTTAGGGGCCTTGGGCAAAGAATACTCAGGATGAACCGGACGGTGAGCCGCGACTTCCAACATGTCAGAAGTCTGAGTGTCCAAGGGCAGAGTCGGCATGGCCGAAGAACCATTCGACAGAGCGCTAGCCACAGGCTCTGGCATCCGCTACATCGTCGGATCGCGCTAAGATCCCTGAACCCATGTCAACCCGAGACGGTTGGACATCCAGCCAAGAACCTGTACCCATTCAGCTTCGGTGCCAAAAGATGATTCGTCCATCAATGGACTACCATTCTCATCTTCCTTCTCACTCTTGGATGAAAAGGTCACTGACGATCCATGCTAAGAGCCACGGACCAAACTTCCCATTCGAAGCGGGTCAGTGGCTCGACTACTTGTGGCTCCAGTATCTAGCGAATCATCAGACACGGAATCACCGCAATCCATCAGCTCCAGCACGGGAGCCGGGACTACGGCCGCTCTACGGCAGATGGGACTCCGAAAGGAGCTGTCATAACTGCATCCGCGATGCCGACGGGAGCCGTATAACACAGCTCTGATGGCACTCCGAACTGCGCGAAATCCAGGTGAAAAATGCTCGACGGAACGTCAACATCTCCACCCGGTTGACAAACCTGTACAAAAACCATGGGCGACCCATGGGAAGTACCGGAATTTGTCACCTGTGAAAGCTCCGGCATGCTAGTCTTCCATCAGGAGGATATCTTCTTACTCCGCTGTCAGCTCCTGAGCCAAAGCAAGATGAACGACAGGTGTATGTCCCTCCGCAGAACTAGCCGGACCACCGATAGGTAATCCTGTACCAGCCTGCATCGACGGGACCGTGGACTGAAGACTCAAATATCGCCTTGAATTGGGCCGCCCAAACACCCAAGGCCGAGTCTATCCACTCATTCAGGCGCTCTTCCAGACCGTTGACTGATGGCTGATCCACTTTGGCCGCATTGTCCCTCGCGATGCTCGCCAAACGTGCACGCCGATCGCGATCAAATTCTGCCACCAACTCTGACGACCACTTCGCGCATACATCACAAGGGCTTCCAACTTTGCACTTCACACAGGCAACACAGTGATGGCCCAGAATTTCCACTTCATGAAGCGGTTACAGCGCGAGCATAGCGTATCAGGCGGGGCCTTGCCTTGCGCTTCACCTTCTGCGAATACAGAATAAGTATTAAAACGCTGCACATGATAATATGATGATGAGCAACACACACAATTTACTTGATTGTAATTTTAAAATTACTTAAAATATTAACTTTCTCTTAGATTAATGATAATCAAGTTACAGGCAGGAAATACATTGTGTATTTGAAAATTTTTAGAGTGAAAATTTTATAAACACGACTTGTTAATTAACAAACGTTAAAATAGCAATGAAATTAAGACCAATCGCTACTAACACCCTCGACAATGAAGCGAGAGCTAAAGATCGGCTTAAAACAGAGTGCATAGACACGCCAAGCCAAAACAAAATGTTAATCATTGGCGCCGCCATCTTGGCTATGGGTGCAACCATCTTGAAAGGAATCGAGTCGCAAGAGAAATTAACCGAGTACCCGGATAAGATTAAAAAGTTAACGGAGTAACGGAGTGACTCCAACAATGGCTACCATTTTAAAACAATGTGCCAATTTACGAAAAATTCAAACAGTCATTACGGCACGAATGTATTAATTCTAGATTGATACAACCTGCCCCTGTGATGATTTTCCTTTTCTTTCCCTTCCATAAAGCCAGCAATCAAATCATGCACAGATTACTCAAACTGCAAAAATTCAAGCAAAATTAAGACTAAGAAAAATGCGACTGTATAGTCGAGCAAAATAGACGAATCTGACTGTGATTGGGAATTGACTCGGTACCTGGGGCTATGGTAATTTCCGGACACAGTATGGGAAGGATCATGGACAGTGAAGAGTTTTTAATTGTTTATTTTGAGCTAGACTAGATAATAGACATTATCATAATAGTACATCTGGTAAGTATTATTCGAAGTAGAACCACTAAACGGTCAGGGAATTATCGTACTGAACCAATTTTTGAAATAGCCACCGGTGACTGTCAGCCATCTTGGATTGCGGAGCATTGTCAATTTCCATAGGTTTCTTCCTTAGACCTAGTCCAATCATCCTATGAAGTTTCAAAGTGATCCAATAAATGGTAACAGAGTTATCATCCAGAAACCAATTTTCAAGATGGCTGGTGGCCATCTTGGATTTCGGATCATCATCGATTTCGAGAGGTTTCTTCCTCAGACGTATTCCAATCATCCTATGAAGTTTCAAAGTGATCCGATAAACATTGATTGACCCATTCAGTCATCCATTGACTAATTAGAATATTAGCAGCTGTATAAAATTACCCCAGACTCCCCTACAAAAAGGAATCCCGGCCAATGACGTAGTGACATTATGACGTAGTCTGTGCAAATGGAGACGCATAAGAAGGTACATAGAGATATATTATTTTGAAGAAATAGGACCTGTATTTTATTAGTTTGTGAATAAGTATTATCCAATTATAGCTTTGTGTGTGTATATAACCATATCGTTATCATTTGTAAGTCTTCAGTGGTGGAATCCATGTCCGTTTCGTGAAATGACTGACTGATATAAATTTCAGTCGGTGTGCTTTTCACGTATACGGTCAATGCTTGACTGCTGCCATTTCAGGATTTGGGGGCATCCTTTATAGTAAGCGACGGGGGATGTGCTGGAAATGGCCATATGAGACAAAACGCAAACAATATGGCGGTAGCTCACCTGGTTGGATTTAAGGGTATACATCCATATTTTTTTGGCGCATTAGCTGCTATTTTTGTGAAGTCATGACAGCTTTAACTCTATAGTTTTCTGGCAATTGAGAGCCAGGAAGTTCATGGATCGATCGATCCAACATGGGCAAAGTATGGGTGGAGCGGAGCTAGAGATGGCGGGGCATAGCTAAAACTGAAGTCCTCCCATTACCTGTGGTGTTACTGGTTCTTGTTTTGCTCTGCTGAGTGACTGAGACGCAGGTCTACTTTCACCCATTTGTAAATTCGGAGCATCTGATGAAGTACTGGGCTGAGGTTCAACGAGTGTGTTCAATTCTATCACAGCAGGCATGACAGGTACTGTAGGCGATGCCGCTGCTATTGCTGATTTAGTTTTCTGTTGCTTAGCAGGTTGCTGTTCCATGACATCATCCTCATTGTCCAATAACCTGCTAATCAAGACAAGAGACTAAGAACAAGTCGTAAGACATAGTATAGAAAATTATTATCCCCATATTTTTCGAAGCAAATGGGGGATTATGCCGCTAAGCCCGTGTACATTCATGCAGAACTTGATTGTAACACAACTCCTCCAAAACCATTGGACGGAATTCAAGCAACTTTGGTATGTGACTTACCCATTTGAGTGCAAGTCATTTACATTTGATTTCGCCCACGGGGTGTGGGTGGGGTAAAAAGGTCAAAGCATTGAACATGGGGATTTACGATGACATATCATCGACCAAGCAATCTAGTAATATTTATCATATATGCAGTATCTCAGTAAAGCATGCACGCTGTGTGTGAGAGTTTGGAACTTTAAGGCTCAAATGTTCACCATCGTACTTACATGTATTTTTAACTACTTGATGGTCGAGCCGACCAAAACCAGACTCTGCAGTGGTCTTGAGAGATGTTCATTTGTAGACTAAGAAGACCATTTTTGAAAATTTACCACTGAAATGACTGGCTCAATAATTGAGCCAGTCATTCCAGTGGTAAATTTTCAAAAACATTCTCTTGATCTACAAGCGGACATTGCTGAGAATATTTGAATTTTCTTGACCAAATCTTACTATTAAAGAAAGGGTCAAGATAAAAAATTGCTTAGCATGAGTTCATTCTTACGTGAGGTCACCCACGGACAGATGACCTTAAAGGTCACCCACGGACAGATGACCTTAAATCCTTTAAATTTCTTTTGTTTATTCACCTTTTCAACCCGAGAAACCCAAAATGACAAATCTTTATAAGGTAAGAAATATTTTGAACATTTTGAAACTATTATGACTGAAACAGCTTTCCATATATAGTTGCTTTAACCCTTTAACACTCAAATTTGTTCAAGAAAATTTCAATTTCCTCATAGAAACTGTTCATTTGCAGACCACGAGAAGACGAAAATGCACATGTACCACTGGAATAACTGGCTCGGTTATCGAGCAACTCATTCCAAGTGGAGAATTTTCAAAAATAGTCTTCTCTTGAACTGCAAACGGACATTTCTCAAGACCATTGCAGAAGCCAGGTTTTTTTTGGCTGATATGAGGGATAAATGGGTTAAAATTGAAATACTGATACTTCAAGAATAAATTCACGAGGTGGACTTACCCCTTACCCCTCTGATGTCAATATTCTATCCTTTCCTGTGTCGATAGCAATGAAGCTCATATACATTTTCCAACAATTTTGGTGGATGATGTTGCCGTCTATGACAGCACCATCTTCCACCAGATTTGTTGAGAAATCAACACCATTTCACCTTTTTAATTTAATTTGAAAATTTCAAATTTCGACCTCAGAGTGGAAATGGTTAAGTATTACCTAGGGGTAGATCTTAAGGATTCTTTTCTACTAACCCAGGCGGGAGAGCACATCATTGATTTTACTATCAAATTTCACAAACCCAATGTTTGTACTTAGGTCAAAACTGATCACTTCTTTAATCTTTTCACCGATGGATCCCTATAAAACACATTTCCAAAGCAACAATACAGAGAAGCTGTTGAATATTTTGAAATTAATTTGTTTGAAAAGCCGTTGCTGCCTAATTGAAGGTAGCAGAAAATCTTTTGTCAATTTTTGGTGGGTACTGAACATAATGACGTTATAACTGTTTTTAGTATTTCCTCATTTGAGAGCATTACTAACCCAGACGGGTTAGTACAGGTGTAGTTTTACTAACCCATATGAAATACTACTATCTCGAGTTAACGGGTTAGTGTTAAAATCAAGCCTGTTACCGGTATTAATAATTCCCTACCTTTTCCTTTGATATTTTGGTGATACAGGTCTGTCATTTGTCTTATTGACGACACTAGCATCTGTTACTTGACTTCTTTTCTTATTTGACTCCGTTCTTGAACTAGCAACTTGTTTCAAAGGAATGATTGAAAAAGGGTTCTCATTATCCCCATCATCATCATCATCGTCATCATAAATCAGGTTTCTCTTCAATCGACTCGATCGTTGTGATCTCTGAGATTCCATCTGTTCTGACTTCGTTGCACTGTTAATATATTTCTTAAATGGATCAGACGTATCGCCCAACTCATCACTATCCATAGCACTAGATTGAGATGTTTCATTTTTAGCAAAATCACAATTTGAAGTTCTATTTTCAGAAGATGTTGTCGGCACTGGTTGTGATGTTGGCTCTATTTCCATAGCAGGAGCTGTATTTGCCACACCATTCCTTGCACTTTTCTTCATTGTAGGAACAGGCTGCGAAAAAATATCCGTTTTTTTGTATGGTATATTTATTCCTGACTTATCATTCTGGTTTTCTCGCTCAGTTTTACATACACTACTAGATGCTGTTAAGGAAGCAGCATTTAATTTAGTTATTTGAGGAATTGCAGGTATTGCAAATGTCCCGGGTTCAGATTTGACCTTCGGCAGAGATTTGTTAGTTTTCTGTGTCGGCAGAACAGTCTCATCAATTATGGATGGCTGAGATGATTTCTGAAAATGTCAATGAGAAATAAGAAATAATATGTACATAAGAGTAAATTATCATTATTTATAATTTTATATCTACCTTTTACTTGGTAAAAAGACAAATTTTCTCATTGCAAATGCCCATTTATAGACAGAGATGATTTACGAGAGGGAACGAAGGAGGGAGGGATGGAGGGAGAGATCCAGCTACCGTAATTTCTCGACTAAAGGCCGCCCTCGAATATAGGACGATGTCCCAAATTTGACCAAAATCCGCCCAAAAAACTCTTATAATCAAGTATAGGACGCTGCTAAATTTAGAAAAAACGTACCTTTAAAAAATCGAAAATTGGTATAAAAAATAACCATCACTCAGCGATTTGTTTAATGCATGACTAAAATTATCATGGTGGAAGAGAAATTATTAATTAGGACCGCCTAAATATCGTGTATCTTCAATAAAGATTGTTTATTACATCAAAATTAATCTAATTTTGGCATAAAATGTCTCCTTGAAAACATAGAAATCGTGTGATAGAAACAGATTGTAATGGCTCTTTTGCATTTGGAGGCGCTGTGTGATCTTATGCGCTAACAGGAGTTGGTTATCTGGCTCTTTTGTGATTGGAGGCGCTGTGTAATCTTATGCGTTAACAGGAGTTGGTTCTAAAACGGGTATGGGAATATTCAGATGGTCACTAGTTGTAATGACTCTTTTGCGTTTGGAGGCGCTGTGTGATCTTATGCGCTAACGGGAGTTGGTTATCTGGCTCTTTTGTGATTGGAGGCGCTGTGTAATCTTATGCTCTAACGGGAGTTGGTTATCAAACGGGTACAGGAACATTCAGTTCCTATCGCGCAATGATGATATATAGCAATTTCCGAGTGCAGAATATTTAGATCCGAGTACTCGCTCTAATTAGAATAAAGATCTTTTGCGATTGGAGGCGAATCACGTGATTTATACACGTATCTTTTCGCGACGCCATTTTATGTCAAATTCTGGATTAATTTTGATGTAATAAGTGATATGTATTAAAGAATAAGCAATATTTAGGCGCCCCAATTTAATAATTTCACTTCCGCTTGGTGTTTTTTTAGTATACATTAAACATAGTCGTCAGGCAGCGCGAATTGTCTAGGGTAACATTTAGTTCAATTTCCGTGGTATAATCTGTGAATTTTTAAGAAAAATTTTTACCCAAAAATGTGTGGAAGGAATGTTCTCGATTATAGGACACACACCCCTTTCTAGTAGATGTATTTTGACAAAAAAACTGCGTCCTTTAGCCAAATTTCTACGGGATGCCCCACCCATATTGAGCTAAACCCCACTAACTTTGTATGCATATGTGAATCGATTTTAACACTTTTATCCATGAATTCCTAGAATCTCATTTTCAAGATAACTATACAGATAAGCTAGCTGTTCAATATTTTGAAAGTAATTTGATTGGGAGCATATGGCAGCAACAGATCGCAGTTCAATTAGTTTCGAAATATTTAACAATATGTTTAGTAAACTGTAAATTTACCAAAGACATACAATCAGACAGTTACAGGTAGTTTCAGAGAAATGGCCACGGAAAGTCACACCAACAGAGAGATATTTATCATATAAACAAGCCTTCTAGCCCGTTCCATATTTTTCGATATGAGCACACGTGCCATATTCAATGGAGTATTTTCATTGGCTGTTGGGTGCACAACCCATTTAAATCGACCAATTAAAACATCGATTGATGTGAGCGTGACGCGTAGGGATTATTACTACGCGGTACTGTTTTACTACGATTTGTCATCGCAAAATGTCATCGTTTGACAGTTTATCAGTCGGCAGCGAAGTAATGATTGATGGCCGTGGCTCTGCGATAGTCTTAGAAGAAAAGTGTAGTTTACGGCTGACATCGCCAGATTTTGTGTTTGTCACTATATTTTGCTGCGCATTCAGTATCTGTTATCAAGTAGTGGTGCGTCACAGCGGCGGTATCGATTTCACGAAAATTAACAATGAAAAATCAAGATAAAAGTCACATCAGCAACTATTGGCAAACATTTCAAAATTACAGTTTATATGATAAATAAAATCTCAAACTCGGTCACTTTTCATATCACTATTATGAGCCTCGTTGAAAATTATCAATTGTTAATTTTCAACTAGGTCAATAATAGTAATATGAAACGTGACCTCGTTCCAGATTCTCTATATACGTAACGGCAATCCCATCATTTACCTATAAAGAATTGGTAATATCAAAATTATGTGACCTAAATCTCACCTCAGTTTTGATACGAATGCTAGGATCCGGCTTCATACTTCGCTGCCTGTAAAAAAGCAGACATCACAAGATGACCTAATGGAGGAATCCAGCCTTAGCTATGCACCGCCCATCTCTAGCTAAGCTCCGCCCATGCTTTGCTCGTGGGATCGATCCATCCCTGCACTCTCTGAATCTCGATTTTCAGAGAACTATACAGGTATTATATACCGGAAAGATGTTGAATATTTTAAAACTAATTTGACTGGGTGTTGTTGCTGCCTATGGCAGCAACAGCAACCAGTCATATTAGTTTCAAAATATTCAACAGCATGTTTAGTAAATAGTAGACATACAATTTGTACAACTTGACGGACTATTAAGCATTTATGATGGACTAAATCGTGTTATTCATGACGTAATTGATTATGATGTCAGCCTACATGTGATGTTGTTGATTATGATGTTACATGATTGATCGATAAACTGGATTCCTCTATTATATAATAAAATTACAGATTCACACAATAAAGGAATAACATTTTCTAAACATCATATCAATGGACAATGCAGACAAATTGCCTTGACGTACCGGATAAAATCACTGATTCCTTATGAGAGAAAATATTCACAGCTCTCATGTAAGCTTGAGTGATATTTACTTTGGGTAATAATGTAAAATTTGTCAGAATTCAACCAAATTTGGGGTGTGATTTACTCAAATGATGTCGCATTGTAAGGGGATATCCACATTAGGTTATGCCCCCAGGGTGGGGTGGGTCAGAATAAACGAAATCAAGGATTTCTTTTTTCACGAGAGAGTTGATACTTACCTCCCTAATACTTTTGATATTGCTAAATATCGGCGTTCACTCAATAAACACTCAGAATAAAAACAGTTAGGTGCCCCTACTGGGCAGGGAGACAGAGGGTAGTCCGGCGGATGCCAGCCCCACCACCGCGCATGCGCCGACTACTACTTCCTCTGACTAATTTATTGGCTGACACACATGCAACTATTAAGAGCCTGAAGACCGAGCCTCTGTGGGGTGGAGAGGCCGGGTCCGTATCTAGGGAGGTAAGTATCAACTCTCTCGTGAAAAAAGAAATCCTTGATTTCGTTTATTTCACTTCAAGAGTATACTTACCTCCCTAATACTTTTGATATTGCCAGAATTCGACAAGGAATTCGGCGGGAGGGAGGCGAGGTCAAAAGACCAGCTCTTCCCTATACGCTTTTCCACGTTCAAGGCACTTAAACTTCTGAAACTGTGTGAACACAGGCAGGATTTGATGAACATCGGCTAACACCAACCGATGGATGAGATGACCAAATGTCATATGCGCTCCCCCCCCCCCCCCCCTTCCTGGGAGGAAGACTAGAATGACCTCAATGTCCCATACGCTCTCTACGTACCAGTGCCATGTACAATAGGACAGAGACGAAAAGGCTCCATTTTCGTATACTCTCAATGATGAACCACATCACAACACAAACCATCACCATATTAATAACAAAAAGTAACGTGACAATACAATCAATAATGAACAACACATGAACAAGACTGACCTTGTTGAACCTGGCAGCTGTCATCATCTTCCCAGTGGTGAAGACTGATGCAGTCCCAAAAAGTGGTTGTTTCCATTAATTAATTGTGAAGTATATAAGCAATGAGGAAACCCTCATCAAAAATCATACAAGCGATTATTTTTCCAAAATCGACAAGGCGAGAGGATTTGAGGTGTCACGGAGATAATGGTCTGTAAAACTTGACTCACAGTGCCACTGAGCAACGGACATAATGTCATCCACAGGGACCCCATTAAATAGGGCAGTGGAAGTCAACACGCCGCGGACACTGTGAGCCTTGGCCATGTCAACCTGCTTACCAGTGGCGGATTTATGACAAAATTGGATACACTCTACAATCCACCTGGAAATGGTGTCCTTAGACGCCCTGCCATGGGGTTCAATATATGACAACCATAACGCTGACTGATCGGTCCGCCACTCCGAAGTACGCTGTTTGTACCGAAGCAGCGCCCGAACGGGACACCATGCTTTAGAATTAGGATCATATCTAGTTAAAGCAGGCAAAAAAATAGGTTGACCTGGATATTTCAAAGACTGATTCTTAGCCAAGAAATTAATCCTAGGTAGCAACTTAAGGCCTTCCCCTGTAACCACAAAACGGTCCTCCTCGGCTGATACGGCATGAATTTCACTCCTACGCCTAGCCGAGGCCGCAGCAATTAAAAATACAGTCTTAAGAGTTAACAGTTTCATAGAAATGGAACTAAGTGGTTCCAAAGGCTTATCACCTAGTACCTGAAGCACTAGCGATAAACTCCAAGAAGGAATCACCGGGGGATTCCTTGGTCTTAGATTGCCCATGCCTTTAATTAATACATTTAATGTACTTACTTCATCACTTCCCCTCTTAGCCAAGCAAGGGATAACAGTCATTAAAGCTGACTTATAACCAGCAATAGAGTTAGGCTTGAGGCTATAGGCATCATACAGGTGACAGAGGAAATCAGCTACTACCTGAATAGATGAATCCATTGGATCAATACATCTTTTTGAGCACCACTCTGCAAATCTGTTGATTTTATAATTATATGCTCTGGAGGTTGACCCCCTCCTGGCTTTGGCCATAAACATGGCTGCTTGCTCAGAAAAGCCCTCCGTAAGTCTAGATTCCTTGACAACATCCACGCAGTCAATCGGAACATTGACGGATTGTTGTGAAGGGCCTTGCCCTGGAATATAATGTCGTTCATCAGAGGCAGAGGAACCGGATTGCAGACCAGAAGGTCCAGCAGATCCGTATACCATGATCGGCTTGGCCAATCTGGGGCGATCAGAAGCACTTGGCACTCCTGTCTGATTTTCTGAAGAATTTTTGGAATCAGGATTGCTGGACGGAATGCGTATGCATACATTCCCGCCCAGCTGATAGCTAACGCATCTGTTGCGAAAGCGCTTGGATCTGGAATCGGAGACGTACGTCGTCATCTTCGCATTCCTCTTCGTTGCGAACAAATCGATGTTGGGCTTCCCCCAATGGTCGAACAGACGATCCGCCACACATTGATTTAGTTGCCATTCCGTCGGTAAAACACTCATCCTTCGGCTCAATGAGTCTGCTAGCAGATTTAACCTTCCCGGAATATGAACTGCTTTCAAGGTAATCCTGTGATCCAGGCACCAGCAAAGCAGTTTCCATGTCATCATCCAGAGACTTGGCGACTTCGTTCCGCCCTGGCGGTTTATGTAAGTCACTACTGTTGAGTTGTCTGAACGAATAAGAACAATCTTGCCCTGAACTTTCTGTAAGAAATGTTCCAAGCCCAGGACTACTGCTCTTAATTCCAGTAGATTTATATGTTCCTTCGACTGTTCCAGATCCCACAGGCCTGATATCGTGGATTCTTCCAGGCAAGCTCCCCACCCCTCCATCGAGGCATCTGTGTACACAGTTACCTGAGGGTGAGGAGGGGTTAGCATCACCCCCACCAGGAGATTCCCTGTCTTCAACCACCATTGCAGGTGGTGAATTAGAGGCGCCAACACTGACACATTCGAGTTCAGTGAACCTGTACTCTGGGTCCATTGTGTCATGAGAAATAACTGGATCGGTCGCCTGCGTCAGGCGGCCTGAGGAATAACCGGTTCCAACGAAACCATCAACCCCAGCATTCTCAAGTAAACCCATGCCAGGACATGACGACTGTCGCACTGACTGAATTACTGAGATGAGTCTCTGAACTCTCTCCTGAGTAGGATAAACATATCCTGTCTCTAGATCGAAGAACATCCCCAGGTAAACAAACTTCTGGGATGGAGTCAGCTCTGATTTCTGAAAATCTATCATCCAGCCTAAATCCGTGAGAGTTTTCAAAACAATCTCCAGATTGGTCGATAAACTTTCCTGGGTGTGTGCTTTTAACAGCCAGTCGTCTATGTACGTGTGGACTGCTATGCTTCTCCTGCGGAGGTATGCTGTAATCGCAAGAACCACACGGGTGAAAACCCGAGGAGCGGTGGAAATTCCGAAGGGTAATACCCTGAATTCCCACTGTCTACCCTGGAATGCAAATCTCAGGAAGCGACGGAAACTCCTTGCTATGGGAATGTGGAAATAAGCATCCTTCAAATCTATTGATGCTGTCCACATTCCCTTCTCTAACCCCGCCAACACCGAGCGCACAGTCTCCATCTTGAAACTGGGCGTCTCTAGGAAATTGTTCAACGGCTTGAGGGTGAGAATTGGTCTCCACCCTCCGGTGTTTTTTGTTACTAAGAACACGGTTGAATAGAAGCCCGGACACTTCTGTGCCGGCTGAATAGCTCCTTTTTGTATGAGGGTATTTATCTCCTCCTCGATACACAACCTTTGATCTGGATCTCTCGGATTTGGAGTCCAGATTGGCACTAGAGACAGTCGCGATGGCGGGCCTGTCATCCAATCGGGATGATACCCGACTGAAAGCCATCGCAAGACTAAACGGTCCTGAGTCAACCGTTCCCACTCTTGCGTGTGGTCGGCCAGCCAGCCTCCCACCGGTCCACCTAGGGAGAGAGGTGGACATAAGGAGTGCAAGAGTGGCACTGTTTCCTTCGCCAGAAACACCGGAGTGGTTCTCACCGCGGTAACGGGCCCATCAGGCACAGATCCTCGCACGCCACGCCCAGCACCGAGGTGAGCGGGTGGCTGCCTGGTTGACTGCGCCTGAGGAGCCTGCTCCCCCCTCACTGCTGGCCGAATCGCACGCGGCCTAGGCCGACGCTGCGATGGTGGGTGGCCTCTGACCTGGCCACCTCGAGCCTGCAGGGGACGATACGCAGGGGGTGCGGCGCGAACGCGCTCCCGACGGAGCACTTCAAACTGCTGGCGCAGCGCCCTCTGATTATTGACCAGAGTAACCGTCTCCTGGAGGTGCCTACATCTCTCACCTCCAAAGAGACCAGGACCCGTCATAGGCGTACGCAGTAGCCTATTGTACAGGTCCTGGGACGGGCACAGATTGTCCAAGGCAAACGTGCGCCTCGCCCGGACACTCCTGGTCACCGCCCGAGTCATGCAGTCCAGAGCCAGGTTGATACCATCCTGGATGGCTCTCTGGACTGTGACCGGTCTCGGCTGGCGCGATGCGGATGCTGTTACTACCCCCTGTAACAGCTGGGAGACATGGGACAGAGCGGCAATCGAAGCTCTCCCACTCTCCTCCTCATCACGCAACGCGGCATTGGCCGAACGCAACGCGTTCGAACACAAAACTCCCGTGTCAGAACGGGAGCCTGGCCACGCATCTTCACCCAAAGCCGCGCGGTCATCACACGCTAGGCTTGGGTACCACACCATACCTCTGGTAATCCAGGGGCACGATGCGGCAACGCCTGGCCACCTCGCGAGGGGCCTTCGCGAGACGCCCATTCGCCTTGATGGACGTCTCCGTCGCCGCGAACATGTCGACGACATGCTCTGCTAACGGCAGAGATGGCATAGCGCTAGCAGTAGCCTTACCAGCTAACCACGGCCTGTGATCATGCTGGCTAGCCGACTGCTCCACGGGAAGATCTGGCCTAACACTTACCAGCTATTGGCAAGCGACAGACCAATCCTCTTCCGTGGCTAGCTGCGAGCGCTCTACAAGACGGAGGCCTTCGTCTTCCTCCTGAGCAGCAGAGCTTGACGGCGGATAAGCTGATACCCCTGGCAAGCCTGGGAAAGCATGCGAGCCCGAAAGAACAGGCATGCTAATCTGACTGGCCTGACCAGGAGCAGGCGCCGTGGTAGAGCGCGGGGCAGATACCGCTCCACCACGGCCCCGGCCAGCACCAGCGATACTCTCGGCAAGCCGAGGTATGCGTTATAGCTGGCCATCAGCACCGTCCAGGGCCACCTTCTGAGCCGTGAACTCTACTCCTGCGTGAGTAGAGCCCTGGAATATGTCGCCTGTATTCCCCGCGAGGGGTGCACAGACGTCACAATCCATGGTCACGTCCTCAGACGGCGACCATAACAGGTAATCCTCTTCCTCCTGGCCAGAAAGAGTAGACTCCGGGTCAGCAAAGAGAGCTAACCCGGACTGGCCAGGAAAGGTGCCATAGGAGGTACTGGCACCTGCGGCGTGCGGATACCCCTGGACTGATAAGCAGCCCGCGGGTTCCAGCGACAGCTGTCCACGACCCCTCGGCGCGGCACCAAGCCTGCTGCCAGGGTCGTGGGATGCCCCAACTAATGGGGCCACCTCTGAATCTTCGAACAACGGAAACGGCCTACGGAAAGGTGATTCAGAGGTGGGGATTACCTGCTCTGAAGCAGATGCCGAGGACGACAAAGGATCTGGTCCAGGAAGCATGCCACGAAGCAACTCTGGAACCAAATCCTTTATCTTCCTCTTCATCTCTCCCAACATCTCACTCCGGAAGGCCTCCATGTCCACCGCGGACGAGGCCATCCTCTTACCCTTCTTACTTACACCCTCTCTTTTCTGCTTCCTCTCCTCCTCCACCACCTTGTCCTTTGCCTGCAAAGACAAAAACTCGGCCATTAGCTCGCCCCCCCCCCCCCTGCCCCCCACTGCTTGCATACCTCACACTTGAGCAATGGCCCACAGGGACTACAACTAAAACACAGGTGAGGAACGAACCTATCCTTAAGGAACCGTCCACAGGACGAGCAACCAGATCTCTGAAACAGGACAAAGACAATGAGTAATTTTGTTAAGGTTAGAAAATCAAAACCAAACTAAAAGAGAGGGAAATGATCATACGATCAATAATCATCTGAAACCAGCGTTGGACAAAACTTTAATTGTTAATAAAAGCAAGGCTGATTATGACGTCATGAATCCCATGACAGTAAATTAATCGATCCGACCAACAAGCAGGCGTGCGGACGAATTGTATTCATAACCAGAACATCTTTCGAACGGTTATTCAGACTACACAACCATCAGATACACAACGATAACAATGGCAATTACAGTTAATTTTCTTAAATAATTAACCTCACCTCATATCATTACTTAGATACCTGACACTTTGTATAGACAAACCATCCAACGTGATGAACTGGAGCACTCCACCAACTGTACGCCTCTCAACTCTCTCCACCTCAGGGGAAGGAATTGGATCAAGAGGGCAAAGTGAGAAGACCTTTATACTAGGCCTCCGACTCACTGGACATAGAATTCTTGGTTAGATAACCTAACAGTATTAGTAGGAAATGGAACCATGGTGGAGAGAAACAAACCCTCAGATGCTGTGATGTCCATTACATATCCTAACAGATACCTGTGGACATAAACACAAAGAGAGATTAGTATTATATAGCACCATGTTGAAATAAAACAACTAAAACAGGCGCTTATCACGGTAAACGCGCGTCCCGGAAACACATTACACCGGGAAAAACTCGCTAGAATATATTAGAAATCACCTGATATAAGGATCCTGAGCCGTCCTCCGGCGAAGCCACTCTTTCTGACATGATCACAGGCGATAATACTTCCAATATAAGAACTTAAATGCGTTAGAACAAGTGAAAAGTGAAAAACCACAAAAAACATGTGTTCACTCTCTGCCAATAAATTAGCAAAGACGAAGTAGTAGTCGGCGCCTGCGCGGTGGTGGGGCTGGCATCCGCCGGACTACCTTCTGTCTCCCTGCCCAGTAGGGGCACCTAACTGTTTTTATTCTGAGTGTTTATTGAGTGAACGCCGATATTTAGCAATATCAAAAGTATTAGGGAGGTAAGTATACTCTTGAAGTGAAATGCTCAAGTTTTCGGAATTCAATAAAATTTGTTGTGAGCTACCCATATGACATTTACTATTGGCCCTGTGGGTAGTAAGGGTGTGTGGTGAGAGGTAGGTGCAGAATATCAAAGTTGGTGAAAGTGTGTGGATTTATGATTGGACTACACATTCTGGTATCAAATTACATTACTCTTAAGCACAATATCTATTTTTATCTACTCTTGTACACATATACCACTCAACCCTTTAACCATGAAATTTGTTCAGGAAAATCTCAATTTTTCTTATAGAAAATGTCCATTTGCAGACCTGGAGAAGACTACCATTGAAAATTTACCACTGGAATGACTGGATCGCTTATCGAGCCAGTAATTTCAGTGGTACATTTTCAAAAATAGTCTTCTCTTGGTCTGCAAATGGACATTTCTCAAGGCTACTACAGAAGCTGTTTTTCGCTAATATGAGTATTAAAGGGTTTAGCCTGTCATTCCTGGCTTTCGTCCTGCACAATTTCAAATCAACTCTACAGCCAAGATGATGAATACTTTGAACCTAATTTGACTGGAAGCTGTTTGTCCCGAAAACAGCAGCAACATCCAGTCCAATTCGAATCAAAATATTAAACAAGGTATTTCTTGTAAAAAATTTATTGAGAGGTATTTCCACAATGTAATCTCAAACACCGTACCATATTTCTGACAAATAACTACACAGACTTTCTGGCAATGACTAACCTAATCTGTGACGGTTCCGTGTCAGTAGCTAGAACCTCCGACACTTGAGATGTATCGATTACTTGTTGTGACAATGACTGGGAAGGCAGGCCGGAAAACATCTGCTGGGCTGCAAAAACAACCGGGTTCAGTGTAGAATAGATCATCGTTTGTATATCGTGTTCTGGCTAGGAAGTTGTGCGGGAATTACATTTGAGGATATTATCCCTTTAATGGTCAAGATTTAACCCTTTAATGACTAAAGTTGGACAAGAAAGTCCAGATATTCACCTATTGGATGTTCATTTGCAGTTCAAGCGAACACTATTTTGGAAAATTTACCACTTGAATGACTTTTCAAAGATTGTCTTCTTTTGGCCAGCAAAGGAACATTCTTCAAGACCGCTACAAAGGTCGATTGTCGCCGGTTTCGCCATGAAAGGGTTAAAAAGGAAATTTGAAATTTTTGCTTACTGGATCTCCATTTGCAAGCCGAGAGAAGACCACCGGAAAAGAATCAGTCATTCCAGTGGTAAATTTTCAAAAATAGTCTTATCTTGGATTGCATTTATCTAACAAGCTGCCTGGATCAACAGCGACCCTGTGGCCTATTGGTCTCCTCAACAACATCTGCAAGATACTGTCCAATGTAACTTTGTACAACATCTGAGAAAAAATTAACTGTTTCACTGGAGTTTGTCAGAGCAGATTGAAGCCTTTCACTGATTTATTCACCATATATCATATTCAAGGCAACCATACAGGAGAACTGTTGAACATTTTGAAATTAATCTGACTGGAGGCAGCAACGCCTTTCAGTCAAATAACTTTCAAAATATTCATCATACATGTAATAAGTTTTATAGTGTAAAGAATCAATTTTTTCAGGGATTTGCTGGTGAGAGGGATAAGCATGGAAGCTGTTGCGCAGATATTGTGTGGGCGCAGCCAATGTCTGTGTCAGTGGTTACATCCAAACACGGAAATATTCCCAAGATGGATATTGACATTTCACATGCCCTTGACATTCACTATCAAACTATCAAATCTCCTGGATGTACTCCAACTTACACCAACACTCACAAAGCACGCAGAGGATGCTACCGCACAAACCTGATAAATGTGCCAAAAAAGAGCCGGGACTGCGTAGATCCAAGCATCTGTGGGAGCTAAGGACTCTGGCTGAGGATAAGCAACAATGACCAAAGAAGGACTGAATGCAGCTGCATGCAAGATGTTTTCAAAATACAGCTGACGCAGAACACAGTAGATCATCTGACATCTTCATCAATGGACAATGGAATAAACATCTTGTTGAATATTTTGAACTTATTTCACGGGTCAGTCAAATTAGTTGCAAAATATTAAACAGTTTCCTGTATGGCTGTCTTCAAATTGAGATACTGGTTAAGAGTTAATGAGTTAAGTATTATTAAACCTAATTAAACTGTATATATCGGAACATAAGACTGGCGCACATCTTAGACAGCAAAATCTATCAGCAACACAACTTTCAAAATTAACTCCAGACATGTGCCTGATAATATGCTATAAAGAACAGCGGGATCCATTTCTATATATGCCCTGCCCATCTCTAGCTAAGTTCCGCTCATAATTTGCACGCATATTGGGATCGATTTATATATTTTGAAACATGAATTCCCAGAATCCCAAGTTCAAGGTAATCTGTTGAATATTTTGAAACTACATTGACTGGGTGCTGTGGCTGCAGTGCGCAGTCAAATTACTTTCAAAATATTCCACAGTATATTTATTAATAGTAAATCTATCGAAGATATATATATAATTCGTACATTTGACGGGCTAGTCCAGCTTCATGATGGAGTATCAAAAAAGCATCCGCTTTTGTTTCTACGAGAATTCTTAATACTTACCAGATGTACTATTATGATAATGTCTATTATCTAGTCTAGCTCAAAATAAACAATTAAAACTCTGCACTCTCCTGGTCCTGCCCACACTGTGTCCGGGAATTACCATAGCCGCAGGTACCGAGTCAATTCCCAATCACAGTCAGATTTGTCTTATAATTGCCTTGACAAACAGCGAAAGCAGCTCAGCCTTACCTCAGCGGGGCGGCTGCGGCAGGGCCATAGTACATCTGGTTAAGTATTAAGAATTCTCGTAGAAACAAAAGCGGATGCTTTTTTTATTCTACTTCGAATAATACTTACCAGATGTACTTTTATGATAAACTCCGGATTTCAACAGCCAAGAAATACCGGTGGGAGGAGGTGAGGCTCAAACCAGCACTCATCTACCATCCAACAGAGAAGGTTGTGAAGAGACTAGAACCCTTGCATATGCTTGGGTTCTGCCATCTGACTCATAGAGTGCTAAACTTCCATGGTCTAGACCGCGCTCCCCTCCTCATTTGTCCGCACAAAATTCAGAGGGCTGTCAATGGGATGCAACACCCACCAGACCCGTGTCAGCCCCAAGTCTCAGCTAGGGCAGTCCAGTAGCGTGCAAAGAAGCTACTACAACTTCTGATTTTGAAAAAATATCAGTATATCGATTAGGTTTTCAAATTGGAATGAGTCTAATATCTGTTTGAGAGGATAAGTATACTCTTATATCAGACTATTTACCTAAGCAGTCTGGTATTTCGACTGTAAGTAAATTATTTATAGTTACTTAATTAATGTAAACACTCACCATATTGAGTGCTTGGTCTTTTCTTGTTCATGACAGGAGCTCGGCCCAATCCACGGTCGTTCTCAAGTCATGTGCATAGCCATTGTTCAGTGCAGGTGGAAGAACTTGTGATGTGTGCGAAATAGTGGTCGGATGTGGCTTAGTTTAGATTCGATAAATTGGCGACGGCTACCGGATTAAGTGCGCTGGAGATGTCGCGAAGGTAGAAATCAGTGAATGACGACTCGGCATGCCATTGTGCTACAGACATCACCTCCTCTAATGAGACACCCGTATAAAGGGCCAATGCTGCTGCTAGTGCTCGGACCTGATGGGCATTCGCACGATCAATCTGCTTTCCAGTAGCGATTTTGTGCGCCATCTGAATAGTGTCAACTATCCAACGAGAAATAGTATCTTTCGAGTCGCGCAAATGAGGAGCTTTGAGACATAACCACAGAGATTTCGGGTCATCTCTCCACTCCCCAGTACATTTCTTATACATTTTCAGACATCTGACAGGACACCAAGCAGAAGAGTTTGGGTCATGTCTAGTTAAACTTGGCAAATTGATCGGCTGTCCTGGATATTTAAGTGACTGATTCTTTGCCAGGAAACAAAGACGTGGAAGTAGTCTTAAACCTTTACCCATGATGACAAAACGGTCTTGTTCGGCAGAAAGCGCATGTATTTCGCTTCTTCTTCTCGCCGACGCTGCTGCAACCAAGAAAACTGATTTAATAGTTAACAGTTTAATGTCTATAGATCTAATTGGTTCAAAGGGAGCATGCCCTAAAACCTGTAGAACAAGAGATAGATTCCATGCTGGGATAGGAATTGGCTGTCTAGGTCGCAGATTGCTCATTCCTTTAATAACTTCATTCAAAGTGTCATTTTCCACTCCTTCAATGGCCAGACTGGGAATGACTGAAGATAATGCAGACATATGCTTCTAGGGTTGAAGGTACAAGTTTGTCAACTTCGTATAAATGACAGATAGAATCTGCTACGTGTTGAACAGATGCCGAAAAGGGATCAATATCTCTTCCCTTACACCATTCTGCAAATTTGTTGAATCCATAATTATAGGTTTTAGTGGTTGAACCTCTTCTGGCTGAAGCGACAAACTTTGCCGCTTGCTCAGAAAGGCCACCCTTAATTGCACGCTGCTTGATAACATCCATGCAGTCAATTTGAACATTTCTGGTCTGTCGTGGACGTACAGACCCCTGTTCTGAGAGATTAGATCTCTTCTGTCTGGAAGACGGATTGGACTGCAGACCAGAAGGTCCAGCAGATCCGTAAACCATGATCGGCCTGGCCAATAAGGGGTGATCAGTAGCACTTGGCACATACCCTCTCTTATCTTTGCCAGAACTTTTGGGATGAGAATCGTTGGAGGATACGCATACGTGTACATTCCCTTCCAACTTATCGCCAGTGCGTCTACCGCTAGAGCTAGCGAGTCCGGGATCGGTGACACGTAAGTGACCATCTTTGCGTTTTGTTTCATCACAAACAGGTCCACATTTGGCTTGCCCTAATGTTTGAATAGAACCTCCGCTACCGATTGGTTGAGCTGCCATTCCATCGGACGACAAACCGTCCTTCGACTGAGAGCATCCGCTAGGATGTTCAATCTTCCTGGAATGTGTGCTGCCCGAAGAATAACATTCCTCTCTTGGCACCACAGCAGAAGGTTCCAAATCATCATACACAACTCGGTGATCTCGTCCCGCCTTGGCGGTTCAAATAAGACACCTCTGTTGAGTTGTCTGTCCTTATTAGGACAATCTTGTCTTGAACTAAATTCTCGAACTTTCAAAGTGCCAATAGCACTGCTAATAGTTCGAGAACATTGATATGTTTCTGTGCATTGGTCCGATCCCATTCCCCTGACACTGACTGATCGTCCAATACTGCTCCCCAACCCATCGTCGATGCATCTGTGAAAATGGACATCTGAGGTTGAGGAGGCTGTAGAGGAACACCTCGCAGGAGATTCTGGTCTGATAACCACCACTGTAGGTGGAATATCAATGGTTCTTTTACTGGTATCCTCAGAGATAACGGATCCATTCTGAGACCAGAATGACATTAGATACATCTGAATTGGCCTGCGCCCGAGTGCCGCATAAGGAACCACCTTCTCCAGAGATACTAGTAAACCCAGTATTCTGAGAAATTGACGCGCCATCAGATAGGCTCCTAGAGAAACCGACCCCAGAACTGCAATCAGGCTCTTGACTCTGCTCTCCGCCGGAAAAGCTACGCCGTCCCTGAGATTGAAAAATATTCCCAGATAAACAAACTCCTGGGATGGAGTCAATTCTGATTTCTCTAGATTCACAATCCATCCTAGATCCTTTAATAAGGCTAGGACTACCTGAAGATTGTTGCGCAGTGACTGGATTCCCCGCCTTTAGCAGCCAGTCGTCTATGTAAGTATGAACAGCTATGTTTCTCCTGCGAAGATAAGAAATCATGGCGAGAACCACTTTGGTGAAGACCCTCGGTGCTGTGGTCAGGCCGAATGGAAGCGCATTGAATTCCCAAACATTGTCTTGGAATGCAAAGCGAAGGTATTTCTGAAAAGGAATTGACATTGGAATATGAAAACAAGCATCCTTCAGATCTATCGACACTGCCCACATGCCTTTTCTCAGCCCTGTCATTACCACTGCTACAGTCTCCATCTGAAATTTGGGAGAAAGACTAAATTTGTTCAACGGTTTGAGATTGAGAATTGGTCTCCATCCTCCGGTACGTTTCGTAACGAGGAACATCATCGAATAGAAGCCTAGGGATGACTGATTGCGGACTAGATGAATCGCATTCTTCTGATGAAGAGATTCTATTTCTGAGCAAATGGCATCTAGACGATCGGATTCCCTTGGAACGAGAGTCCATAATGGAGTCAATGTTAACGGAACTAACAATTGACGGATGAGCCAGTCCGGTTCGTAGCCGTTTCTAAACCACTGACAGACTAAACAATCTCGCACGACCTGTTCCCATTGGCTTGAGAACAGTTGAAGTCTGCCTCCGACGGTAGGAATCTGCACACAGCTGGCGGTCAAGATTGCACGAGAAGACGCTAAATCGCTTGGGTGAAGATTCTCGACTACCTTCGTTCCTGACGTCACCGACACTGATTCCGCCGGAAGTCCGTCAGGACCGACCTCCACGGCCGCCCAGCGGTTTCTTGGAATATGACGGTCCGGAACCGCCGCCACGGTTATCCCTACGGTAACCGCCGCGGCCCGAACTGCCACCCTTCCTGTCATCCTCATACGGCCTCTTATTAGAGGGCTTGTATGAGGACGACCGGCCAGGTCCTTGAGATCCGGATGCCATCACGGCCAGAAGGACGGAAGGGCGATCTTTGGCACTGCCTCTGTTGCTCTTGCCGATGCTGCCTGTAGGACTGCTGCGGCTGTGTCCTCTTAGTCGACTTCCACGACTTGCAGACTACTTCCTGTTCAGCAACCATTGACGCGACCTTGGATAAGGCTTGTCGTGACGAGCCGCCGAACAAGCCTGGACCAATGAAAGGCGCAGAAGATAACGCAGCCCTCATCTCAGGTCCTGGGTCTAGACAATCGAGAACCATTCTCCGTCGCTCTGCCAATGTTCTGGTGATCACCCTGGCCAGGCAATCTTGAGACAAGCGCATGGTGTCCCGAATAACTCCGGGAGCAGCCTCTGGCACTTGTCCACCTTCTGCCGCGCAGGCCAGCATACCCTGCAGGACGGTACATCCGTGCGAGAGTGCAGCCATGGCTGCCCTCACCGCATCTTCAATGAGTGTCAGCTCATTGAACGGATCTTTGTTAACTTGGGAAACTAAGGGACGAGAACGCCCCTTAGATTTCCCAGCCAACGGCCTATTCAGCGCCTCTCATTCCCCGACGGAAAGCCGTGGAACCCTGGCATACTGATGATAGGCCTGCTCAGGAAAACGGACCCTACTCCTTATCCCCTTCGGGGATTTGGGCAGCGCATACTCTGGCTGGACCAGACTGTATGCCGCAACATCCAACATGTCGGAAGTCTGCGTGTCCAAAAGGAGTGTCGGCATGGCCACTTGACAGCGCGCTAGCCGCTCGCTCTGACATCCGATCCATCGCCGGATCACGCTGAGATCCTAGATCGGGTGCCAACCCGAGACGGTCGGACATCCAGTCAAGAACCTGCACCCATTCAGCTTCGGTGCAGAAAACGGATTCGTCCATCAATGAACTACCGTTTTCATCTTCCCTTTCACCCTAGGATGAGAAGGCCACCGACGATCAATGCTGAGAGCTATGGGCCGCACTTCTAATACCATGAAGCGCGTCCATAGCCCGACTACCAGCGGCACCGGTGTCCAACGAATCGGCGGACACGGCTTCACCGCAGTCCATCGGCTCCAGCACGGGAGGCGGGACCACGGCCGCTTTCACTACGGCAGGTGTCGGCATTCCGAGAGGAGCCGCACCTAACGCCGCCGGGATGCCGCTTGGAACCGCAAAACACGGCTCCACCGACAACGCCGGTTGCACGAAATCTGGATGGAAAATGCCCGACGGAACGTCGACATCACCATCCGCTTGGCAGACCCGTACAAAACCCGAGGGAGATCCCTGGGATATACTGGGCATAGCCGTCATCGAGATATCCTGCATGCCGGAATCTTCCATCAGAAGATCTTCCTCCTCCCCCGTCGGCTCTTGAGCCAACGACAGAGAAAGGACAGGTGCTCGTCCCTCCGCAGAACTAGCCGGACCACCTAAAGGTTGCCCTGCACCAGCCTGCATCGTCGGTACAGTGGACTGCAATGACTCGAACATTGCCTTGAACTGGGCCGCCCATACGCCCAGTGCTGAATCCATGCGAGTATTCAGACGACCTTCCAGTCCTCTCAACGACGCCTGATCCAGCTTGGCCGCCTTGTCCCTCGCGATCCTCTCCAAGCGCGCACGTCGATCACGATCAAATTCCGCCACCATCTCCGACGACCACTTGGCGCACACATCACAGGGACTTCCAACCTTACACTTAGCGCAGGCCACACAATGATGGCCTGAATACTTCCGCTTCATGAACCTGTTGCACTTCTGGCACAACGTGTCCTGGTTCTTGGCTTTCTGCGAACAGAGAAGAATTAAAACGCCGCACATGACAAACGATGACGAGCAATACGCACAATTGACTTGATTGTAAAATAAATTACTTAGAAAACATTAACTTTCTCTTAAATTAATGATAATCAAGCCATAGGCAGGAAAATATTTGAAACTTTTTTAAGTGAAAATTAATAAACACAACTTGGAAGTTAACTAACGTTAATACAGCCAAGAATTAAATGCCGATCGCTACAAACACCCTCGACAATGAAGCGAAAGCTAAAAATCGGCATAAACAGAGTGCATAGATACGCGAAGCCAAGCGAAATAAACATCAAGGGCGCAGCCATCTTGGCTAAGAGCGCATCCATCTAAGGAAGAACCGAGTCGCAAGAGAAAAGAACCGAGCACCCGGATTAACACAAAAAAGTTAACGGGTACCGAGCGACTCCAACAATGGCTACCATTTTAGAATAATGTGCCAATTTAAGGAAATTTCAAACAGTCATTATGGCACGAATGTATAAATTCTAGATTGATACAACCTGCCCCTGTGATGATTTCCCTTTGTCTTCCATGATGTCAACAATAACGAACTCCAACAACGCTTAAATTCAGTTAAAATTGAAAATTTTAAGAGCTTGAAAAAACGTGACTTTCTCAAGTCGCAAAATAGACGAATCTGACTGTGATTGGGAATTGACTCGGTACCTACGGCTATGGTTATTCTCGGACACAGTATGGGCAGGACCAGGAGAGTGCGGAGTTTTAATTGTTTATTTTGAGCTAGACTAGATAATAAACATTATCATAATAGTACATCTGGTAAGTATTATTTGAAGTAGAATTCTCTGTCACTTATGATTGTAACATTAGCCTACACGTGATGTAATTGACTATGACATCATTTAGATGAGTGACACATCGGATTCATTGTATGATGAATGATGAATTTTTACATAATGCTACATAGGTACTAAACCATGCCTACCGGCTGCAATATCTGGGTTACAATGCCTCTCTGTTGTACAGTACAGCACTGCGTAGCCAATTTCCGAATCGGATATGAAACGTTTTTCATGTCTGTGGGGTAAAAAGTCAACAGGAATATTGATAAAGATATTTATAAATTAATGAAGAGTGATGTTGTTGATTGTGACATCAAGAATTTTAGATCCAATCGAGACAAGAGGCCCAAGGAGCCTGTATCGCTCACCTGGAATATAAGTTCATCTCAACAAGCAAGACCATCAACTATAATGCAGGTTTTGGCAAGAATTGCAACGAGAACAAGGATGCATTTTACAAAATTTGCTTAATATCGGTCCAGCGCTTCGAAGACTTAATCGCCTATCAAGTCGTGAGAATTAAATGTTTACTATCTAACCCTTTAATGGTTAAATTTGGTCAAGAAAATCTAAATATTTGCTTATTGAAGGTCCATTTGCGAGCCAAGAGAGGACTTTTTAAAATTTGTTATCGAGCCAATCATTCCAGTATTAAATTAAAGTCTTATCTTGAACTGCAAATGGACCTTCCTTAAGACCACTGCACACGCCGATTTTGCCTTGACCATTAAAGGGTTAATAAATATGCTGTTGAATATTTTGAAACTAGATTAGTTTAAAAATATTCAGCAGCTTACCTGTATAGTTTTCTGGTAAGTGAGATTCAGGGAGTGCAGGGCTCGATCGATCCCAACACAGGCCAGGGTTTGTACATCTTTCTATTTTTGAAATTCCATCATCTTTTCTATGATGTTTCATAACCAAAATTAACAAATTCCATGACTTCCAAGAATTAATATCTAGTAGATTTGTGTTTATGACGTAGCTAGATAAATTACGATCCAAGTTATTCTGCAAATGTCTCAATATTGCGTCTTGCAACAACCATGCCAAAGCATTGTTTTGATTTAAGCTGTTGCCATAATTTTTATTGCATCGGGGTGATGGCAGTAATTTATGCCAACATATTTTTTACATTTCATGATTTTCATTTTCCAATATGCCGATTTTCCATGACTCCATGACCAGTACGAACCATGGCAGGCAAAGCATTGGTAAAGCACTGGTGGAGCTTAGCTAGAGATGGGCGGGGCATACCTCAACCGCGATTCCTCCATTTCTATACGTTGAATACTGAATTCCCAGAATCACAATTTCAAGCGAAATTATAGCGATAAGTCATCGAATTTTAATTAGACAACAAATTCCCTGTGCTATAGTTGAAACATAGGAGTAGCCGTTACGATTGTTCAAAGAGTTAACAGACCGACTGATTGCCAGGAAATTACTTACACTAGCTGCGGATCACAACTAAAAAGTATCATATAAAGTTTATAATAAATCTACTGAGTAAACTTTAACCTTGGTGCACTAAATAAATATTGCTTGATGCTTTCTCTTATTTGAGAAGAGTATGGATACCCCTATGGGTTATGAGCCATTTACATTAAATCTAATTGTATTGCATTCTTAATTGCATTCTTGTTTCAATACAGGTTTCTAATGCCCCTCTGCCTAAAGTTCAAATAATTTTTTAGGCTATTCACCAGATGTTTTACACAAACAACCGTTTGTATCTCATCTGTGTTCATACAGTTACAGAGCCATTGTCGTATACATTTGACACCAGTAATACAATGTGTGATGCGGTGGGCTGGTGAGTACTCTGTACGAAAGAGCCGTAGCCATTTAACATTCAAGCTGGTCAAAAACAGCTTTTACACTAGTATTGGTAAATGTTAATTTGCAGACCGTGAGAAGACTATTTTTGAAAGTTTTTCACTGGAATGACTGGCTCGATAACTGAGCAAGTCGTTTCAGTGATAAAATTTCAAAAATAAAACTGAAAACAAAAACATTATTGAACAAATTTGATGGCTAAAGAGTCCATGCATGTACAGTACAGCTCATATTTAACTTAACATAAAATGCGTCTGCAACGCGTGAATGACACGTACATAGCGGGTCTATTTTAAAATAATGAATGTAAAACAACGCGGTGTGAAAGTAAAACAAATGGGTTGGAAACAGTTTGACAACACGTCAGAACTTATTACACAATGCATTTATGATATTGGCTAGACCAGTCATTTGAAATCTGACAACGTGAAACGCGTTCATAATTACGCCGCACTGGTATAACGACATTATGCGAGTCGACCAAGAAGGGCGACCGATTACTCGGGCATACACACATTATGCAATTATATTTTGCCAGGGTACCGTAAATTTTCGCGAAATTCCTGTCATGATTTTAGGGGGAGGCCTCATTCAATGTTGAATAATTGGCAGTATGTCGCATTATCAGTTCCGATACAGCTGCCTGGTAACGTAAACATTCCATTCTTACAGAACAAAATGAACCCGGTTACTTACTCACTGCCTAAATTCACCACTAATGAGAAATGCCTCGCGCGACTGTCTCGCCGATCGATAATTATGCGCAGTCATAGATTCTCAGAAAAGCGTAGCCGTAATTTGATTGGCATGCTGGACATCTGACGTCATTATGAATGAATGAAAATTACTATCGTAGTAAAATTTTGATCACGTGTCTCGTTGTCATTCACAACGAATTGATGACGTGATTTATTTTAACCACTCTCTGAGCAACTCACGGTCAACAATGGTGGAACGCAAAATGTATACGTATTCGCGGTGCCGCTTTTAAAAGCAATAAAGCGATATCTTAACGCCCACTTTGACTTTTAAATTAAAAAAACAATGTCTGGTTCATGAAATATACTGAAATTAGCTCCCTGACTATTTTTAATGTTAACTTTCATGAGTTTATTAAGGCACTAGTTATCATCTAGCTATGTTATTGCAATGTAGAGGGGGGTGCGGCGATTGCTCATTTCCTCGGCATGGTTCCCGAGTGAGGCATCAACAATGTGTTATACTCGGCTACATTACATTGCAATATAGTGAATTCGAAAGCTACCGAATGTCACAAAAAGAAAATCATTAAATCACTACGGGCGTTTTATTTCCGCGAAAAGCCAATGAGATATCGGTACATGTTACAGCTTTAGGGGCGCATAGTATTTCATAACTAGCCCTGAACTAGTCTTTTTTCGTGTAGAGCACCGATGGGGATATTGCAGTAGCGGACAAGAATCTGCTAATTTGTGTCATATTATCAATAAAAACCACACCATCTGCATGTTTTAATAAAAAGCGTCTACATTAGTCGAGCATTGGTACACATAAGCTATATTTTGACATCTTTAATCCATAATTTTGCGTTTATTCGCTGTCTGTTCATCGCGAACACAGGTGATGCGTAGAAGTGATAATGAAGTTGCTTACGGACAATTTTCACTATGATTAACCTATGTCAAATCTCGCCAGTCGGCATGTTTCGCTGCGCTGGATGTTTATAAAAGCTAAATGCGAAACGAACCGATGCTTATGATTCTTGCACTAGATGCAAAACGTTCAGGGCTGCAAAACGTTCAGGGGTGCATCGTTACATTAACTCTCAACCGGGAATCATGATTTTGTGTTTCGTAATATTTATAATTTTGATTTTTAATATTATATCCCGCTGTCTTTTTTAGGAAAACTTTCTCATATTTACCTTTGCCCCTTCTAGGAAATGTAATATATCGCTAAGTTTGATTGGATCCCGGGTAGTTGGAGCCATGGAGTTGGTATGTACGCCGGGTATTACACAATGCACATATGAATCTTTTAAACGCATTTAAAATTTGGTGTCTGTCCCATTTTGCTTTTAACAACGCGTTTGACACTATCTCTGGGGGACATCAAACAAGTTCAAACTTGCTTATTTACGCATTTAATGCTTGTTCTCAATGCATATATTTATTATTTTAAATGCATCAAAATAATTAACTAGATGCGTTGTGTTTTTAAAACCGATGCTTTGGAAACGGGCCTTCAACGCATCATGCACGCATTTCAGACCCGTTCGTACGTTAAGTTACCTCTGAGCTGTACTGTATATCTAAGCTTTCTGATTGGTATTTCCATTTACTTTTTCAACTGACTCTGTACAAGAATAACCCAATCTCTGGCTTTCTTCGTCAAGTTCTTATCAGTGGCATCAGAATGCATCACAATGGTATTAGGTTCACCGGCCACTGCACTGTCAGCTTCAGATCCATGCTCCATCAGTATCGGTGCACCACCGGCTAATTCTACGGCCATATGGAGCTTCTTAAACTGAAACACAAAAACGCTGGTGACAATAGAACGATCCATTTCGAGCTTTGCCCCGCCCATTTCTAGCTAAGTTCTATCGAATTTTTATGCATATTGGAATTGATTTAAAACCTTGAAATCTGAATTGCTAATTTCCCAGAATCTGCATTTCAAGGTAACAATACAGACAATGGGTTGAATATTTTCAAACTAATTTCACTTGAATTTTTTTAACTATTTGAAATTGCTCCTATTTTCTCTTATTGAATTATAGTAGGAATACTTTTGAAAAACACTCACTTGTTTTGCCACAAGGAAGATGAAGGTAAGTCCAGAAAACAATGTCTGTCTAGCAGCATTAGATGACACATTGTCGCGATTAACCTGACTTTCAGCTAACATGGGTAGAAAGCTGAAAATAAAACATATATTATTATACTGCTAACAATCCCCATTAAAAGCTACAAAGTACAGCTACAGCAAATCATTTACAATGGAAGGTGTATTGCTCTACGACAGAAACTAATTTCAAGTTATTAAAAAAATATATGCATGCATGGTTTGAGGTAGGGGTAGTGGGGTACTGCATGTTCAGTGTTTAACTATTTCATGATTCACACAAACAATGCGAAATTTTTTTGACTTTAGTGAGAAAATGATGGATTGATACATTAAGTTAGAGGCTGGTCAATCAATGCACACATTATTACCCTCTGTTTAGATGCGCATGTGTGCGTGTGTGGGGGACTTTTTATCTTGCTTCCGTGTGTATGCATCATTATGCTCAGGCCGGTACACCATAAAATGCCTCTCAGTTTTTCGTGATTTATTAAAGAATTTCCTGACTTTTCCACAACATTCATGGTAAAATGTAAATTATACTGCGAGAACCCTTTGAGCTTTTCATGATGAAGCCGGCCTCTGCAGTAGTCTGGAAGACCATAAGACTATTTTTGAAATTTTAACACAGGAATGAGTCAGAATGACTGGCTCGATAATTATCGAGACAGACATTCCAGTTGTAAATTTTCAAAAGTAGTTTTCTCTATTCCGGTAAATGGACATTTCTGAAAATCACTGCAGAGCCTGGTTTCTAGGTTGCCGTAACGATTAACCCTTTACCCCTAGAATTTGTTCAAGAAAATTTCAATTTTCTCATAGAAAATGTCAGTTAGCAGACCAAGAGAATACTATTATACGGTTATCGAGCCAGTCATTCCAGTGGTAAATTTTCAAAAATAGTCATCTCTTGGTCTGCAAATGGACATTTTTCGAGACCACTGCAGAAGCCGTTATTGGCTGATATGGGTATTTAAGGGCTAAGTGTTAAATCAATACACTTACTCCTCAGTGCTTGGTAGGAGACTAGACTTGTTCACCAGTGCATCTTTGTATGCTGTTACATATTGTGGCGTTACAATCGGCTTCTGTGACACCAGTGCACATACGACCTGTCAAAACACAACATTGATAACATCCAAGGTTCTAACAATCAGCCAATAAGAGCTCTGTTATTGGTCGATATTACTATGCCAGGAATTGTAGCCAGCAAAGGTAGAACTTTCATGATGAAGGCGACCAAAACCGGCCTCTGCAATGGTACACGGAGGGTGGAATGTTCATTTGCATGCCAAGTGAAGACTATTTTTTGAAAATTTATCACTGGAATGACTGGACTGATAACCAAGCCAGTAATTCTAGTCGCAAATTTTCCAAATTATTCATCTCTTGGCCTACAAACATGGCAAATGGACATTCAATAAAACAATTTTATTTTCTTGACCAAATTTAGTCATTAAAGGGTTACGTTTGAGTTGATAGACAATCATGGCCCTATCACAGAGAAAGTGCTATCCCAATTTAATGGTGACCAATCAATAAGCTGTCCACCAATACATGTCCAACTGCAGCACATCTTTAATCAGTAGGTGTGATTTGGAAACTTATTTGAAAGATGATTGCTATTTTGGATCATCACAAATTTCGCTAGGTTTATTCTATATACCAAATCCAATGGAGATTTGCAATTTGAAAAGTAAGCTGGTACCAAACTAATTAATTTTAAAATACTCAACATCAAAATAGTCAACAGAATGTTTATTAAATTGTAAATTCATCAAAGACATAAAATTCGTACAATTTTGTGGCAGACATTTCTAGTTCCGTAACGGAGCGATTATTGTGATGCCAACTAACATGTGATAAATTGGATTATGACATTCAATTGTTGAAAGACAGATCGGATTCCGAAAGACACATCAGAAAATGACGTATTTATTATAAACCATCATGAGTATAGTGCAAAAATAAGAATTTTGGTGATTTGCAGAGAATGTACAGACTGTTCAATGATTTAAATGGGAACTACGGGAGGGAGTATGAACTCTGATAATTGAATATGCATTAGAGTACAGCTCAGAAATAACCTAACAGAACATCTTTCTAAAACAAATTAAAATTTGTTGAATATTTGGAATATACTTGTAATGGACCATTCCATTTTTACCTATGCCCCGCCCATCTCTAGCTAAGCTCCACCCACACCTTGCTCGTATTGGGATCGATCGATCTCTGAACACCCTGACTATCAATTTCCAAAAAACTACACAGGTAAGCTGTTGAATATTTTGAAACTAATTTGACTGGGTGCTGTTGCTGCCTAAGGCAGCAACAGCGCCCAGTCAAATTGGTTTCGAAATATTCAACAGCGTGTTTATTAAACAGCAAAGAATTACAAATATATACAATTCCTACGTGTCGGACCATTTCAGATTTGGTGACGGTCTATATGGAACCGTTTGTGACATAATGATTATGATGTCATCATACACGTGCTGAGCTGATTATGACATCATACGAGGTCTGACGATGAATGGATACTCTGGAAAGGTGAATTGGATTGGATGACGTTGATGCCTTAAGCAGCAATGTCAGTCATCCAATCCAATTATATTCAAAATATTTAACAGAGCATTTCTTACTAACTTTCTATTTGTGCTTTGGAAACATATTATCTTATTCCGAGTTACTTCATTTTCATAATCTAATTAGATAATGGCAAAAGGAACCGAACTGCCAAAAATAGCGAAACATGCGATCATTGTTGACAGACCATAGGCGATAAACAAATCACACCGTATATAATCACCCATACATAAGATCACCCAGGAGAACTAAAATACAGCAGCCCACCCTATAATTGTGACGCCGAAGGATTTGTCAGAAATGATAAAAACTTATACCACCTTTAAATACTTATTAAAAGTATTCTGGAGAATGGAGGGATGCAATATGTCATTCAAGTATCGAACGTTATAATCAAATATGTCACATTTTAGTTGATGTTACAATACTAGCTCCGTTACGAAAATCGGAGTGTCACAAAATTGCATGAATTGAACAATGTATGTCTTTGATGAATTTACAATTGTAATAACATTATTTTGACCATTTTGAAACTAATTTGTCTGGACGCTGTAACAGCAGCAGCACCTAACTACATGTAAATTAGTTCAAACAAGAGCTTTAGTGAAAATCAATATACACCCGCAAAACAGACATCGGAGGAATTGTATATCTAAATATAGATCATGTTTGTGAATGAAAAAATTCAAGGGAGATAACTCTCGCAAATATGGGCGGAATTTGTCGAAACAAAATCATGATACTTCGTCTATCCCTAATACATCTGCTGAAAAAAAATTGTGGGTGTAGGTTCAAAACTCTTCCGAGATCTGGCCCAGACAAGAAAATTTTGACAAATTTTAGCCGTTCAAGGGAGATAAATCTGGCAAATATGGGTAGATTTTTGCCGAAACGAAATCTTGACACTGCGTCTATACCTAACACATTGCTGAAAAAATGGTGAGTATGGGTTCAAAACTCGTCGAGATCTGGTCGGACAAGAAAATGTTGACAAATTTTGGCTTTTCAAGGGAGATAACTCTAGCAAATATGGGCAGAATTTGCCGAAACGAAATCATGACACTTCGTATATCCCTAACGCATTTGCTGGGGGAAAAATGGTGAGCGTAAGTGCAAAACTCTTCATGATCTGGCTCAGACAAGAAAATTCTAACAAATTTTAGCCTTTCAAGGGAGATAACTCTGGCGAATATGGGTGGACTTGGCCAAAATGAAATCCTTACACTTTGTCTATACCAAAAACATCTGTTGAAAAATAAATTGTGAGTGTATGTGCTGGGCGGTATACCGGTTTCACACCGTCTCACGTTTTTTTATGGCGACGGTTTAAAAACCATTACGAAAATAAAAAAAATAAAAGCCGTCCGTATCATCTAGTGTAACCATTTGCTACTAGAGACATAAAATACAGTCATCCATAACTATTAGCCGTGGGAAAGCAAGGGTGTTAGTGAAATCCCAACAAATCGGCTGAGGACGACCCTCGGCAAATATGATTTCATTTGCCAGCAATGAATTTTACATGACGTAAGCTCTGCGGGTTCAATGTAAGATTGAATAATTTGAATTAACACACACACACAACTGAACTCATAATGCTAGTTTTCAAAAACTTTATTTTGACAAATTATCATTTGGCAAATTTACATAAGAGGCAACATCTGCTCTTATGTTTTGGGTTACATTAGCAACCTGCAGCTTCAAAGCATCCACTGTCACGGTTAAGGTTGTCTGATAGCCTTTGCCTCCTGAAGCAATGCCTGGGCATTAATCCTGAAGGAGATTGTTAGAGACCCCCTATCATGACAGTGGATGCTTCCGAGCAGCAGTATCTTTGTCTGTGAACAGTAATTCAGAGAGTTAATAATACCATTGTTATATATTGATATCTAATGTATCTTATTTACACTTTTGGAGGATAACCGCCAACACGTCTAGTGCTGAATGCATAGGTGTAGACAAGATAGGCTTGCCGTGCTTGATCGTATCCCCTCAGCTACAGAGGATGATTGGGATAACACTCGCTATCCAACTTGTGCATGATATAATATGCTTGTCGGCTCAACACGTCTAGTGCTGAATGCAATGGTGTAGACAAGATAAGCTTGTCGCGCATGGTTGTGTCCCCTTAGCTACCGAGAATGATTGAGCTAACACCAGTTATCCTGATTGCGTGTGACTGGAATCGCTCATTGACTCAACACGGCTAGTGCTGAATGCATAGGCGTAGGCACCATTGTGTCTGACGTCCGTACTTATTGTGTCACAATACTTGCTTTTCACATTCTATTTCAGGTTGGAGGCGGGGCGGTGGTGGCCAAGTTACAAATATTTTCTGAACAATTTAGAGCATTGAGAAACTTCGACTGCTGCATATGAAACTTAGACAAAGAATGAAACTTGTGCCTGCTATGCTAGAGCTAATTGCATTGCATTACCTCAGCCTCTGGAATTTTATAATAACGCATTGATTGGATGTTAACTGGTCATGTGCTTCTTGCATAGTAGTGGTCTGATCGAGCAGACATTCAACTTCCTAATAAGGCAATATTGTGTAGAGCATTATGCATAAGCATCATTCCATTGGAATGTTGCTTTAAAACTGAACCTGGTACCCTGCATCATTCTGTGATGGTTAGTGCATGAACCCCTTGTGTTACAAGGGAGGTAACTCTGAATGCTTTAGTGGCTGGCAGGATGAGTTATCTGTGTGTCTGCTAACTATGTTTAATAGATGTAACTAGTAAACAACAAAATATAAATTTCTTCTTTGCAACAAATAATCCTTTTTTTCAATTCGAGTTTGTACTATGTTTAATTAGGAGTCCAAATGTGACATGATACAAAAAAAATCAAGAAACGCACTGCGAAAACAACGACGTTATACAATGAACTCCCAATCCAAACAAATCATTATTTCCCTTAGATTTCGACAAACATAAAATGATCCATCACGGACTAAGACATACGAGACAAATTGCTTGAATGCCCGAGAAATGAAAACGATTGTCGCTTTTTACATTGGCGGAGTAGTTACAAGTAAAATACACCTCTTAGCCTCTCAAATACGAGCAGGCGTAATGTGATTGGTTGTTAACAAATTCTTCCGCTGGGATATTCACCACTATCGATTTTATGAATGAAATTTGTAGTATTTCTTATCACGTGACTTTCTGCTCGATAGGCGTTAGAATCACATCGTTTTGTTTTACGGCCTGGTCTTTTTCGTCTTCGTATATCTTCAAGTACGGAGTGTTGATTTAAGTAGATTTAAGTTAGATTCACGAATCATTGCGTTTATGTTGTCAAATTATCATAATTTCTTTATTATATGACATATGAACCTCGAAAAATAGTCAAACACATTTTTTGTGAGAATTCTTGAGGCACAATTTCCGGGAAATGACTACTCTTTAGTTACGTGCTGAATGACATTCACCCGCTTGAACGACAATTTATTGAGGAGTATTACTAAATATCGAGTACTCGAATACAAATACATGACTTACTAGACTAGATCATACTGTAGGTGGTTATACAAACTCTAACCGTATGTGCGGTACTCTACTAGGAGCCTAAACTCGCTCTCATATCCGGGTTACTACTTACTGTACACGCGTTAGATTTGACTACGCTTTCAAAAATAGTTACCTAATAACAGTGTTGAAAATCAACATTTTAGTAGTTAGTGTTATTTTCACGACTTCACATGAACCAGACTTTATTTATTTTATTTATTTTAACCACTATTTTGCGATAGATAGCGTCGAAGTGAGCAGTCATACGTAGTTACCGTTCTAATTTTGTGGCAATTTACATGTACTGTAGCTAATGAAAACTGCATATTTTCATATTTCAAATTATTTTCGATCATTCTAACCCCTTAAACCGGTATTTCGTTAATACCGGTTTAATTAGTGATACCGTCACCGCCCAGCCCTAGTATGTTCAAACCTCTTCGAGATCTGGCCCGGAGAACAAATCAGACAGATGCACGTACGGACGGCTAGCGCCATCATATAATACGACCCCACAGCGAGCGCCATCACATAATATGACCCCCCCCCCCCTTTCAATCAAATTATGTCCAAAATATTCAGCAAAACATTCTTACATTACCGTTTACGGCTAACAGTCTTATTTGGAAACATTCTAACTTAATGGACCTTTCCAGTTTTACCTATGCCCCGCCCATCTCTATCTAAGCTTCACCCACACCTCGTCTGTGTCATATGACATCATATGATGGATGGATAAATTTGGAAAAGTCCATTCTGAGCTACACTGTAAAATACCTTGTAGGCTTGTGCGATTTTTGCCATGGGTGATCGCGATCGATTTTTTAAGAAAAGTCGCGATTTTCCAATATATTGATTGGGTATATGGCGAGAGAATGAAATGGTATTTGTGTTCGAGGTGGGATGGGTATAGAACTACACTTCTCATGCATTAACTTCTAATAGTGCCAAAAAGAACGGCAGCAAAGGCTTAAAAGCCAGCTATCAGTTTCACGTTTACATATTTGTTGTGGTTGGGATGGGTAAAATTATACCAGTCAAGACAATTCAATTTCAAGTTGCAAATTGATTACCTGAGATAACGAGACGATTGACTAAAGCAATTTTGACAGCCGGAAGGTGAGTACTAAACATGCGCGAACTATAGATAATTTCAGATTGGTTGGTCATAGAATCATAGAATAGCAATAATAATGATGCGATTTCTATCAATATTTTATTTACTAAATATATTTATATTTATTAGTTTAATCATTAACATTAAAAAGCTTACAAGATAACAGAATATGTATCCATATGATGATCAAATATAACTAAAACGTAATTAATTGATTTCACTCTCTCACTATCGTCTTCATCGGTCCGTTTACGTTTAGGCGTTCCTACACACTTTATCTTACTGTATAATGCTACGTGGTAGACTTTCAGATGATTCATCACATTAGATGTATTAGAATTCGGCACAGACACCACTTTTCTACAAGATCGACAGATAGCTTTGGTTTCATCCTTGGCTACCAGACCACTTTCATCCACTTCAAAACCAAAATATTCCCACACAGGTGATGTTCCTTTCGTCTTTCGTATTAAATTTGATTCAAACACGATCGCATTTGAAGAAAATTTTAAATTTTGGAAATTTATATACTTCATCACGGGTTGACTAACCAATCAGAAATAATCTTATTTTTAAATACCCACGTGCAACACCGTAACATCTTCATATAAAAGATGATTAAAAAACTATAAAACCTAGATTTCATTCAACCAATTACTCTAAACAATTGAAACTTGAGTATTGTGATCATTTCCGTGAAGCCGTGCCCACAATGTAAAACTAATCATACTTGGTCAATATGCAGTGATTAACCAATCAGAGACATTGTTTTATAAGTGCTTCATGTCGGCAGCACAAATGATGGCGGTACAACGATACATGTCATTTACTCTCACCCTGACCATTCGATATGGGCTCACCGACCTCACACATTCACGCTTTATTCTTTGTATTGCGGTACGGACATGTTTACTTTGACCACTCGATCGCGTTTGCCTGTCCATTGTGTTATTAATGCATGCTTAGTCTAGTAACAGAGGGGTTTGTTTGAATAATTTATTTGACTCACGTAGACAAAACAACACGGATATCATAATATGAATGGATTATTTTCTTATCCTTGGTAAGTAGACATTTTAAATTGTTACTTTTCAAACAATTATGTACGAGTTTCCGATTTTTTACTCTTTACATCGAAGAAAATCACGATTAAAAAAAAAATTGACTTTGACAATTAAATTGAAAAATCGCACACGCCTAATACCTTGACTGTTACACTGAGACTGCTCATTATGAGCGTGGAGCAATCCTTCGTCCATTCATTGATCAGATGACCGCCGAGTTCATAAACAACTCCCTTCATGAGTTTCTTTCCAGCGTCGTCCAAGCAGGATGTTGTCAATATGAATGGCTCATAAACACACCTTGATATTAGACAAAATAGGAGAACCATACAGGTAAATCTTTAGTGCTCATGACCCTCTTAAAGGCAAAATTTCAAAGTTCAGTATTTTCACGCCTGATCTATAGTCCCCAAAATAATCTGCTTCTGTTACTAATTTTATCACTTAATAATTTTACTACCTCAGTTAGAGAAAGGTTACCAACCAGCGTGATTGATGCCTATTGGATCCAGACTCAAACTTATACGCAAGTTTGCGTCAGGACAAACTAAGCGCAATCAAACTTCCTGAAGAAGTAATTTGATTAATTAATTAGTCGAATAAAGTGTCAGACTAATACAGCCAATACAATTTTATTTCGGTTAAAAATATATAAATTTTTGTATGCTCAATTTCTCTTCTAATTACATTGTACATATACTAATAGAGAATTGTGACCCTTTTGGAGATCAGCCAGTGTGTAATACCAGAACATGCGCATAAGCGAATTGTTTTCAAAACATTCACCCGGTCCAGAGATATAATGTCTGGAATGTGGCATCAGCAAAAACTCTCGCTGCTGCAAGCTATCAGACAATGATTTCAATGAGCAAAAACTCTGAGCTTACTGAATATTTTGAAAACAATTTGACTGAAAGTTGTTGGTGGCTTAGACACCAACAACTTGCAGTCAAATTGTTTTCAAAATATTCAGCAGGTCCAGGGATATAATGTCTGCAATATGTCGTCTGCAAAAACTCAGCAGTCAGACGATTAAGCGTCCACCTTATGAAGCATGCACGCACACACGCACGCACGCACGCACGCACGCACGCACGCACGCAAGCACGCTCTCACTGAATTGTCCAACGGTTTCAGGAGTTGCGTTTCTTAACATTTTGCCCCCATCCCACCCAAAAAACCCTGAGATGGAGCCAAATATAAATGTCCTCTTGGTCTCCGCAATCATATGGGTAACTCACATACTAAAATTGGTTGAATTCTGTCTAACAGTTTCGGGCGATTTGCTGTAAAATCAAAGTATTTACCCATTGACACCCCAACTCTATGGGTATAGAGACAAATCCACAATCATATGGGTAAATCATATACCAAACTTGGTTGAATTCCATCCAACACTTTCGGAGGATTTGTATTACAATCGGCTTCATGACTACCACCCCCACCCCCATGACCCTGAGCCAAATGTAAATCTCCTCTTGCACTACAACCAAATGGGTACCTCACATAACCAATTTGATTGAATTTTGTTCAATAGTTTTGGAGTAGTTGCATTACAATCAATTTCTTGACCGTTTTACCCTCCACCCCAAGGAGTGGGGGGGGGGGGGGGGAGGAGACGAAATGCAAATGCCCTTCTACAACAATATGGGTAAGTCATATACCAAATTTGTGTGAATTACATACAATATTTTCAGAGTTGTGTTTTAACGAATTTGATCATTTGACACCTCAGGCTCCTCCACCACCCACACCACACACCACTTGGCATGAGTGAGCCAAATGTACATGACCTCCTGCACACTGTAATCATATAGGTAGCTCACATACCAAATTTGGTTGAATTCCATTTAATAGTTTTGGCGGATATTACAATCAATTTCAGTGAGCATGTGAGCATGTACGCAGCCACGCACTCTTAGGCGGGATTGTATAATCCCCACCTTTCTTCGATGAAATATTGGGATAAAAATCAAATTTTTGTGATACACTGCATCAGAGCGGATATCCCAATCTCACCTCGAACAAAATTTTAATTTTGAAATGTGAAAGCATGATACGCTACAAAAGCCTACAATGTACAGTAGTTTTGGTATACTTCATGCTGTTAAACAAAGTACCCTGCTGACTATCTATAGTCTGTATCATATACATACATGTATGTGGATTTTGTAGAGCCGAATCTGATCCGGCTTCCATCATCCAGCACAACATCAGTCTCATTCTTTAGCCGGACATCATTCAGCCATGTACCAAACTTAGACAGATCTCGCAAAGTGACGGTGGGAAGCTTTTTGACATGAGACTGTACACAAAAAAAGAGAATTCCTTTCCAGAGTATC
Source organism: Chaetoderma sp. LZ-2023a (assembly GCA_034401795.1). Lineage (NCBI taxonomy): Eukaryota > Metazoa > Mollusca > Caudofoveata > Chaetodermatida > Chaetodermatidae > Chaetoderma > Chaetoderma sp. LZ-2023a. Next base: position 3,941,055 of record CM067367.1, read on the forward strand.
TACCCATCATATGACATCATAATCAACTACGTGACGTGTAGAATGACATCATAATGGATGTTCGTCATGAACGCATATTTGAAGATGGACTATGCATTGTTGTACGAATTGTATGTCTTTATCATTTAATAAATATTCTGTTGAATATTTTGAAACTAATTTGACTGGGCACTAGGCAGCAACAGCACCCAGTAAAATTAGTTACAAAATATTCAACCGCTTTCCTGTATAGTTTTCAGGAAATTGATCATTAAGGGCATTCGGAGATAGATCAATCCCAACACAGTGAAGTGTGGGTGAAGCTTAGCTAGAGATGGGCGTGGCATAGCTAAAAATGCAAAAGCCCCTTATGTATGACACTAATACAGACAGCTTTCCTTAGCCCGTTAACCCTTTCACTGGCCAATCACTGAAAAAGTAAATTCTTTCGGATGCATACATGTAGCGTATTAGGTGTGCACGATTATTACTTTGAGTTATCGGGATCGATTATTTAAGAACAATCGTGATTAATCGATTAATCAGCTTGGGTACTAATTACCGAGACATAATAACAAAGGTATATATGAATGACGAAAGCTGGAATGGTATTTAGAAATGCCCATTTGCTGGCCAAGAGACACTTTTTGAAAATGTAACACTGGAATGCCTGGCTCGATACTTGAGCTAGTGATTCCAGTGATACATTTTCAAAAATAGTCTTCTCTTGGCCTGAAAATAGACATACGTTCACTGAGCAAAATGACAATGTGCGGGAGCGATCGCATTAAAGAGTAATTAAACTGCAGGTTTTCAAATATTTTATGCAGTAGAAATTATTCACGTTTATTTGATTATTTAATTTTTAATCATATAAATTAACGATTTAAAGACCAATCATGATTTTCGGTTTAACCATTACCACTCTGGTGTCAAAATTTGTAATTTTCAAATTAAATTACAAGATGAACTGGTGTTCATTTTTCAACAAATTTGGTGGAAGATGGTGCTGTCATAGACAGCAACATCGTCCACCAAAATTGTTGAAAAATGTACACCAGTTTCTTTGCTACTGATCCAGTAAAAGACAGAATATTGACATCAGAGTGCTAAGGGTTAATCGTGTAATCGAGCAAGCCTATAGCATTGTCTGTTGAATAATCTAACGTTAATATGACTGGAAGCCGTTACTGCCTGAGGCAACAACAGTTTCTAGTCATATTAATTTCAAAATATTCACCAGTTTTCCTGTATAGTATTGTCTTGAAATTGAGATATACTAGGGAATTCATTGATGAAAGGGTTAACGGCTAAATTTGGTCAAAAATTTCAAAATATTTGCTTATATACACCTGTGCAAAAGTTAAGCACCACCCTATTTTTACGCACATGCGAGGGTATATTCATGTGCTATGAAAAAAGCAATAGCATAAACATTTATGTACCCATCCATCTTAGTGCAAGAGGTAATAATGCAACTAGAGGAATGCTGATTATGATGGTGGGGAAACACTGTATGTTTTGTTTGAACTTGAAAACGAGGCCTGAATATGGTTACGTTGACACAACTGACAACTATTGCCCTACAGTTGACACACGTGGCTAGATTGTCATTAATGGTGTCTGAAAACGAAGTTTAACATCTGTGCACGAGTTTGAGACTGTCATTATTAATACCGGGTATATCCACCTTGTGCCTGGATGACGGCCTGGACACGACGTCTCATGCTGGTCACCAACTGACTGATACGCCATTGTGGTATTCGTTGCCATTCAAGATGGAGTGCGTCTGTTAATCCTGTAGGTTCTGCACAGGAGGATCCCTCCTTCTCACCATGTTTCCCAGAATGTCCCAGATATGCTCAATAGGGTTCATGTCAGGGCTCCTTGCTGGCCATGGTAGGGTTTCGATGGCATTCTGGCGGAGGTATTCATGCACAGCTCTAGCACGATGTGGTCGGGCGTTGTCATCCATGAATATAGGGTGGGTTCCAGGTGCATGATTTACAAAATGAGGGACCACAACTCTATCCAGTATGGAATCTTGATATCTTTGTCCATTTAGTGTTCCAGGTACAGTCAACAGATCCAGCTTACAATCAAATGAGATGCACCCCCATATCATAACGGAACCTCCACCAAATGGAACTTCTTCCATGATGTTACGTTGGTTGTACGCCATGCGTCTGGACCTCCATACACGAGTTCGACCATCTGTGGCATGAAGCAGGAACCGACTTTCATCGGACCAGTGTACCCGTCTCCAGGATCTCATGTTCCAGTGTCTTCTTTCGTTGCACCACCTCAGACGCTCCTCTTTGTGGTGTGCAGTGAGGAGAGGACGTCTGACAGGTCTCCTAGCTTTCATGCCAGCAGCATACAGTCTCCTTTTGATGGTAGACATTGACACTCTATTGCGCGTTTCCCATTGCTGGCTGAGCACTCTGCTGTTGGTGAATGGAGATCTCCTAACAAGGCGTACTAGGGCTCGATCATCATGGGCAGTAGTCTTCTTCGGTCTTCCAGATCTAGGCCTGTCCTTCACCTCGTTAGTTTGCCCATGTTTTGCAATCAAACGACTGATTACAGTATGGTTAATGTTCAGCTGTCTGCCAATCTCTCTGCATGACATACCAGTGGTATGCATGCCTATGATTTGCCATTTCACACGATCACTTAACCTTCGTCTTGCCATAGCGGTTCACAATCAAGAGCTAATTCTCTCTGTACAAATAAACCACGGTCATGAACACAAAATTCCTAATCTTGTCGCCTAAATCTGTATGTAATGTTCTACACCTCAAACTGGACTTTTACATAACTGAACATGTGTGCTGTTTCCCGCCACGCACGGACATCAAGCGGCGTGAAGTCATGCATGCATGTGCATTTCGTACTTGGAATTATGTCAGCTAACGCGGGGAAAAAAGTATGGCAGCCTAGTTGTACCATCATGTTTCTACGTTCTATTGTTTTTGCTGGTGCTTAACTTTTGCACAGGTGTATATATATGTCCATTTGCAGAACATGAGATTATTTTAGAAAATTTACAACTGGAATGACTGGCTCTGTTATCGAGTTATTCCAGTGGTAAATTTAAAAAAATAGACTTTCCTTAGCGTACAAATGGACAGTCCTCAAGACCACTGAAACTGCCAGTCAGTGGTCAAGATTTGTCCAAAAAAATTGAAATATCTGCTTAGTATCCATATACAGGTCAAGCATTGTGTCAAGAGAAGAATATTTTTGAAGATCTACTAACGCCTCAGGCCATGAAGGAGGTGCAGTCTTTCAAACATTTCTAGGACATACAAAATGGTCATCAAAAGAATTGACTAGTCAAATTGGTGTACAGGAGAGCTTGAAAGATTAACACCCTAGGTCTTCAGAGAACACCACATCAAAACCTACCACAAGCCCGTCAACACCTTAAGATCACAACTAGTAAGACCCAAAGATAAACCGACCACAGATGAGCGCTCTGGAGTCATCTACAAGATCGAATGTGACCAATGTGAGGGGACATACATAGGCGAAACCAAAAGGCCTCTCAGCACCAGAGTCAAAGAACATTTTAAAATCAATTCCAACTCAGCTGTGGCAGAACATACAGAATCCACTGGCCACGTCATTCCCGCCAGCAGTGCCTCGGTCATCAACATTGAGACCAACTTATTCAAACGGAAGGTTAGAGGCCATAGAAATCTACAAGCATCAACCAACCATGAACAGAGATGAGGGCTACCGTATACCAGCAGTCTACCAGTCCATGCTGTCACGTGACTCCACAAGATCTGACCAGAGTGATGTTGCCAGCGACCGTCAGTTAGTGCTGAAGAAGTGACCGAGATGGTCACGAAAGATACACTCAAACTATTTCTACATCCCGGAGAGGTAACTAATTTTTCCTTATTATGAATCATCCTGGGATCGGGACCAACTTTTTCGGAAATACTCTAGGTCAAGCTTGACTCCTAATCATAGTTAGCTGTAGTTAGCTACAGCTAACTAGATTTCCAGTCGAACTTGAAATAGTTACCTACAGTAGCTAGTCAACTATATAGTCGACCGAGCACCCGAGCTCGGTTCCAAATGGTTAGTAGGAAATTTGTGTAAATTTAAAAATGGCTGACACCCCTCGCTTACCACGAATAAATGCAAATTAAATTTTAAATATTTCATTAAATACATGTACTGTCTGTTTGATGAAATTATGCTTTCCCATTGTATATCAATGTTCCCTAGCCCCTATTCCCTCCCACTTTATTTCATATGGACACTTTTTGATGTGTTAGTGGACAAAAATAAACAATTTTTGTAGGCCATCAAAACAGATGACAGAAAGGGTTAATAGAGACTGGTACCTGGCTTCAGATTTTCTGCAATAGTAATTCAATGGGGAATCTGGTACCAACGACCTATAGTTAATTATCCAGCGTTTGGCTTGACATAGCAAACGAGCACGTTCAGTAAACCAGCAAACTGACTATACTTAGCGAGTCAAACTTGACCGCATCCGATCCAAACTTGTATGGAATAGATCCACCAAATAATGAGTAGTCTTTTAAAACAATTTATTGAACATTTTCAGAAATCCAAGACGGACACCAAAAAATTGATCCAGCAAATTTCTGTAGAATTTAAAATTACTATCAAAATATCAAAACTCTGATGAATGTAATGTCTGGACAGGCTGAATGGAACTAAGAAATAATACATGTACATACTCGTATACACAAAAGAAGCAAATCAGCATTTGTATATTCTTGACGGTACAATATATTGTTTCTCTTTGTCCAGCCGCACAGCCAGGCCCAGCAGCCAATCTGCCCAGGCAATAATATTCTAGTTTCTCACTAGGCTACCAGATAACCCTTAATTTCACACACTTGGTTACTGACCCTTTATGGCCATAACACTCGTTGGACAAAAACCGCTTCTGCAGTGTTCTTGAGATATGTCCATTTGCAGAGCAAGACAAGACTATTTTTGAAGATTTATCACTGGAATGACTGGCTCGATATTCGAGCCAGTCATTCCAGTGATAAATTTTCAAAGATAATCTCCTCTTGGTCTGCAAACGGATATTTTATATAAGAAAATTACATTTTTTCTTGAACAAATTCGAAAGTTACATGTAATACCTACCAGGCTAGCTAGTGCATACGTGAGTTTAATAGTAGCATGTTTCCGACTCACTGCGGGATCATTCACCACTACATCAGTGTCACGGCGACCTACAACATACTCTTTGCCGACCAATAAAGGGTACTTCTCTGCTGAAATTCAAAATATATACATGTAAAGTTCACTTTATTACACTCAGGCCCTTCAAGTATACATGTGTGTATACATACTGGATCTAGGAGGATTTAGATGAAATACATTCAGAAAAAATACTACTGTTATTGGTTCAGACATCAATATATTATGTCACTATTATTCCTTAAGAAATTCCAATATGATCTTAAGTGGTTAAATTTTGAAAATCGGATATATAAATTAAATTAAATTGTCAAAACAGAGACTTTTACAACAAGCACTGATTATTTTGCTCTAGCGAATTTGAGTGAAAGAAATTGTTTCCTAAAATAACAATAACCGTCTTATCTGTCAAACTGGTAACAATAAACCTTTCCAGTTTTTGCTAACCCCCGCCCACCTCTAGCTAACCCCCGCCCACCTCTAGCTCAGCTCCACCAACACCTCACTTGTGTTGGGATCGATCCCTGAACTCGCTGACTATCAATTCCAGAAAACTATACAGGTAAGCTGTTAAATATTTTGAAACTAATTTGACTGTGTGCTGTTGCTGCCGATGGCAACAGCACCCAGTCAAATTAGTTTCAAAATATTCAACAGAATCTTTATTAAATAGTAAAGACTGCAGGAAACTTCAATTTCCCTTTCTCCGAGATCTAACAATACTCACCATTCTGTTACTTCAAATACACAGCTGGCCTTGACAGCTGGCTCTAGGACTATAGACTTAGAAAGCTTTACCGACTCCTTGGAACCGGGTACTCGGCTCCCAACTGCCGAGTACCCGTCTACCATAGAGCTCATATTGTTTGCATAGCCATCAAACAAGAGAAATCCATGGCTTGCCTCCGTGGGGCTGGGAGGCTGGGTCCGTAACAGAATGGTGAGTATTGTTTGATCTCGGAGAAAGGGAAATTGAAATTTCCTGCATTCTCCTTCGATCAATACTCACCATTCTGTTACTTCTGATATACACCAGATTTGATCAGTAACCTGGTGGGAAGGGGCAAGACATAAATGCTACTTTTGCCCCTTGGAGAAAGATTTAGACGTAACAACTTGACTAACGGAGACCTAAAAGGACCGTCAAGTTATCGGAACCGAATCACATTCACGTCACTGCCCCCCCCCCCCTCTTTTTCTCCTAAGAAAAGGGAGAGAACTCACGAACATGTATCTCGCCTGAAACACAAATATGCCAAGAGGGTTAACTGCTCTTTGCATATATTAGCCTGGGAATGAGCATGAATATATAAGATGAATGATCATGATATATAGACATAATACAAAACACTCTCAATCGTGAATTACCTCATGATATTTGGAATTCAGACCTGGAGCCTCCAACCATTCACTTGTCCGGCCATCAGTGACATAACTGGTTGATATCCTCTCGCTCGACCATGTCTGCTCCTTAATTCTCTCTTACAAATGCCAAAAAAGGAAGAAGAGCAGCGCGGTCATATAGCTATCGTCTCAAAACAGCTAAAGCGAGTGGAATGGCGAAGTCTGACACATCCCTCATATTGTAATCCGTGAAGGAGGACTCACAGTGCCCTTGTGCGACAGCCATGATGTCCTTAAACGGAACACCATTGTAAAGGGCGGAAGAGGCGGCTATTCCTCTAACAACGTGCCCTTGCGCCTTGCACTTGGTGCCCAGTCGTAATCTCACGGGTAGTCTGAATGCATTCGACTACCCAACGAGAGATAGAATCCACGGATGTGGCGCCATATGGCTCCATATGGCAGATCCACAGATGTCTATCATTCGACCGTAACGAGTCTGTCCGTTTTGTACTTAGTCAAAGCACAGACTGGGCACCAGACACTGGCATCACGATCCAACCCACTTAGTTTCGGCATAACGATCGGTTTGCCGGGATATCTCAAAGATCGAATCTTTGACATAAACTCTGCTCTTGAGACAATAAATCGGTCCCTCTCTGCTGAAAGTGCATGGATCACACTGCGCCTTCTAGCTGAGGAAGCTGCCAAAAGAAAAAGAGCCTTTAGAGTCAAATGCTTTAGACTGCTTGGCCAGTACATTAAGCACTAAAGATAGACTCCAGGCTGGAATGACTACCGGTTGTCTTGGTCGGCGATTGCTCATTCCCTTCACCATCACACTCCACTGGGCCACCTCTGGACTATCCCTGTTGGCTAGACAAGGGATAACTGATGCCAAAGCTGACTTGTATCCAGCAATTGTGACAGGAGCTAGTCCTGAAAAGAACAGCTCACAGAGAAAGTCTGCTATTTGCTGAATAGTGGAATGAAAGGTAACAATACCCTTTTCCTCACACGAGTCTGCAAATCCGTTAACCTTGTCGTTATATGACTTGAAGGTTGACCTCCTTCTCGCCGCCGAGATGAAATCAGCAGCCTGTCGAGAAAAGCCTTCCGACGTGGAACGTTGTTTGACAACAACCACGCAGTCAATAACATTTCGGGACGCTCGTGTAGGAAGCGTCCCTTGGCCTGGGAGATTATGTTCGGAATCTCGGGCAACTGCACTGGATTTTCCACCAGCAGATCTAGCAGATCCGTGAACCATGCCCTGCTTGGCCAATACGGCGCTATTAGCAGGACCAGACACGGTTCCTCCCTGATCTTCACCAATACCTTCGGCAGAAGGATGGTGGGTGGGTATGCGTAAGCGTGCATCCCTCTCCAGCTTATCGCCAGAGCGTCTGTATCGACGGCATTTGGATCTGAAATCGGCGAGACATAAGTCATGACTTGAGCATTTCCCCTTGTGGCGAACAAGTCCACGTTGGGTTTGCCCCAATGCTCGAAGATCCTTCGCAGAACTGGAGGGTTGAGGGACCATTCTGTTGGCAGAATTCTCTGTCTGCGAGACAAAGCATCCGCCAGAATGTTCAATCGGCCAGGAATGTGAGCTGCTTTCAAACCAACCGAGTAATTCCTGCACCATTGAATCAAGTGCCACACTTTGATACACAGTGTGGGTGACCTGGTCCCGCCGTGGCGATTTATGTATGATACTACCGTCGAATTGTCCGACCGTATCAATATCACCTTGCCCCTGATCATCGGAAGAAACTCTTCCAACGCCAGTTCCACTGCCATCATTTCCAACAGATTGATATGCAGCTGACTCTCCAGGAGAGTCCATGTGCCCGAGACCTGGTGTTCTCCCAGGCAGGCCCCCCACCCCTCCAGCGATGCATCCGTGTACACGGACAGCTGGGGGTGGAGAAGGTGCAGCGAAACCCCTACTAGGAGATTCTGACGCTGTTTCCACCATACAAGATGCGATATTATCGGCTCCAAAACTGGCACCAGTTTTGACAGAGGTTCTGTTCTCTGTTTCCACAGAGACATCAGATACAACTGGATAGGTCTTTGCATTAGAGCAGCGTATGGGATCACTTGCTCCATGGAGACCATCATGCCCAGCAGTTGAAGAAACCGCCTCGCCTGAATGTGGTTTCCCACTCGAAAACTCTTGAGGATGGCTAACAGAGACACCACTCTGGGCTCTGACGGGTAAACCCTGCCCTCCTCGAGATCGAATCGCATCCCCAAATAAACGAAATGTTGAGTGGGTGTCAACTCGGATTTCTCCTTGTTGACTATCCAGCCTAAACCTGAAAGTAACTTCAGAGTCAGAGCAGTATCCACGTTCAACCTGGCTGCAGTCTGCATTGAGCAGCCAGTCGTCTATGTAGGTGTGTAGCGGCACGTTCGCTTTCCTGAGAAACACTGTCACCGCAAGGACCACTCTTGGGAAAACCCTCGGAGCTGTCGACAGGCCAAACGGGAGAACAGTAAACTCCCATACTTGATTCTGAAACGCAAATCACAGAAACCTGTGCCAACTCCGGTTCATAGGAATGTGGACATATGCATCTTTCAGATCGATCGACACACACCACATTCCCTTCCGCAATCCCGTCATTACCGACCTCGGTGTCTCCATCTGGAACCGAGGCGTATGGATAAACCAATTTAATGGCCTGAGATTGAGTATGGGTCTCCATCCCCCCGTGCTCTTGGGGACAAGGAACATATTTGAATAGAAGCCCGGAGTGTTCTGGTTCACTGGTTTTATTGCTCCCTTCAGAAGCAAACCCGACACTTCGTTTTGAACGGCTTCTAACTTGTCTGGATCCTGTGGTACGGGTGTCCAGACAGGTGCGAAAGACAGATTCTGCGGCGGAAAGTCCCACCACTCCGGCATGTACCCCTGGGATAACCATCCCGGGACCAGACTGTCTGACGTCACACCTCGCCAGGCCTCGACGAAACGCATGAGCCTTCCACCCACCATAGACGCCTCGACGTCTAACGGGGTTGTCCGGCTCGCGGTCCGCTCCCACCCCCCCCTTTCTTAACGAGAGAGAGAGAGAACCATTTCCGTCTTGGCTCAGCAAGTATAACTGGCACCGCTGTTCCTGTCGCACAGGTGCGGTCCAGGCGGATATGAAGGGAGCTCTTGTACCCTCAGGTACGATCCGCTCCCTTCTGCCCGCCCTTGGACTTACCCGTACCCTTCCCCTTCCCGCCCCTAGGGCGATCCGGAGCAACATTGGGGAGGGCAGGGGCCTCCACAACCTTCCTGGCTTTCTTAGCCAGCGGCGGCTGAGAAAATCCAGACGAAGCAGAAGTCACAGTAGGCTTAGCTTTCGCCTTGCCTTTCTGCTTCTGATGCTTCTTCGAAGGTTGGACAGCTAACGGTTTCCCTACAGCCCCTAGTGCGTGCGATTGTCGCACTAGCTCCAGCTGCAGGTTTACTGCAAACCGATTCTGCGCAATGCTGGCAGTGTCCTCTAGGATGGCCCACGCCTGGCCACCAAAGATGCTAGGCCCTGTCAGGGGTGTCCCAAGAAGACGCTCCCTGACTGCTGTAGCCAGATGCATATGGTCAAGAACCATTTGCCTCCTGGACTTTGTCACACGCGCTTGCACCCTTTCCAGTGCGTCCATAGACAGCACCAAGCCGTCATTGACGCACGAAAGCGCCACAGGTGGCACAGGGTGGCCTGCCCCCGCTTCAGCCCACACCGACTGAAGAAGGCGATACGAATGGTTGACAGCACTCACAGCTGCCCTCACACCTTCATCGCATAGGGACAGGACTTCATCCTGGTGTGCCTGCGACTTGTCCACAAGTGCCGGACCGGGGCCACCCGCTCCAGCACTCTGAACACCCAGTACCCAGTGGTCATTCTCGGTGACCGACGGGACAACACCATACCTGTCGTATTCTGCCCGTGGAATACGACCCCTCGCCCGCACCTCCATGGAGGCCGCAAGAAGCTGGCCCTTGTTCATGCGTTGTTTGCTATACCTAGTATCAAGCAACACCATAAACCATGGATCCAGTCCAACAGACTGGATCAGGGCTGCGCGCAAGATCCCCGTCCTAATCGATGCACCGATGGACGGGGTACATCCTCCCCGGCCGTGGTCGAAACCACAGACGGGTCCACCCTGGCTAGCCAAGCCAGAGCCTCAGACCAATCCGTCTCCGAGAAGGACACTCCCGTGAACATGTCACCCGTTGACATGTTCACGGCCCTACCAGCAACGGCCTCCCGGCTAGGAGCCATTGCTGATATGCCAGGAACTCCGGTACCGTACGTTTCCGCCGCCACCCCATGGAACACACCAGTCCATGGAATAGGCCTGCACGAAAAACCGTGCGGACCCGTAGCGGTTAAGGAACCGTGGCCAAACACGGGCGCCAACGGCACCCCATGTCTGACCGCCGGACCAGGCGAGATTTCAGTGCCCGGTACCTGAGTGGCCTGAACCACGGGCGGAGCCGCTGCCCTGGCTTGCGCCAGGCCAGACAGATTGAGGACGGTTCCGTCAGGACGGAATCGGCCTCCATGCTCTCCACCCGCAGCCTCACAGGCCGCAGCACCCTCTCCTCCTCATCTTCAGACCCCTAAGAGTCGTCACTAGACAAGGAAAACCGTGACAGACCGGCCACCGCTACTTGACCACCCGGAGGTGGCCGCAGAGAGACAGAACCCATCAGGCCGGAGCCCGATGAGACTGCCAGGGGGCCGTACGAAACGGCTCCCTCAGTGTCCAGTCCAGAACCCTGTCCAAGGACAGGGTCCGAATCAAACATGGGGAGAGACTGCCCTACAACTTTTGGCAGCAGGGACGATACCAGCGTGGGCAGAACGCTATGCAAGACACCTTGCCTAGCCGGACCAAACCACGCCGGCGGTGCCATCTCCGCCACCTCCGGTTGCAGATGTGGAACGCCCCCACGGGCCGAACGGACGCTCCACGATTTACTTTCGGACCGCCTGACCCCGCGTCAGACCCTGCCAAGTCCTTCTGGCAAGGAACTTAAGCATCATATCGACCGACCACACTGCGCAAACGTTACACCTACTGTCAAGACTACACTTAGTACAGTGGAAACGGACATGGTCCTTGCATAGAACCCATACGATATGTGGCACTCAACACATGATGGCGGGGCTGGCTTGGCCTATAAACCAAACCTACAATAAGCCAGCGGAACGAAACAAAAATGGAAGGCAGACAATTAATTTTCAAATAATTTGACCATAAATTAACTGCAAACCCTCCTGCACCCCACCCCGCAACGTTACAACAAGATCGCATTGACTATAACGACAAGAACGAAGCGGGCATAAATACACCCATAATTGATCCTCCAGGATGTATCACGGCTCCACGAATCATATCGCATAGCATTCGGGGTATATTTACCAATCAATATAAATTATACTCCTAACGAAAGCCGACACGATATGTGAAGAAACAACAAAATGTAAACAAACTGCTGTAGCACACGGTAAAACCGCAGACCACGCATCTCTCAAGAATTTTGACACCACCGATCATTGCAAACCGATCGTGATCACACGTAAACTTGACCATTCCAAAGTTTTCTGGTACCATTTTTAGCACGCAGCACCCAGAACAAGATGCGCGAATTAATGAAAAATTTTCTTCACATAAACATCCGGGCATCACGGGTGTGACGTCACCCGCTCGGACCCTACGGAGAACGACGTCAGCCGATATTCGTGTTAGAAATACTGTAGCAAACACCTATTTTCATATCTGCCGATCGCCTGTTGGGGTTTAAAGAAGGTGATCGTCTGGCATATCTCGTTGTTAGCACACGTCCCAGATTCTATGGGGTCAGAAATTGGAACATGCGACACAATGAAATTTAGAGACCTAAGTCTTTTAACTATGGATAATAAGGAATTATACAACCTGGTTGTCATCGGCGGTATTCTCCATTTTATCCAGTTATATCCTTTCAAGAACGCACAAACTATCAAATCACAGATAAAAGACTTAGATTTCTTTTCAAAAAACTTTAAATCTCTCCCTGCAAAAAGTGTGGACAGCTCTTGTTGCTATGCAAACAAGAATGAGCTCTATGGTAGACGGGTACTCGGCAGTTGGTAAAGCTTTCTAAGTCTATAGTCCTAGACCCAGCTGTCAAGGCCAGCTGTGTATCAGAAGTAACAGAATGGTGAGTATTGATCGAAGGAGAAATACAATTCCTACAACAACGAATAGTCCGTCTTCAATTATGCATTCGTCACGTTCTTATCTACGTTATTCATGCCGTCATAATGATGTCATTGATTATGATGTCATTCTATACGTCACATAGTTAATTATGATGTCATATGATGGATGGAGAGTGTCTATTGTTCAGCAGGCTTCAGTAACATCACCTGATATTAGATTGGAGAGATAAAACCTTTCAATTGCATGTACCTAACATCCGGGGGTGTTTTGATTATATACTGAAGACTATCAAATTGACAAGAGTCACTGACCATGCAGACAGTTTGAACAGAGGGCTGTGGAATTATGCAGAGTTGAGACCGTACATAGGAGGCTACAGTGATCAGGGCTTCCTACCCTCTATATATGCTCAATTAGTAACTTCCAATGTGAAAACCATGATTTTCAGTAATATCACCATGTCTTTCAGTAATGAATTTTCACATAATCTTGAGAAACTTTCCGTAACTCAGTAAATGACATACAGTACCACCTACAAGCAACTTTACATTATTCGCGTAAACTTTGCAAGCAGAAGGCACTGAAATTTTCCACGTGCCCAAAAACAATTTCGCAATGACGCGTGTAGTTTTTGCTCGACCCAAAAGGGGCTTGCATTAAGGTCTAAAAATGCGCTTTTACTGAAAACACATTTTAAAAGCGGGTCAGTAAATGAGGTTCGTGCGTCACGATATTAGTAATACGCGATGTTTTGGCAGGCTATAACGCACCAGTTTAATGATACCGGTATATGTATAGTACATGTACCGATATATAATAAATGCAATGTCAAAAGTTGACTCGACACATTTTTGATAATGCGTCATTCTTCTTTGCCCACAGCCTTGTATTTGAAAATAAAAACGTTTCAAAAATGGCATAGTTTTACAATGGCTAATCCAGAGTTATCTAAAAGCCGCCGCTTCATATTATTCTAAACAGAACGGTCATGATAAGACATTAGTTTTTTCGATACATTACAATAGAAATTGTATCCGTCTTATGTTGCATGGTCGTTGTTTGGAATAAAGTTGGAAAAAAAGGTTTGTGATCAGAAGTCTGTTTTTACGGCACTTCACAGTATAAATTTGGCACCTCTTATGTAGTGTTGTTCCAATTAATCGATTTGATCGATGATTGATTGGTTTGCATGTCCAACCAACGGATAGATCACGATTTCAAAAATCGATTTTGACTACTTCTAAATTTATGATATTAAAACTGCAGAAGATGATTATTTTTTGGCAATCAATACCATTTTAATTTAATTTTTACAACTATATAATATAGTAATATTCCATACGAGCCCATAGTCTATGACATTAACCCTCTTAACACTGAAGTAATATGCTAATGTCAAAACCACCATACCAATAACCTGTTGAATATTTTGAAACTTATTTGACTGGGAGATTTTGCTGCCTTAGGCAGCAACAGCTTCCAATCAAATTAGTTTCAAAATATTCAATAGATTATTTCTTACATTATTAAGGTTAAATATCCATGAACATGCAATAATTATTGCATTCAAAATTTTAGAATGGGTGAAAATGAGAAACTGTTGGTGTCGATCATTAATTGACCATCGGTTAGTATGTAAAACCAATCATCGATCACAAAAATAGTACCAATTCCCACCACTACTCTTATGTGCAGTAGTCAGGGTGTATCATATTATTCTAAAAGAACATTCAAGATAAGAAGTCTATTTTTAGAACACTTCACGGTATAAATTTGGCACGTCCTTTGCAGCATGGGCGTATGCATTACATGTATATTCTAGAATGACTGCAGAGATCAGAAGCTTTTCTCAATTTGTTTATTATATGACGTAATTAATTCGAAAATAACATATTGTCTCAGACTTCAGATTTAGCATAACGATTTCCTTGCCGAACGCACGCTCAATCTCGGTATCGTAGTGAGATACGAATGGAGTGAAAGGTTAATTCCAGGAAATATATTAGCTGTTAGCATTCACTGATAGAGCAAATTAAGGATGCGCGTAAACATTCGAATAGCGGGACATTTTGTTTTCATCCCGGAGAGTGAATGTAATTCCTGATAGTGAGGATTGTCAACCCTGATGGTGAAGTGTGTCATCCCTAATAATGTTTGTCATGCCTGATAGTAAGGAGTGTCATCCTGATAGTGAGGGGTGTCATCCCTGGTAGTGGCATCACTAGGACTGCAGGAGTGAGAATTGCATTGCCTGACAGTAGGAAGGTACACCATCATCACTGATAGTGAGGAGCGTTGCCCTCATAATGAGGATGTGCACTGATAGTACTTAAGGCATGTCATCCCTGAAACTGAGTGTCATTCCTGGTAGTGAGTGTCATCACTGATGGTTAGGAGCATAAACCCTGATAGCGAGTGCTATCGGTGATAGTGAGGGGTGTCACTCATGATACTGAGTGTCATCGCTGATAGTGAGGATTGTCATCCCTGATAATGAGGAGTGTCAACTTTGATTGTGAGGATTGTCATCCCTAACACTTAGTAGTGTCATCCCAGATAGTAAATGATGCCATCCCTAATACAGACGGCTGTCATTCTTGATAGGGAGTGTCATTCCTGAGAGTGAGGAGCGTCATCTCTGATAGTGAAGGATGTCATCCCTAATAGTGAGGCGTGTCATCCTTGATAGTGACCAGTGTAATCCTTGATAGTGAGGCATGTCATCCATGATAGTGAGTGTCATACCTAATAGTAAAGAAGCGGCATACCTCACAAGTTTCATCCCTGAAAGTTATGCGTGTCATCCCTGATAGTGAGGCGTGTCATTCCTGATTGTGATCAGTGTCATCTATGATGGTGAGGAATGTCATCGCTGATAGCAAAAGTCATCCCTGATAGTGATGATAGTGAGTGTGATCCCTGATAGGGAATGCCATCCCTGAGAGTGAGTGTCATCCCTGATAGTGAAGGGTGTCATCCTTGATAATGAGGAGTGTCATCTTTGATAGTGAATTGAAGGGTGTCATCCCTGATAATGAGGAGTGTCATCTCTAATAGTGAGGAGCGTCATCCCTGATAGTGAATGTCATTCCTGATCGTGAGGATGTGTCATCTCTAATAGTGAGTGAAGGAAATTTCAATGGAAATTTCAATTTCCCTTTCTCCGAGATCTAACAATACTTACCATTACATTTCATTGATAATACAGCTATCATGATAGCTGGGCTATAGGAATATAGATTTAGAAAGCTTTACCGGCTCCTGGAACTGGGTACCCGGTTCCCAACAACCGGGTACCCAACTGCCAGACACACACACACATTGTTTGCATAGCTACCAAACAAGAGAATAACCCATGGCTTGCCTCTGTGGGGCTGGGAGGCAGGGTACGTAATGTAATGGTAAGTATTGTTAGATCTCGGAGAAAGGGAAATTGAAATTTCCTTCATTCTCCTTAGATCAATACTTACCATTACATTACTTATTGATAGCACCAGATTTAGTCGGTAACCTGGTGGGAAGGGGCAAGCCATACAAAGCCTCTTTTGCCCCTGGAGAACGAACTTAGACCTACACTTGACATATGGAGACCTAATAGGACTTGGGACCGAATCACATTCGCAACCCCCCCCCCCCCCCCCCACAACCTCTTCTCCTAAAAAAGGGTGAGAACTCACGAACATGCATCTCGCCTGAAAACACAAATGTGCGAAGAGGGTTAATAGCTCTTAAGTGCCCTGTCTTTACACATATAAGCCTGGGAATGAACATGAATATTTAAGATGAATGATCACGATATATAAGCATAATACAAATAACTGTCAAACTTGAATTACCTCATGAATTATGGATTCCAGACGTAGCAACCAACACACCTCCGACCAAATGTGTCCCATATGGTTGAATTCCTCTCGCTTGACCAGGTCTGTTCTTAATACTTTTGCTTACAAAGTTATCAAAAGGAGATGAGCAGTGTGGCCACTAGACTATCGTTTCAAAACAGCTAAAGCGAGTGGATTGGCGGAGTCTGACATATCCCTCATATATTAATCCGTGAAAGCGGACTCACTGTGCCATTGTGCAATGGCCATGATGTCCTCTAACTGAACACCATTGAATAGGGAAGTCGAGGCGGCTATTCCTCTAACATCGTGAGCCCTAGCACATTGCACCTGGTGGCAGGTCGCAATCTTGTGGGTAGTCTGAATGCATTTGACTACCCAATGACAGATAGTATCCATGGATGTGGCGCCATATGGCTACTTATGGCAAATCCACAGATCTCTATCATTTGACCGTAGAGAGTCCGTCCGTTCTCTGGACACCAGGCACTGGCATGACGATCAATCCTAGTTAGCTTTGGTATAATGATCGGTTTGCCGGGATATTTCAGATTGATTCTTTGACATAAATTCTGGTCTTGGCAACAATCGCAGACCCTCTCCGGAGACGATAAATCGGTCCCTCTCTGCTGAAAGCACATGGATCTCACTGCGCCTTCTTGCTGAGGAAGCTGCCAATAGAAAAACTGACTTTAGAGTCAGATGCTTTAGACTAACCGAACCCAAAGGTTTGAAATGATGCTGGGCCAGTACATTAAGCACCAAAGATAGACTCCAGGCTGGAATGACTGCCGGTTGTCTCGGTCGGAGATTGCTCATTCCCTTCACCATCACATTCAACTGGGCCACCTCTGGACTATCCCTGTTGGTTAAACAAGGGATAACTGATGCCAAAGCCGACTTGTAGCCAGCAATTGTGACAGGAGCCAGTCCTGTAAAGAACAGCTCACAGAGAAAGTCTGCTATTTGCTGAATAGTGGATTGAAAGGGATCAACACCCTTTCCTTCACACCACTCTGCAAATTTGTTAACCGTGTGGGTATATGACTTGAAGGTTGACCTCCTCACAGCTGCAATGAAACTCGCAGCCTGTTGAGAAAAGCCTTCCGACGTGGAACGTTGTTTGATAAGATCCACACAGTCAATTTGAACATCTCGGGCCGCTCGTGTAGGAAGCGACCCTTGGCCTGGGAGATTATGTTTGGAATCTCGGGTAGCTGCACTGGCTTGTCCACCAGCAGATCCAGGAGATCCGTGAACCACGCCCTGCTGGGCCAAAGTACCGCTATTAGCAGGACCAGGCACGGCTCCTCCCTGATCTTCACCAAAAGCTTCGGTAAGAAGAATGGTGGGCGGATACACGTAAGCGTGCATCCCTATCCAGCTTATTGCCAGAGCGTCTGTATCGACGGCATTTGGATCTGGAATCGGCAAGACATAAGTCATGATTTGAGCATTTTCCTTTGTGGCGAACAAGTCCACGTTTGGTTTGCCCCAATGCTCGAAGATCCTTTATAGAACTGGAGGGTTGAGAGACCATTCTGTTGGCAGAATCCTCTGTCTGTGAGACAAAGCATCCGCCAGAATGTTCAATTGGCCAGGAATGTGAGCTGCTTTCAAAACAACTGAGTAATTCATGCACCATTGAATCAAGCGCCACACCTTCATACACAGTGTGGGTGACCTGGTCCCGCCGTGGCGATTTATGTATGATACTACTGTCGAATTGTCCGACCGTATCAATATCACCTTGCCCCTGACTTCTGGAAGAAACTTTTCCAATGCCAGTTCCACTGCCATCATTTCCAACAGATCGATATGCAGCTGACTCTCTTGGAGAGTCCATGTGCCCAAAACCTAGTGTTCTCCCAGGCAGCCCCCCCCCCCTCCCCACCCCTCAAGCAATGCATCCGTGTACACGGACAGCTGGGGTGGGGCGGGGCAGGTGAAGCGAAACTCCTAGTAGGAGATTCTGACACTTCTTCCACCTGGGGTTGCACGATTTTTGCTTTGAAACATCGCGATCGATTTTATAAAAAGAATCACGATTGTCTAAATTGCCAAAAGTATAAACCGGGGTAACGTGACAAGTCACCAAAACTGGGACTTGGAATTTCTAGAAAAAGTTGAAATAAATGATACAAAACTAGCACAAAATTAAAACACAATTTCATGCGACAAATTCTTACCATCCTACATCTATGCTTAACTTGACTGGTCTAACTATCACCGCTGTTCCTGTCGCACAGGCGCGGTCCAGACGGATACAAAGGGAGCTACCATACCCTCAGGTACGATTCGTTCCCTTCTTTCTGCCCTTGGAGGACTTCCCTATGCCCTTCCCGCCTCTCAGGCGACCAAGACCATCACTATGGTGGGCAGGAGCCTCAACAACCATCCTCGTCTTCTTAGCTGCAGGCGGCTGAGAAGGCCCAGCAATAGCAGGCGCTGGCTTGGCTTTTGCCTTGCCCTTATGCTCTTTCTGTTTCTGCTTCTTGGAGGAAGGTTGGGCAGTTAGTGGTTTCGCAACAGCCCCTAGTGCATGCGCCTGACGCACTAGCTCTATCTGAAGATTAACCGCTAACCGACTTTGCGCAATGTTGGTCGTGTCCTCTAGGATGGCCAGCGCTTGGCCACCAAAGATGCTAGGACTGCTTAGGGGCATTCCAAGCCAACGCTCCCTGACAGCCGTAGCCGGACGCATATGGTCATGGACCATCTGCCTTCTGGACTTGGCCAATCGTGCCTGCACCCTGGCCAACGCATCCATCATCAACACAAGGTCGTCGTTGACACAGGAAAGCGCAGCAGGTGGCACAGGGTGGCCACCCCAGCTTCCGCCCACACCGACTGAAGCAACCGATAGGAGTGACTGACAGCATTCATAGCTGCCCTCACTCCCTCATCGCGAAAGGGACAAGACTTCCTCATTGTGTGCTTGGCTCTTATCCACAAGTGCCTGAGCGGGACCACCCGCTCCTGCACTCTGGACACCAAGAACCCACCGGTCATCCTCAGTGACCAGTGGGACCACACCATACCGCTCGTACTCCCCCCCTGGGGATACGGCACTTTGCCCGCACCTCCCTAGAGGCCGCAGGGAGCTGGCTCTTGGTCATGAGTTGCTTGGTATAAATAGCCTGAATGGACTGAATCCGAGCCACAGGCCATGACCCCGTCCGAATCGATGCAACCGATGGATGGGGCAGGTCTTTCTCGGTCGTGGCCAATACCACAGATGGGTCCACCCTGGCTAGCCAAGCCAGAGCATCGGACCAGTTCACCTCCGAGGAAGACACCATGTGAACACATCACCCGTTGATGTGTTCACAGGTCTACCAGCAGCGGCCTCCCAGCAAGGAGCCACTGCTGGAAAGCCAGCAACACCGGTTCCGTCCAGGATGGAATCGACCTCCATGCGCTCCACCCGCGGTATCTCAGGCTGCAACAGCCTCTCCTCTTCGGCCTCCTCATCCTCAGACCCTGAAGAGTCGTCACTGGATGAAGATACACTGGAGCTGTCCTGGAACGGCTCCCATGCCAGACGGACCAGCTACCGCTACTGGACCACCCGCAGGTGGCCGCAGAGAAGCAGTACCTGCCAGGCCGGAGCCCGATGGGACTGCCAGGGAGCCATACAAGATGGCCCCCTCGGTAACCAGTTCAGAACCCTGTCCTTGCACCCGCGGTATCTCAGGCTGCAACAGCCTCTCCTCTTCGGCCTCCTCATCCTCAGACCCTGAAGAGTCGTCACTGGATGAAGATACACTGGAGCTGTCCTGGAACGGCTCCCATGCCAGACGGACCAGCTACCGCTACTGGACCACCCGCAGGTGGCCGCAGAGAAGCAGTACCTGCCAGGCCGGAGCCCGATGGGACTGCCAGGGAGCCATACAAGATGGCCCCCTCGGTAACCAGTTCAGAACCCTGTCCAAGGACAGGGTCAGTACCAGACATGGAGAGCTTGCACCACAGTCTTCCATATCAGAGATGACACCAGTGTGGGCAGGACGCTTTGCAAGAATCCTTGCATAGCAGGCCCAAACCACGGCGGGGGTGCCATCTCCGAACCCTCCAACTGCGGACGAGGAGTGCCCCCAGGGGCCAAAACGGACGCTCCTCGCTTTCTTTTCGGACCACCTGACCCCGTGTCAGACCCAGCCAAGTCATTCTGGGCGAGGAACTCGACTAACAACTCGACGGGCCACCAGGGTTTGTATACCTTTCAGTATTTGAAATTCCATGACTTTCCATGACTAAAATTAAGAAATTCCATGACCTCCAAGAATCAAGAGTTAGGTCAAAGATAGTCAAATTTCTTTCAAAATGTTCAACAGCATATAGTGAATCATATGGAATTTGCGGTACATTTTAAATAAAATCTCATGTTTTCACATAAAAAATTGACAAATAAAAATTCTGAATGGAAGTTCTAGAGCCTATTATCATACATGTAGCATCCTTTCAGCCTAACTTGGTTGAAATCGGTCAAAATGCTAAGAAGCAATATGATCATTTCTAGTAAATTTTGTAAAAAAATCTAAGATTTGGACCCAAAAAATTGCCTATTAACCTTTTAACACTCATATCAGCCAAAGACGGCTTCTGTGGTGGTCTTAAGAGATGTCCATTTGCAGACCAAGAGAAGAAATTTTTCTAAAATAGTCTTCACTTGGTCTGCAAATTGACATTTTCTTTGAAATTTTCTTAAATTTTTTTGAACAAATTTAAGGCTTAAAGCCTAGACTTCTATTTGGACAAGGTGTTAAAAAAAATTTGAAATTCATTCCCTAAAATGGTTACTTTCACGAATATGTTGCGCACTAATAGATAAAACGCAGGGGAAAATTAAACAAAATATGAGCCAAAAAAGCCTTATACAGGTAAATAATATGCAGTCATAGTTCAGAAATATTACAAAACATTGGTACATGTAACTTTACCGCTAGATTCAAAATAATAATAATCGCGTATTGGCTAAATATCTGGTTCTTTTTTTATTAATATTAACAAGTT
Organism: Chaetoderma sp. LZ-2023a; assembly: GCA_034401795.1. Classification (NCBI taxonomy): domain Eukaryota; kingdom Metazoa; phylum Mollusca; class Caudofoveata; order Chaetodermatida; family Chaetodermatidae; genus Chaetoderma; species Chaetoderma sp. LZ-2023a. The sequence goes on from CM067367.1 coordinate 3,962,663, forward strand.
TATTTCATACTTCAACCATAATAGAATGCATAAAACCATCTTTGAGCGAGAAATACATTCAATATACAGGGGAATCCCCATACGCAAGCGAGAGCGAGATATCATTGCCATCTAATTATCATAATGTAACCAAAATCGCCCAAAGGAACAAAGATCTCGCCAATAATTATACTGCTGAATGCATATGCTGAGTAGGAAATAGTGAATTTATTGCTCAAATTGTTTTTAAAACATTATCTTCTGTACATATTTATTATTAATTTGGGAAATTCGCATTCGCGGCGTTACAAACCCTGTTTTTATTTTGGAGGCCTCCTTCCAGTCCAGATATAGTTCACTGGAATGCCTCCAATCAGAAGAGTTTAATTTGGCCTTCCAACATAAGAAGCGATCTAACCTTATTTTATTTCTTACGTTGTGTTGGGTTATTTTATGTTGGTCGGACATATGACTTTGATAATGAATGAAATCATTTGATCGCCACGATAAAGAAATGGAAATGAGTATTTCAGAGCTTTATTTCCCCATTTTACATTTGTATGCCATCAGATTTTATTTTTATTTAGCGAGATTATTATTTTCCATGACTTTTCCATGACTATTATTAAAAATGACAAATTTCCATGACTTTTTCAGGCTTGGAATTTAGAGTTTCAAATTCCATGACTTTCCAGGATTTCCATGACCCGTGCGAACCCTGGGCCAAACTGCACAGACATTACACCTATCGTCAAAATTACATTTAGAACACGGATAACAGACCTGGTCCTTGAATGCGACATTCATGAATTTAGGACACTCAGGACATGATGGCAGGGTAGGCGTGGCCTGAAAACAAGCACAAAACCTAAATAAGCAAGCAGAACGAAACAGGAATGGAAGGCAGACAAATAACTTTCAAATATTTTGACAATAAATTATAAGTTAACCATCCGGCACCCAACACCCGCAACGTTACAACCAAGATCGCGTAAGCTGGCGACAAGAACGAGAGCGGGCCAATAATACTCATAAATCGATCCTGCAGGATGTATAAACACGGGACCAGGAACCATATCGGACGCATTCGCGGTATATTTAAGAATTGATTTCAAAATTATACTACTCAAACGAAAGCCAAATGATACGTGAAGGAACAACAAAATGAATTAACATAACTGCTGTAGAACACGGTAAAACCGCAGAACACACATCTTAATCAAGAATTTTGAAATCATCAATCAATGCAAATGCAGATTGTGATCACACGCAAAACTTGACATAATTCTAAAGTTTCTGGCACAAAACGCACGCAGCACCAAGAATAAGATTCGCGAATCAATGAAACATTTCCTTCACCAAATAATCCGAGAAATAAAAGGGTGTGACATCACCTGCTCAGACCATATGGTTGAACGACGTAAGCCGTTTTAGTGTTAAAAAGCCGTAAACCAACGCCTAGTTTCATATTACTGCCCAATCGCCGTTGGGATTAAAGGAGGCGATCTCATCTGACATATTTCGTTGTAACCACACGTCCCAATTCCGGGGTCAGAAAATGGGACATGCAACACACACAAAATTTCTGAGACATAAGTCCCCATATAACTAGAGAAATAAAATGAAGGAATACGACCTGAGATTTAGAGGTTCCTTCCATAACAAATCCAAATAATCCAGAAACAAGAAACAGCAATTAGGCACAGGGAAAAACACAAAGAAAACTAAGATTTCTCCAAGAACAAAAAGCAAGTATTCTCTTGTTGATACGCAAACAAGAGTGAGTGTCTCTGGGTACCCAGTTCCAGGCCCTGGTAAAGCTTTCTAAATCTAGATTCCTAGAACCAGCTATCAGGATAGCTGTATTATTAATGAGTAATGTAATGGTAAGTATTGATCGAAGGAGAATGTCAAGATTCAATTCAATTCAAATATTTTATAGTAGCATTTCACATTTATATTACAAAGGACAGGCAGTCCATCAAAGGCAAAGCCTATGTGGTGATGGACCCCTAACATATATTAGACAAAAAAACATTACAACATTAAATTACTGGATGTATGATTACTGTATTCTGCGGCTGTAGTAGTAGAAACATACTACAGCTACAATCAGTCCTTCTTCGCTTTTGCCCACTGTGTCTTGTCCTCAGCCGAAATCCTTAGCTTCCTCAGGTCAATTCTTGACTTGAGTGTACCGAGTCCTGTACATGTTACAAATAACAACATTACAACACTACACATAACGCACACAAAAACATAATTAAGTTACTAGTAGTAATTATAACAAGCATTCTGTAAGTATTGCTTTGGAATACATGTTCCCTACCTGGTAATCTTTAGAGATTGACAGTCAAAAATTTCATTAAAAATTGTCAAGAGCAGCTGAAGCTCGAACTTGATCTGTAACTTCTCATAACATAGCAATAAACCAAGTCTCAGTTATATATGGTGAAGGAGAAGGAAAATGTCTTGAAAGCTGATATGTTTGTATTTCATAAGTCGAAAGGGAACATAACCTCATCAAAAAATTATGCAAATGCCTGAAACCCGAACTTGTTCTGTAGTTTCTCATAATAAAGTAATGTACCAATTTTCAGTTGAATATCTTGAAAGACTGCGAGAAAAAGGGCGGAAAACTAATATTTTTCGTATTTCATAGGTCAAAAGGGGCCATAACCCCATAAAAAATTTATGCATACGCCTGAAACTCGAACTTGTAGCAATTTTCAGTATAATATCTTGACTGCGAAAAAAAGTGCAGAAAACTAAAAAAAAAATTTGTATTGCATAAGGGGGCATAACTCCATGAAAACTTGACGAAAATGTTTGAAACTCGAACTTGCTCTGTAACTCCTCACACTAAAGCGATGCACCGATTTTCGCTTAAATATCTTGAAGGAGTAGCAATTCTCAGTATAACATCTTGAAAGACTCCGAAAAAAGTGCGGGAAACTAATATTTTTCGTATTGCCTAACTCGAAAGGGGGCATAACTCCTTGAAAAATTGACGAAAATGTCTGAAACTCGAACTTGCTCTGTAACTCCTCACACTAAAGCGATGCACCGATTTTCGCTTATAGATCTTGAAGGAGTGCGAAAAAAGTGTGGAAAGTTGATATTTTTCGTATTTCTTAAGTCGAAAGGGGGCATAAACTCCATCAAAGATTTATGCATACGCCTGAAACTCCAACTTGGTCTGTAACTTCTCATAACAAATCAATGTAGCAGTTCTCAGTATAATATCTTGAAATACTGCGAAAAAAGTGCGGAAAAATAATATATTTTGTATTTCATAAGTCGAAAGGGGGCATAACTCCATGAAAAATTGATGAAAATGTCTGAAACTCGAATTTGCTCTGTAACCCCTTATACTAAAGTGATGGAACTGATTTTTCCTTAAATATCTTGAAGGAGTACGAAAAAAGTGTGGAAAGCTGATATTTTTCATATCTCCTAAGTCGAAGGGGGCATAACTCCATAAAAAATTTACGCATACACCTGAAACTCGAACTTGGTCTGTAACTTCTCATAGGAAAGCTATGAAGCAATTTTCAGTATAATATCTTGAAAGACTGAGAAAAAAGGTGCGGAAAACTAATATTTTTCGTATTTCATAAGTCGAAAGGGGCATAACTCCATGAAAAAGTGACAAAGATGTCTGAAACTCAAACTTGCTCTGTAACTCCTTATACTAAAGCGATGCACTGATTTTCTCTTAAATATTTTGGAGTGTGCAAACAAGTGTGGAAAGCTGATATTTTTTCGTATTTCTTAAGACGAAAGGGGGCATAACTCCATCACGAATTTACGCATACGCCTGAAACCCCAACTAGGTCTGTAACTTCTCATAACAAAGCAATGTAGCAGTTCTTACCATAATATCTTGAAAGACTGCGAAAAAAAAGTGTGGAAAACTAATATTTTTCGTATTGCATAAGACGAAAGGGGGGCATAACTCCATGAAAAATTGAGGAAAATGTCTGAAACTAAACTTGCTCTGTAACTCCTAATACTAAAGCGATGCACCGATTTTCGCTTAAATATCTTGAAGGAGTGCGGGAAAAAAGTGCGGAAAGCTGATATTTTTCGTATTTCTTAACTCCATGAAAGATTGATGTTTATGCCTGAAACTCGAACTTGGTCTGTAACTTCTCATAACAAAGCAATAAACCAATTCTTAGTTGAATACCTTGAAGGACTGCGAAAAAAAGTTAGGAAAACCAACTGCGACAGACGGGGACAGACGGACAGCAAACCTATAGTCCCCCCCCGGATTTACCGGTAGGGGACTAATAATCTAAGACAGATATATACATCTGGGTTTGTTTTTTTACCCTTGCACCCACCGTATAAATGCATTATTTTAAAATTTTTAACATTTAGTACTAGTAGTTTTAAGTTGCTAGAGATAATGGAGAGAAGGGTGGGAAGTTGGGGGGGGGGGGGGTATTCATCGAGCTTAAAAACAGTAATCCAATATGTTTGGCATTATTATTATTATTATTATTTATACTAATATAGTGTATGATGAGCCATAATGTATGATGAGCCATGGTGGTAGTGATGATCTTCCTAAAATTAATGAGATTCGTAAATCCATCAGACTTCCACAGCCATACTCCCTCCTCATGTGTACTTCTAAAGGGGTCTACCTATATGTGATTAACCCTTTCCCTGATGAGTATCCTATATCTCGCTTTAGTCCAGAGGCAACAATTTAAGAAAACCGTTGAATATTTTGAAATTATTCTGAATGGAAGCTGACCGATGAACAATACAAACATTAAATTACATGTTTCGTAGGATCCAACTGTGTTGTTCCATAGGTCTATTGCTTTTGTTGATGACTTTTGTCTGGAGGCTTCTGTGCAGCAGAAAGTTGTATGCAGATTTTTTCGTGTGTTGTGTGTCGTGTGTTGTGTGTTGTGTGAGTGTATGTCTTGATTATTCTTTTAGAGGTTTAATAATGGGTTTGTTAGATTATTGTTATAGAAGTCTCTGAGGATGGAGTATAGTTGGAGCTTTCCTATGTCTTCAAGCTTTAATAGGTTTTCTGTTTTAAAAGCTGTTGGTTGAGAAAATATCTTTAATAGTGTTTTTCTGAAGTGTCTTTAATTTTTTAGTTTTGATGAGTAAGTGTTAGTCCCAATAGTGTTGCAGTATGCGATTTGCGGTAATATTAACGTGCTATATAGTGTTTTATAAGGTGTTTTGGTAAGTAGCTTTTTAGTCGACGCATAATACCAATGTTCTTTGCATCCTTTGACGTTACAATTTGTATATGTTTCTCCCATGTGAGTTTCTTGTCCTTGGAAATAAACACCTAAGAATTTTGCCTCACATACATGTATTTCTTGATTATCTACATAAATTTTAGCGAGATCAGTAGTTTTTATTTTTTTATTTTAAATCTCTGGCATGTAGCAATTGTTTGAGTAGCTTTCGTGACCATCTCGGTCACTTCTTCAGCTCTAACTGACGGTCGCTGGCAACATCACTCTGGTCAGTTCTTGTGGAGTCACGTGACAGCATGGACTGGTAGACTGCTGGTATACAGTAGCCCTCATCTCGGCTCATGGTTGGTTGATGCTTGTAGATTTCTATGCCCGCTTTAACTTTGTGTTTAAATAAGTTGGTCTCGATGTTGATGATGGAGGCACTGCTGGCAGGGATGACGTGGCCAGTGGATTCTGTGTGTTCTGCCACAGCTGAGTTGGAATTGATTTTAAATGTGCTTTGACTCTGGTGTTGAGCGGCCTTTTGGTTTCGCCTATATATGTCCCCTGACATTGGTTACATTCGATCTTGTAGATGACTCCAGAGCGTTAATCTGTGGTCGGTTTATCTTTGGGTCTTACTAATTGTGATCTTAAGGTGTTGACAGGCTTGTGGTAAGTTTTGATGTGGTGTTGTCTAAGACTTTGCCAAGGTGTTCTGATAGGCCTTGGATGTACGGAAGTCCGACTAGTGGAAGTTTTTCAACATCTGGTTGTTTATTACGAGGTGGTGGAGGTGGTTTTCTCATCCATAACCGTTGGCTAGGAGAGACTGTTGGATGTGATGATGTTCTTCTTTTTTGTCAGATGTTTCAACAAGCAGATGTCGAAAAAAATTCCACTAGTCAGACCTCCGTACATCCAAGGTCTATCAGAACACCTTGGCAAACTCTTCAGACAACACCACATCAAAGCTTACCACAAAACTTACCACAAGCCTGTTTGTTAACCTTAAACCAATGAATTACTTTTTCTATTTCTTCATTTATGTTTTTGTATAAAGTATCAATGTTTTTATGGCTGCAAAAAGCATTGGTATCATCTGCAAAGAGAATTAATAACAAGTGTTTGCAAACATTTGGTAGGTCATTCATATAGAGTAAGAACAACAGCGGGCCAAGAATTGAACCCTGAGGAACACCACAGACTATTTCTCCACTCTTAGATAGGACTCTATTATATTGGACATATTGTGTTCTACTGGATAGGTAGCTTTTTATCCAGTCCAGTGCAATGCCTCATATTCCGTAGTTTGAGAGTTTTTCTATTAAAATGTTATGGTCCATTGTATCGAATGCTTTAGATAAATCTATATCTAAGAATATGTTCTTTTTGTCCAATGTATTTACTATCTTTTCCATCATATCATAAGAGCTAACATTGTGGAGTGTTTTTCCTGAAAACTGTATTGTGACTGGTAAAGGATAGTTTTTATTTAAGTAATTGGTTAGCCTGTTATAAGACTTTCCAAGAGCTTCGAGAACAGTGGTAGTACTGAGACTGGCCGATAGTTAGTGAAGTCAGAGGAGTCTTTTGCTCTGTAAATTGGGGTTACACGTGCAGTTTTGAGTTGTGATGGAAAGATGTCTTGTATTAGTGATAGGTTACAAATGTGATTTAGTGGAATCATTATAGCTTGCATGCAATCTTTGAATACCGCCCACTTAAAGTGAAAAATTCCTGCACTCCTCTGGGTCAGTAGGGTTTAGAAAGAGTGAGGATTGAGAATTGCCTGACAGATAATCTCACATGCTAGAACTTGCACTGGCATTAATTATAGTTCTGGGCCAATGTTAATAAAATATTCATTAAACTTGTCAGCAATTTCTTGATTATCAGGAATGACTTTGTTGTTGCATACAAATTTGGATCCTTCTGTTTCACAGCTCTGTTTATTCAGCAGTGTCTTTATCAGTTTCCAAGTCTTCTTTATATCATTTTTATGCTCTGTGAATTGGCTTTTCAATTTTGAATTCAAGATTATTTATTTCATGCTTAATATACAATATACAAACCTCACAATTGGGTAGTCCATCAAAGGCAGAGCCTATGAGTCGATGGACCCCCTACACACAAAACAAAACATTACAATATATAGGGTGATAGTTAATTATACAAACAGGGTTCCCACACCTTGGGAAGAATATTTTTCCATACCTTTTCCATACTTTTTCCAGGCCAAATAAAAAATTTTCCATAGCCATTTAAAGACATTTTAATAGTGGACATTTGGGGAAAATAAAACCTATTTTTAACATTTGAGGCTTTTAATTGGTTCTATTTTGTACATCATATCACAGTTAAACATGAGAAAACAATGCATAAGTAAATTTCATAATTAAACTAGTAAACTATCACATATACAGCACTGACACTCACACACACACATACTATGGGTAAACATATATGGATGAGGGATATAGCACTGAGCAAGTAGCACTCCTTTGATCCAAGAAAATTTTCATTTGCAGACCAAGAGAAGGCTATCTTTAATAATTTACCACTGGAATGTGTGGCTTGGTTAAAGAGCCAGTCACACCAGTGATAAATTTTCAAAAATAGTCTTCTTTGGTCTGCTAATGGACATTTTCCAAGACAATAGGCAAAGGATGTTCTGGGCAGCATGAAAGTTAATTCTTCATTTCTAATAGTTTAGTTTCAATTGTCTTTGTTTAAAGATTTTAATTCTTCCTCTTTGGTTCGTGCTGATCTCGTAAGTGCATTAGATTTAGAAATGAAAGTCAGATTACCGGTGGTTTCAGCTTTCTCTGCAAAATCATCTGCTGACTTTACTAACGCATTTACATTAATTTCTGTTCATTTTCGCTTAACCTTAAGTTCATCAATTTCATCTAATACCGCCTTTCGTTTCTCGCCCCTCTTTAGCATATCTTTCTTTTGTCGCTCATCATCCAGGTAAGAGTGATATTTCTGCCTCGCAGCAGAAGCAGATACTAAGAGTGGTTTACTGATCATTACATTCTTAACCACTCTTACACTCCTAAGATGGTCTGCAATACATCTTTGTGCTATTAGTGTGTGTTCTTTCATGTTCTCCACAATAATTTCTTTATTCACAGAGAATCCTCTTTCCACTGAAGCCTGTCCATGAGATAAAAGTAGGACCTTACACAAAATTAACCACAGATCTGAATATGCTGGTTTCACTGACATGTTATTATGGATTAGCTGATCCAGCCTAGATGTAGCAGATGAAAAACATAAGAAATCTGAGTTGGTCATATTCTCATTGGCAAAATCCTTAAATTGGTTAATGATGTCATCACACTTACTAACATTCACCTGGCTTGCATCTGTTAGAATCTGAAGGGACTTCTTAAGCTGAATAATACATTCAGCTTTACTGAGTACGCATCCTTCTCTGAAATAGTCTTTGCTGTTTTTAGGTCTCTTAATAATCTCTCGGCACTGAATCCTAGGTCTATCTTGGTGGTGTCTTTGTGCAGAGATTTATCTGATACATCGAGCTTAATCAATTGTGTGACAGACTGCACTGTTACTCACATCTATCATGAATCTATCCATTAAGGATATTAATACTTTCTGTAGGTCATCAGCAAGAAATGGTAACATCGGCACGTCTGTCTGGTATTTGGTTAGGAATGGTGAAATCTCCTTCGTGATAGACAAAAACACATTAGCCTGAACTAGGAATAGCTTGTCTTTTACAGCATCCTGAACTACACTGAATGACTTATATTTTGGTTCATTGATGTCATCTTTCTTTGTGCTGGCTGCTTCAACAAATTTAACAGTGTGTGGCCAGATTTCTAACACACATTCAATTACAGGAACATTTTCTAGCCATCTATGCTTACAAAATTGCTTGGGAAATACAGTTGAACCGGTCACAGAAGTATAATCCTCGCGACATGCTGGAGTTTACCACAAAACTGAATATTTACACTTTCCCATGATCGCGGTAGCATAAGAAATTCGAAAACTATACAACAAAATTTATCCCACTTTACTAACATAATATAGATATAAAATCATTTTCGCAATACTCACATGAGTATTGATTATATCCAATTGATCAAACATATGAAAATCGCGAGAATAAATAGTTATTTTCAGGATTCATGTTCAGACATGTATTACTCAAGTTCCAGGTAATCACGATGTACCAGAGTTTTCTATGCAGTTTATACAATCACAGCGGTTACCGGGACTCAATCCAAACTTGTTCAGACATGTATTGCTCACGCGTGAAACCTTTCCGGTAATTGTGATGTATTGGAGCTTGGCGGTTACCGGTACCCAATCCAGACTTGCGAGGAACAAGGAAGTGTTTGTTGACAAAATGCCTGCCAGAAAAAAATTACAAATCCCGATATTTTAATTTTCCATACCTTTTCCATAGCGGTACCACGAAATATCTAGTTTTCCATAGCTTTTCCAGCCCTGGAAATGGTTTTCTTAAATTTCCATACTTTTTCCAGACTTCCATGCCTGCGTGGGAACCCTGTACAAACATCCTTAAGTAAACACAGAACCCAAGACGGCACAACATCCCTGAGAGTGAGTGTCATCCTTGATAGTTAGGAGTGTCATCCCTTATAGTGAAAGGTGTCTTCCCTGATAATGAGAAGTGTTAGCTCTGATAGCAAGGAGTGTCATACTCATCCTTGATAGTGAAGGGTTTCATCCCTAATAGTGAACGGTGTCATCTCTGATAGTGAGGAGCATCACCCCTGATATAGTGAATGGTGTCTTCCCTGAGAGTGAAGGGTGCTACCCCCAGTAGTGAATGTGGCTATATCTTGATTCTAACCCCTCCCATAGGTTTACTATTCGCTTGATTCTAATAGCCCATAATACACCGTGCGCGAACAGAGTTCCGGTTCACAAATGAATGTAAACACACAGCTGTCAAGCATCACTTAGCTCACCACTTTGACTGTTTAAAACGATAATTTAAGACTTTCATCACTTACAAACACGATTTTCTATCAATCTTCATATTCTAATTGAGAAAATAAAATGCCACTAAATTCAACAGCTCGAGTATCTGCGCTACTGTCCATATTAATCGTTACCAGGTTCCTGATAACACGAACGCTGAACAAACATCACAAAGTCTATTATTTTTAAAGGAGTCTAGCCCACGAAATGCATTAGACAACAGTCGGCTGTTAATGTCATGGAGCTGTTGTGAGAATTTTTCACTATAATTACGGGCGATTGGAACTGTTTTAAAGGGGGTGGACTGGGCTGTCTATTCGCCATTTGTCATATACACCTTGACTGAAACTCAAAAGTAGCACCAACTGACAAAATACCTGACAGCTTTGTGTGATAGAATGAAGGAAATGTCAATTTCCCTTTCTCCGAGATCTAACAATACTCACCATTCTGTTACTTCTGATATACAGCTGCCCTTGACAGCGGCTCTAGGATTATAGACTTAGAAAGCTTTACCGACTCCTGGGAACCGGGTACTCAGCTCCCAACTGCCGAGTACCCGTTTACCATAGAGCTCATATTGTTTGCATAGCCACCAAACAAGAGAAAACTATGGCTTGCCTCCGTGGGGCTGGGAGGCTGGGTCCGTAACAGAATGGTGAGTATTGTTAGATCTCGGAGAAAGGGAAATTGACATTTCCTTCATTCTCCTTCGATCAATACTCACCATTCTGTTACTTCTGATATACACCAGATTTGATCAGTAACCTGGTGGGAAGGGGCAAGCCATAAATGCTAATTTTGCCCCTTGGAGAAAGATTTTAGACTTCAAACTTGACTAACGGAGACCTAAAAGGACCGTCAACTTCATGGAACCGAATCACATTCGCATCACCGCAACTCCCCCCCCCCCCTTTTCCTCCTAAGAAAAGGGAGAGAACTCACGAACATGTATCTTGTCTGAAACACAAGTATGCCAAGAGGGTTAACTGCTCCCTGCATATTCCATGTATTAGCCTGGGAATGAGCATGAATATATAAGATGAATGAACATGATACACATCCATAATAGAAAAAACTCTCACTATTGAATTACCTTATGATAATTGGACTCCAGACGTACCGCCTCCAACCATTCACTGGTTCGGCCATCAGTGACAAAATCTGGTTGTCATCCTCTCGCTTGACCATGCCTGCTTTAGGTTCTTTTCTTACCAAAGTGAAAAAAGGGTGAAGAGCAGTGTGGTCACTAACTATCGTTTCAAAACAGCTAAAGCAAGTGGATTAGCTGAGTCTGACACATCCCTCATATAGTAATCCGTAAATGAGGACTCACAGTGCCATTGTGCAACGGCCATGATGTCCTCTAACGGAACACCATTGTAAAGGGCGGTCGAGGCGGCTATTCCTCTGACATCGTGTGCCCTTACGCCTTGCACCTGGTGCCCAGTCGCCATCTCGTGAGTAGTCTGAATGCATCCGACCACCCAACGAGAGATAGTATCCATGGATGCGGCGCCATAAGGCTTTTTATGGCAGATCCACAGATGTCTATCGTCCGACCGTAACGAGTCAGTCCGTTTCTTGTACTTAGTCACCAGACCGGGCACCAGACACTGGCATCACGATCAAACCTAGTTAACGTCGGTATAATGATCGGTTTGCCAGGATATCTCAAAGATTGGTTCTTTGACATAAACTCTGCTCTTGGCAGAAGACGCAAACCTTCTCCAGAAACAATAAATCGGTCCCTCTCTGCCGAAAGCGCATGGATCTCACTGCGCCTTCTAGCTGAGGAAGCTGCCAATAGAAAGACCGCCTTTAGAGTCAAATGCTTTAGACTAGCCGAACGCAACGGTTCGAAAGGGTGCTTGGCCAGTACATTAAGCACTAAAGATAGACTCCAGGCTGGAATGACTACCGGTTGTCTCGGTCGGAGATTGCTCATTCCCTTCAACATCACATTTAACTGGGCCACCTCTGGACTATCCCTGTTGGCTAGACAAGGGATAACTGATGCCAAAGCTGACTTGTATTCAGCAACTGTGACGGGAGCTAGTCCTGAAAAGAACAGCTCACAGAGAAAGTCTGCTATTTGCTGAATAGTGGATTGAAAGGTATCAATACCCTTTTCTTCACACCAGTCTGCAAATCTGTTAACCTTGTTGTTATATGACTTGAAGGTTGACCTCCTTCTCGCAGCCGCGATGAAATCAGCAGCCTGTCGAGAAAAGCCTTCCGATGTGGAACGTTGTTTGATAACATCTACGCAGTCAATTTGAACATTTCGGGATGCTCGTGTAGGAAGCGTCCCTTGGCCTGGGAGATTATGTTCGGAATCTCGGGCAACTGCACAGGATTTTCCACCAACAGATCTAGAAGATCCGTGAACCACGCCCTGCTCGGCCAATACGGCGCTATTAGCAGGATCAGACACGGTTCCTCCCTGACCTTCACCAATACCTTCGGTAGAAGAATGGTGGGTGGGTACGCATAAGCGTGCATCCCTCTCCAGCTTATCGCCAGAGCGTCTGTATCGACGGCATTTGGATCTGGAATCGGCGAGACATATGGCCTTGACAGCGGCTCTAGGATTATAGACTTAGAAAGCTTTACCGACTCCTGGGAACTGGGTACTCGGCTCCCAACTGCCGAGTACCCGTTTACCAGAGCTCATATTGTTTGCATAGCCACCAAACAAGAGAAAACTATGGCTTGCCTCCGTGGGGCTGGGAGGCTGGGTCCGTAACAGAATGGTGAGTATTGTTAGATCTCGGAGAAAGGGAAATTGACATTTCCTGCATTCTCCTTCGATCAATACTCACCATTCTGTTACTTCTGATATACACCAGATTTGATCAGTAACCTGGTGGGAAGGGGCAAGCCATAAATGCTAATTTTGCCCCTTGGAGAAAGATTTTAGACTTCAAACTTGACTAACGGAGACCTAAAAGGACCGTCAAGTTCACGGAACCGAATCACATTCGTGTCACAGCCCCCCCCCCTTTTTCCTCCTAAGAAAAGGGAGAGAACTCACGAACATGTATCTCGCCTGAAAACACCAATATGCCAAGAGGGTTAACTACTCCCTGCATATTCCATGTATTAGCCTGGGAATGAGCATGAATATATAGAAAGAATGAACATGATACATATACATAATACAAAAAACTCTCACTTATTGAATTACCTTATGATAACAGGACTTCAGACGTACCGCCTCCAACCATTCACTGGTTCGGCCATCAGTGACACAATCTGGTTGACATCCTCTCGCCTGACCATGCCTGCTTTAGGTTCTTTTCTTACCAAAGTGAAAAAAGGGGAAAAGCAGTGTGGTCACTAACTATCGTTTAAAAACAGCTAAAGCGAGTGGATTGGCTGAGTCTGACACATCCCTCATATAGTAATCCGTAAATGAGGACTCACAGTGCCATTGTGCAACGGCCATGATGTCCTCTAATGGAACACCATTGTAAAGGGCAGTCGAGGCGGCTATTCCTCTGACATCGTGTGCCCTTACGCCCTGCACCTGGTGCCCAGTCGCCATCTCGTGAGTAGTCTGAATGCATTCGACCACCCAACGAGAGATAGTATCCATGGATGCGGCGCCATAAGGCTTTTTATGGCAGATCCACAAATGTCTATCGTTCGACCGTAACGAGTCAGTCCGTTTCTTGTACTTAGTCAAAGCACGGACCGGGCACCAGACACTGGCATCACGATCAAACCTAGTTAACTTCGGTATAATGATCGGTTTGCCAGGATATCTCAAAGATTGGTTCTTTGACATAAACTCTGCTCTTGGCAGAAGACGCAAACCTTCTCCAGAAACAATAAATCGGTCCCTCTCTGCCGAAAGCGCATGGATCTCACTGCGCCTTCTAGCTGAGGAAGCTGCCAATAGAAAGACCGCCTTTAGAGTCAAATGCTTTAGACTAGCCGAACGCAACGGTTCGAAAGGGTGCTTGGCCAGTACATTAAGCACAAAAGATAGACTCCAGGCTGTAATGACTACCGGTTGTCTCGGGCGGAGATTGCTCATTCCCTTCAACATCACATTTAACTGGGCCACCTCTGGACTATCCCTGTTGGCTAGACAAGGGATAACTGATGCCAAAGCTGACTTGTATCCAGCAACTGTGACGGGAGCTAGTCCTGAAAAGAACAGCTCACAGAGAAAGTCTGCTATTTGCTGAATAGTGGATTGCAAGGTATCAATACCCTTTTCTTCACAGCAGTCTGCAAATCTGTTAACCTTGTTGTTATATGACTTGAAGGTTGACCTCCTTCTCGCAGCCGCGATGAAATCAGCAGCCTGTCGAGAAAAGCCTTCAGACGTGGAACGTTGTTTGACAACATCCACGCAGTCAATTTGAACATTTCGGGACGCTCGTGTAGGAAGCGTCCCTTGGCCTGGGAGATTATGTTCGGAATCTCGGGCAACTGCACAGGATTTTCCACCAGCAGATCTAGAAGATCCGAGAACCACGCCCTGCTCGGCCAATACGGCGCTATTAGCAGGACGAGACACGGCTCCTCCCTGACCTTCATCAATACCTTCGGTAGAAGAATGGTGGGTGGGTACGCGTAAGCGTGCATCCCTCACCAGCTTATCGCCAGAGCGTCTGTATCGACGGCATTTGGATCTGGAATCGGCGAGACATATGTCATGATTTGAGCATTTTCCTTTGTGGCGAACAAGTCCACGTTGGGTTTGCCCCAATGCTCGAAGATCCGTCGCAGAACCGTAGGGTTGAGGGACCATTCTGTTGGCAAGATTCTCTGTCTGCGAGACAAAGCATCCGCCAGAATGTTCAATCGGCCAGGAATATGAGCTGCTTTCAAAACAACCGAGTAATTCCTGCACCATTGAATCAAGTGCCACACCCTGATGCACAGGGTGGGCGACCTGGTCCCGCCTTGGCGATTTATATATGATACTACTGTCGAATTGTCCGACCGTATCAATATCACCTTGCCCCTGATCATCGGAAGGAACTCTTCCAACGCCAGTTCCACTGCCATCATTTCCAACAGATTGATATGCAGCTGACTCTCCGGGAGAGTCCATGTGCCCGAGACCTGGTGTTCTCCCAGGCAGGCACCCCACCCTTCCAGCGATGCATCCGTGTAGACGGACAGCTGGGGGTGGGGTAGGTGCAGCGAAATGCCTAATAGGAGATTCTGACGCTGTTTCCACCAGAGAAGATGCGATATTATCGGCTCCAAAACTGGCACCAGTTTTGACAGGGGTTCTGTTGTCTGTTTCCACAGAGACATCAGATACAACTGGATAGGCCTTCGCATTAGAGCAGCGTACGGGATAACCTGCTCCATGGAGACCATCATGCCCAGCATCTCAATGAACCGCCTCGCCTGAATGTGGTTTCCCACTCGAAAACTCCTGAGGATGGCTAACAGAGACACCACTCTGGGCTCTGACGGGTAAACCCTGCCCTCCTCGAGGTCGAATCGCATCCCCAAATAAACGAAATGTTGAGTGGGCGTCAACTCAGATTTCTCCTCGTTGACTATCCAGCCTAGATCTGAAAGTAACTTCAGAGTCAGAGCAGTATCCACGTTCAACCTGGCTGCCGAGTCTGCCTTGAGCAGCCAGTTGTCTATGTAGGTGTGTAGCGCCACATTCTCTTTTCTGAGAAACGCTGTCACCGCAAGGACCACTCTTGTGAAAACCTTCGGAGCTGTCGACAGGCCGAACGGGAGAACTGTAAACTCCCATACTTGATTCTGAAACGCAAATCTCAGAAACCTGTGCCAACTCCGATTCATAGGAATGTGGAAATATGCATCTTTCAGATCGATCGATACACACCACATTCCTTTCCTCAATCCCGCCATTACCGACCTCGGCATTTCCATCTGGAACCGAGGCGTATGGATAAACCAATTTAATGGCCTGAGATTGAGTATGGGTCTCCATCCCCCTGTGCTCTTGGGGACAAGGAACATGTTTGAATAGAAGCCTGGAGTGTTTCGGTTTGCTGGTTTTATTGCTCCCTTCAGAAGCAAACCCGACACTTCCTTTTGAACGGCTTCTAACTTGTCTGGCTCCCTTGGTACGGGTGTCCAGACAGGTGCCAAAGACAGATTTTGTGGTGGAAAGTCCCACCACTCCGGCATGTAACCCTGGGATAACCATCCCAGGACCAGACTGTCTGACGTCACACCTCGCCAGGCCTCGACGAAACGCATGAGCCTTCCACCCACCATAGACGCCTCGACGTCTAACGGGGTTGTCCGGCTCGCAGTCCGCCCCCCCCCCCTTTCTTAACGAGAGAGAGTGAGAACCATTTCGTTCTAGGCACGACGGGTATAACTGGCACCGCTGTTCCTGTCGCACAGGCGCGGTCCAGGCGGATATGAAGGGAGCTTTCGTACCCTCAGGTACGCTTCGGCCCCTTCTGTCCGCCCTTTGAGGCCTTACCCTTACCCTTCCCCTTCCCGCCCCTAGGGCGGTCAGGAGCAACATTGGGGAGGGTAGGCGCCTCTACAACCTTCCTGGGCTTCTTCGCCGGCGGCGGCTCTGAAAACCCAGCTGAAGCAGAAGTCGCAACAGGCCTGGCTTTCGCCTTGCCCGTATGCTTCTTCTGCTTCTTTGAAGGCTGTCCCGTTAGCGGTTTCCCCACAGCCCCTAGTGCGTGCGCTTTCCGCACTAGCTCTAGCTGTAGGTTTACCGCTAACCGATTCTGCGCGATACTGGCGGTGTCCTCTAAGATGGCCCGCGCTTGGCCACCGAAGATGCTAGGCCCTGTCAGGGGCGCCCCAAGAAGACGCTCCCTGACTGCCGTAGCCGGACGCATATGGTCAATGACCATTTGCCTCCTGGACTTCGTCACTCGCGCTTGCACCCTTGCCAATGCGTCCATTGACAGCACCAAGCCGTCATTAACACATGAAAGCGCCACAGGTTGCACAGGGTGGCCTGCCCCCGCTTCAGCCCACACCGACTGAAGGAGACGATAAGAGTGGTTGACAGCACTCATAGCTACCCTCACACCCTCATCACATAGGGACAGGACTTCTTCCTGGTGTACTTGGGATTTATCCACTAGTGCCGGACCGGGGCCACCTGACCCGGCACTCTGGACTCCCAATACCCATCGGTCATCCTCCGTGACCGACGGGACTACACCATACCTGTCGTATTCCCCCCGCGGAATACGACATCTTGCCCGCACCTCCCTGGAGGCCGCAGGGAGCTGACCCTTGGTCATTAGTTGTTTGCTATAAATAGCATCCAACAAATCTATGAACCGTGGATCCAGTCCCACTGACTGGATATGGGCCGCGGGCAAAATCCCTGTCCTAATCGACGCAACCGACGGACGGGGCGCATCTTCATCGGCCGTGGCCGAAACCACAGACGGGTCAACCCTGGCTAGCCATGCCAGAGCATCCGACCAATCTACCTCCGACGAAGACAACCCCGCAAACACGTCACCCGTTGACGTGCTCACGGGTCTGCCAGCCACAGCCTCCCGGCAAGGAGCCACGGCTGACACGCCAGGCACTCCGCTACCACACGGTTCCGCCGCCACCCCATGGAACACTCCGGTCCATGGGGTAGGTCCGCACGGAAAACCGTACGGACCCGTAACAGTCGCGGAACCGTAGCCGGACACGGGCGCCAACGGCACCCCACCAGGCGAGATAGGTGAGTACCACGCCTGGCCCGGCACACCCGTTCCCGTGACGGCAGGTGACAAACCAAGCCGCCCGGAACCGGTGCCCGGTAACGGATTGGCCTCAGCCGCAGGCGGAGCCGCTGACCTGGCTTGCGCCAAACCAGACAAATGGAGGCCGGTTCCGTCCAGGACGGAATCAACCTCCATATTCTCCACCTGCGGCTTCACGGGCCGCAGCAACCTCTCCTCCTCGGCCTCCTCGTCTTCAGACTCCGAAGAGCCGTCACTAGACGAGTCAACCGTGGAGCCGTCCTGGCGGACGGCTCCCACACCTGACGGACCGGCCACCGCTACTGGACCACCCTGGCGGACGGCTCCCACACCTGACGGACCGGCCACCGCTACTGGACCACCCGGAGGTGGCCGCAGAGAGACAGAACCCGTCTGGCCGAAGCCAGACGGGACTGCCAGGGGGCCGTACGAGACGGCCCCCCTCGGTAACCAGTCCAGAATCCTGTCCGAGGACAGGATCCATACCAGGCATGGGGAGAAACTGCCCCCCCAACCTTTGGTAGCAGGGACGACACCAGCATGGGCAGAACGCTATGCAGAAAACCCTGCATAGCCGGACCAAACCACGCCGGCGGTGCCATCTCCGCCACCTCCAGCTGGGGATGTGGAGCACCCCCACCGGCCGAACCGGGCGCTCCACGATTTCGTCTCGGACCGCCTGACCCCGCGTCAGACCCAGCCAAGTCCTTCTGGGCAAGGAACTTAACCATCATTTCGACGGACCACACTGCACAAACATTACACCTATGATCTATATTACACAGGGAACACCTAAAACAAGCATGGTCCTTGAACATTACACGGACAAACTTATGACATTCGTCACATGATGGCGGGGCTGGCTTGGCCTATAAAATAAGCACAAACCTACAATAAACAAGCGGAACGAGACCCGGATGGAAGGCAGACAATTAATTTTCAAATAATTTTGACTCATAAATTAACCGTAACCTCCCCGCTACGTTACAACAACGATCGCATTGATTATGACGACAAGAACGTGGCGGGCATCAAACACACCCATATTAGATCCTCCAGGATGTGTAACGGCTCCAGGAATCATATCGCATAGCATTCGGGGTATATTTACTAATCAATATAAATTATACTCCTAACGAAAGCAGCACGATATGTGAAGAAAACAACAAAATGTATAACAAACTGCTGTATCACACGGTAAAACCGCAGACCACGCATCTACTCAAGAATTTTGAAACCACCGATCATTGCAAACCGATCGTGATCGCACGTAAACTTGATCATTCTAAAGTTTCCGGTACCATTTTTAGTACGCAGCACCCAGAACAAGATGCGCGAATTAATGAAAAATTTTTCTTCACATAAACATCCGAGCGAACCGGGTGTGACGTCACCCGCTCGGATTCTACGGAGAACGACGTCAGCCGATATTCGTGTTAGAAATACTGTAGCAAACACCTATTTTCATATCTGCCGATCGCCTGTTGGGGTTAAAGAAGGCGATCGTCTGGCATATATCGTTGTTAGCACACGTCCCAGATTCTCTGGGGTCAGAAATCAGGACATGCGACACAGCGAAATTTAGAGACCTAAGTCTTTTAACTATGGATAATAAAGAATGATACAACCTGGTTTTCATCGGCGGTATTCTCCATAGTATCCAGTTAAATCCTCAAGAACGCACAAACTATCACTTCACAGACAAAGACTTAGATTTCTTTAACAAAAGACACTAAAAATCTTCTCCTGCAAAAAGCATGTATTGCTCTTGTTGCTATGCAAACAAGAATGAGCTCTATGGTAAACGGGTACTCGGCAGTTGGGAGCCGAGTACCCGGTTCCCAGGAGTCGGTAAAGCTTTCTAAGTCTATAATCCTAGAGCCGCTGTCAAGGCCAGCTGTATATCAGAAGTAACAGAATGGTGAGTATTGATCGAAGGAGAAATTCCTACTATTTTGATAGACATTCAAAAGACATGTATTTATCAGGTGTAGTGTTATAGCATAGGCCTGAGGACTACATGTTGCAATAGCCAAGATATGGAATAATTCACTGTAGGATTCAAAGACAACAATATTCTTATAAAATAAACTCTTGTGCTCTGTCAGTTGTTGGTTCATTTGTTGACGTAGCTACTGATCAAATTTGAACATAATACATGAGATAGGAATTACATGTGAAGGGGATTTCAAAATAAATACTATTCAAGTACATACGAGTGCCAGGTAGATCTGACCATCCAGTATTACACAGACCAGAGGTCATAGGTTCAAGCTCATCATAACGCGCAACAATAAAGACATTCGCAAGCACTTTTTCACCAATAGAGTGGTACCACAGTGGAATTCACCGCCAGCTACAATAGCCGAAGATATCTACTTCAAAGAAAGGAAATTAGAATTTGACTGAACAGGCCATACATATACCAGCCCATCACAAAGTCATACTGCAATCGAGATTCAAATTACTAGTAGACATATTTCTGTTTCCGCATCCGCACTTTATGGTTGCATGAAGAGACACTAGCGTAGAGGAAACTCGGATAGCGATGAACGTAGAAAATGAAAACGACAGCAATCAGACAAACCACAGCCTCCACAAGTCAGCATTCAAACAAATGCTAGGCGCAGCAGGGTGTAACCACAAGTC
Organism: Chaetoderma sp. LZ-2023a; assembly: GCA_034401795.1. Classification (NCBI taxonomy): domain Eukaryota; kingdom Metazoa; phylum Mollusca; class Caudofoveata; order Chaetodermatida; family Chaetodermatidae; genus Chaetoderma; species Chaetoderma sp. LZ-2023a. The sequence continues at coordinate 3,983,196 of CM067367.1, forward strand.
TAGGTGGCATACCGCACCTAACGTGGGGAACACCCAGCTGCACCACAGCATTTCCACAAATCAGTGTTAACCCTTGCCAATCTGAGGTTAAAATTTCAAATTAAATTAAAGGTTGATCTGTGTTCATTTTTCGGCAAATTTCGTAGACAGCAACATCATCAACCAAATTGCTTGAAAATGTACACCAGTTCCCTTGTCATTGACATCAGAGTGGTAATGGTCAAAGTCATAAACCAAATGATTTTGAGGAGACTTAATTAAGCAACAACAGACCGATCATTCAAGAACAAGCTGGAAATCGACTTCAGGGAAGGAACATATGAATTGGACTGAACAAGCCATACTACAAAAAAAACACTGAGGCAATAACAAGCCAATGGCTTATGCCTCGTAAAATGATGATGATGATGGTGATAATTGAGTTAACAACATGCACTAAATGGAGTATATACTATATAGATGCATGTAGTTAATCAAAATGTCCTATAACAATTCTAGATTCAGCCTTGATATATAATCTACACAGATGTCTAGTTATTGTAGCGTGACTTCCTCATCCAAAAAGATTTTACACAAAATTTTAATCTGGCTAATGTAAAGCAGAATTGGCTAAATCATTGGCTAATGATTAAAATTAACTTTAACTTTCTTGAATGTCAGACATCCTGATTAAATAAACATGCAAAGCCTTCTAATTCATGACAGTGATTGAGTGAAAGCCATTTTAAAATCCATGTAAATGTAATTCACTCTACTAGAAATCTGACTAGATTACTTCTTTAAAATCTGAAATTCCAGTGTTTCAATATTATTGCAACATAAATTAATGTTGTTCATGTTTTGACAGCTGTCAAAAATAAACCGGAACTCTGTTCAGGCGCTGTGTATGATGGGCAATTACTTGAATTAGAAACCTCCGAATGGACTTTCGGTTTGTAATGAAATCTGGTTAAACCACTATAAAATTATCTATATAATATTTTCAATGTATACAACATTTTAATATGTAAAGCAATACTTCTATGATGCTTTTTTCGCCACACGAAGAAAGCGGTAAAATTAAATAACAGAAATAACCGCGAGTTACCACTTTTCGCGAGGGGTAAGAATAAGGATATAGCCGTGAATGGACTGCCCAATTGTAATGTCTGTATATTGTATATCAAGCATGAAATAAATAATCTTGAATCTTGACTGTGTCATCCTTGATAGTGAGTGGACTACCCCTCCAATGTTTCTATATCATCACGAAAACTGATAACGTTGGTTTATTTCGTTTATTTAGTTGTTTCCATAGCTACTTACACGGATTGCTTAATGGAATTAAATACCACATGTCACAGAATTTACTTTCTCCCTAAATGTGAAAATAATTGATAATTTGAAAAATGAATTTCATTTTCAGATCGGGCCCCTTTTTGGAACGACCCTAAAACACGGAACGGCGGAACTGTAGAACGGCCAAATTATCATCATCATCAATTTACGAGACATAAGCCATTGGCTTATTATTGTCTCAGTGTTTTAAAAATTATAGTATAGCTAGCTCAGTTTAATTCAAAAGATTGTTCTTTGAAGTTACCAGGGTTTGGTTTTTTTGCAACATCTGGCAACAATTATGGCGGACTGAATTCTTTTCTCTTGGCTGTAGGACAACTGAAATATAGACTTGTACAGCTACAAGTATCAATTAGAGTCTTACAAAATATGAACAGAATCCCATAAGAAGCTAATTACACATCGAGGTGAGACTAAATTATCCTGAAAATAAGTGATATTGATTAAAAAGCAAAATGCCTGACACGAAAACTGGTCACGGAAAGGTTGGTACCAGAAGTACGTCACACAGTCAGTCAGATGGTGATCAAAGTACAAATACTGAATTAATCAAATCACAAATCCATGAAACTCTAATCAGTAATAAAGACCTGATAGGAAATATCATCGAACATGTAACTGCTGCTATGATTAAAAACATTATTGATGATAAGACATTTATTACACAAATTACAGAATCGGTAAACAATGACAGTTGCTTTCTTACTAATGTGAAGCAAAACATTTACTAGAGTTTGAGTATGGACTTAGAAGCTAACATAGAACGTGTCAGACAAGACATGAGAGCAACTAAAGATGAAAATGATAAATTGGTTGAGGAAAATATAAAAATAAACATTGAGCTAGACAACCATGAACAGTATTCGAGAAGGAACTGCCTTCTGGTACACAGAATTTATGAGTTCCAAAATGAAAATACTAACAATGTGGTATTAACTGTGTTAAATGACAAATTGGGCCTAACAATAGATCCTACCAGTATCGGGCGCAGTCATAGAATTGGCCCCAAACGCCCTGATATCCAGCCACCCAGGGATGCCCGAAATAGCAATCATGTCCATAGCAGACCTATCATCATTAGATTCGTATCATATAACACACGGCATGCCATATTCACCAACAAACGTAAACTAAAAGGTACAAACTTTGTTATTACAGAGAGCCTCACCAAGAGACGGTTGCAGCTACTGAAGTTATGCCAGCAGTACACTGGGGTAAAATCAGCATGGTCAATTGATGGGTGCATCATCTGCCTCGTTAACTCTGACAACAAGATGATGGTTACATCAGCAAATGACCTTGACAAGGTACCAAAATGAAAACAAACTGTCGCTGTATGCTCCTGTATAACATCTTGTGCTCATGTCTGAATAAATATGCTTCATCGCCCTTGTGTATGTTTCCAAGCTGCATAGATGTGCTTCATTCATCACTTGTGTCGTAACAGTGTCTGCTTATTAAATGCATAAATGTGCCTCGTCACGCTGTTTATGTTTCCAAACTGCATAATGTGCTTCATCGTTTATGTTGTATCAGTATATGCTCACTACCTGCAGTAACGTGCTTCGTCACCCTTGTGCATGCTTCCAAACTGCATAAATATGCCTCATTGCTTGTGTTGTATCAGTGTATTCAGTGTATGCGTACTACCTGCTTAAATGTGATTCATCGCTTATCATATCAGTGTATGCTTACTACCTGCATACATGTGATTCATTTCTCATGTATGCCTCTGCACAATGTGCACAATGTGCTGTCACAACCGTGATTATTACTACTCTGTGCGCTGTGTTATCCAGCCTTCTTTGTGACCCCAATTGTTGACCTCTTGCATGTTTGACTGTGCTCATCAAACGTTCTGTCATATGACTGTGTTAATATAATGTAAATTTATTTTTGCAAATGTATGCTGTTGTGCAATGTCGTGAGTGTCACTTGATTCTGTTTTGTACATTTTATACTGTCACCCTTTGTTATCCGCATCCTTGTCATTCTCTTATGCATGCTTCTGTGCTCAATAGTAATGATCAATATCTATATATGTCTCTGCATTTGACCTGTGTACCTAACTGTACAAACGAATTCTCCATGTATCATTTCCATGGCAACAATACAGGAAAACTGCTGAGTGCTTTTGAGTTGATTTGATTGGGAGCTGTTGCTACCTTATGCAGCAACAGCTTCCTGTTGATTAATCTCAAAGTATCCAGCAGAACAAGATTTACCTTATCATGATTGTAAAGAACTTACCGTAACAGTATGTATGCACGCATTGGGCACACGCTTATCATACACATTGCACATATGATTATAAATCTGTCTAAGTCAAACATGACTTTATGCTGATCAAACTGAGGTCATATTCTCATCCATAGGTAATGGTATTAGCCTGGCTACTTTGTATGCATGTTAGAATCAATTTATGTGCATGATGGAATAGATTTGTATGCATGTTGGAATCGATATATATATATATATATATATATATATATATATATATATATATATATATATATATATATATATATATATATATATATATATATATATATATATATATATATATATATATATATATATATATATATATATATATATGTTGGACAATTTAAAAACATATATAGGTATATAATAAATATCTGCACTGGCTGTTAGCGGGCCCAGGCTACTTTGTATGCATGTTAGATTCGATTTGTATGCATGTTGGAATCGAAATATATTTATTGAATTAGTCTCAAAATATTCAACAGCTGATCTGTGTAGGTGTTTTTTGGGGTTTTTTTTCTATCTGTGATATTAGGATTTATATAATAGATGAATAGTATGATTTTAATCATTAGCCAGATATTCAGCCAATACAGCTTCCTATTAGCCAGATCTCAATTTTACTAGGATTTGATAGTTAGCGAATGGGTATGTCCATCCCTGCGTATTAAGCATGAACGAATATAGTTTCTTGTCATATATTTGATTTCAATATTTGTTGTTAATCTGTGTGAATTGTGTTCTTAAAACTTGTCAATAGTCTTGATGACTGTGCACATCATAATTGCTACTTTATGCCTGACCTGTCTCACCATATGCAATTGCATCCCAATATCTACAATGACTAGTGAACCAATCCAAATCCATTGGAGGGTTAATGCCTCTAATTACTTCAAGTGATTCGTCCAAAGCTTTTATTTATTGCTAGTTGATACTTGACTCATCTCATCCTGTGTGTCCACAGACCGATGACTAATACCTGCTGGACTACAAAGGACAATTGGATAAAGCTCGAAAAACAAAGTACCCACGGTAAAGCTAATTCACAGCCTGGTTGTTGTTTGCTATATTTGTCTGTTGGCAATGTTATTCAAAGTAATTAGAAAACCAGGATGGATAGGGTTATACATAATTAAGTCATGATAATCCCAATGTTACAGCCAAATAGAGAAACCTATTTAGTCCTCCTAATGATCCCTGATAACCTTCCTCTCCTCACTACTTCCATTCCTTTGTTCCTTCCCTGTTCCTATTCCCACTAACCCGACCCATGCCTACTAAGTTCCCTTGCTCATCCTTTAGAAAGCCTGTCAAGAACAACCAAAGAGCACTGTTATGTGACCTATGTAGCAAGTGGATTCATCTAAGTTGCTCCAAATTAGCAACATCTGATTATCGCAACCTCAAAGCTGATGACACCTCCTGGTGGTGCACCAACTGCAATAAGTCACTTTTTCCCTACAAGCATTACAATGACAATACAGATTTCATGCTTGCTGTATTAAGTCCATATTATGACCCTACTACCGCTGAGGTTGCCGATGACCCATCCCCCGTTCTGAAAACCTTCGAATTAAATCTACCTAAACTTAGCCATGATGACACTAGAAATGACTTAAATATATCTGCACCGACTTGCGACTATATCCTTCCAAAGACATTCAATGACAACTTAACAGAGAACAAAGAACACCTATCATGTTCACTTCTATTCAATAATATGCAATCTCTCATGAAAAACATCGACAAGTTACAGCGTCTCTTAGATATGAGCGCACATGAATTTGGAATTATTGGAATTACTGAGACATGTACATGCAAATTCACCCACTAATCTCATAAATATAAAGAATTATACATTTGTTGAAAAGCACAAAAGCACAGGCAGAGTGTGATGATCTTTCTCATATAGAAGAAAATATTCAAATAATGTTTATCGAAATCCAAAAGCTGAAAGGCAAAGATAGAATTATAGGTACAATTTATAAATCACCCAAAGGCGATAAGGAACGTCTAATTGAAATACTAGGAAAAACTTTGGAAACTAATCAGAAGGAAAACAAAACAGTCTACCTCATGGGTGATAACAATATTGACCTGATGAGACAAGCTTGTTTTCACACGCAAAATTTTACAAACTTACTTAATGCTCATTCATTCAATCCAACCATAAATAAACTGACTAGAATAGGTGATGTTTCAGCCACAATTATTGATAATATATTCAGCAATAACATTAATTTCAGTAATAAAACAGAAGTAGGAATTCTCGTAACAGACACATCAGATCACCTACCAGTTTTTCTTCTTGAAAGACAGCAGACCTGCATGAAACCATTTAAATATGAACAAATTAAGCGCAAAGAAATAAATCAGGTTAATATTGAAAAATTTAAAAGAAACATGTCTGAGGTAGATTGGCATACAGTTACAGACATACAGTGCTGTGAGAATGCCTACACTAAGTTCCACGACATTTGCACCAGAGTTTTCGAAGACAGCTTTCCCATGAAGGAAAAGAAAAAATTCAAACACAACCCGACTAAACCATGGATAACAACTGGACTAATAGCTGCCTGTCATAAAAAACATGAACTTTATTTGACATTTATCAAATGTCAAACAAAGCATAACGAACTGAAATTTAAGAAATATAGAAACAAGTTGGACCAAATAATAAGAACAGCCAAAAACGCCTATTACCACAACAAATTTGAACAATGTAAGAATGATATAAATGAAACATGGAAAATAATTAAACCACTTTTGAATAAAAACAATGGTAAAGCACAACAAACACAGTTTCTTTATAACAACAAATTAACAACCGATGACTTTGAAATTGCAACAGGATTCAATGATTATTTTGTTAATATAGGTCCAACACTTTCACATAAAATCAAATCATCATCCTGTAGTAAATATAGTGATTACCTCACAGGCAACTATCAATCCTCTTTTTTCGCTAACCCAGTCAGCAATGAAGAAAATTTTGACATTCTTAACAAACTAAACCCTGCAAAAAGTGCTGGCCTCGATGGATTTTCAAACACTGCACCTTAGACCTACTAATACCCCTCAACCACATTTGTAATCTATCTATCACGCAAGGCATCTTTCCATCAAAACTATTGAAAAGAAAAACCACATAATAGGCATTTTCTTAGACCTTTCGAAAGCTTTTGCCACGATCAACCACTCTATTTTACTAGAAAAGCTTGCCTACTATGGAATCCGAGGAAGTGCACTCAACTGGTTTCAAAGCGGCCTAAATGAGAGAACACAATGCGTGCGATTTAATGCAACCTGCTCTGAAAATAGGAGACTAACTTGCGGTGTTCCTCAGGGATCCATCCTTGGCCCTCTGCTGTTCCTCTTGTATATGAATGATTTGCCCAATGTATGCAAACACATGTCACTAATACTGTTCGCTGATAACACCAATTCCTTTTGCTCTGACGAAGATATAATTACTTTATACAAAAACGTAAATGAGGAAATGGAAGAAATTACTAACTGGTTTTCGTTAAATAAGCTGTCATTAAATGTGGGTAAAACAAACTATGTTATTTTCAAAATCTAGAGAACATATAAATAAGGAGATTCCGAAAATTTATATCAACAAAAAAGAAATTGAAGAGGCCCCCATACGCAAAGTTTCCAGGAGTATATTTAGATAAAAATCTGACCTGGGACAAACAAATTGAGACAGTTACTGCGAAAGTAGCAAGAGGAGTAGGTGTCATCCAAAGATTAAAACCACATATGACACATAACATGGTTAAAACACTGTACAGCACCTTAATCCTTCCACACCTCACATACTGCAATGCCGTTTGGACTAACACCCATAAAAACAAAACATCTAAAATTCAAAGCCTCCAAAAAAAGAGCATTAAATTGTTTTCTCGACCAGCAGAAGGCCAAGACATGTTTAAAGAAGAAAAACTACTCAAACTTATTGACATAGGTAAATCCCAAATGTTAACTATTGTAAAAAATTTCCATCACAACACCCTACCCAAATCCATAGCCCCCTTCTTTGTGAACAATATTAACATCCACCAACATAACACTAGAAGCAGACACAAACTACATGAAAATACACACGCACTGACATGGGAAAACATAGAATATCAATTAGAGCCACTCAATTATTGAAAATACTGACAACAAAATCATTCAAGAAAATAATAAAGGATTACTTAATTAACATGTTGATAGCTGGTGAAAAGGTTGTTTGTTTCCATGGGGTTCATTATTGCATCAGGTACAAATGTTTCTAAAAAGTTTGCAAAGTGAGCAAGTTAGACTGATGGGTCTGTAGTTGCTTGGATTACTTTTTGGGCCTTTCTTATAAATCGGACAGACATTAGCCATTTTCCAAATTTTGGGTATTACGGCTTCCTCTAAAGATTTGTTAAATTTTTGTCACAGCAAAAGATAGAATATTGACATCAGAGTGGTAAGGGTCAAAGTCTTAAATCTAATGGCTTCGAGGAGACTAAATTAAGCAACAACAGTCAAATCATTCAAGAACAAACTAGAAATCGACTTCAAGGAAAGAACTTTTGAATTAAACTGAACAAGCCACTGAATATAAAATGCTGAGGCAATAACAAGCCAATGGATTATGCCTCGTAAAATGATGATGATGATGATGATGATGATGCTGATGATGGTTGATCTCAAATATTTCTGACAACATTTCAAACGTAGAAATAGAGTCTTCTATTGATTACTCACAATTTCAAAAGATTAAAACAGACTTGCTTGCTTATCAAGTCATTCATTCCAGTGGTAAATTCTAAACAATATTCTTCTTATTCTGCAAACGGGCATTTTCCAACACCATGTCAGATGGCATGATTATAAACATGATGATGATGCATGCATAGCCAATATTGCACATGAATACAATACACTTTGTATATACAAGATAGACGCATTATATTTGAGAATGTTCCACTGGAATGACTGGCTTGCCAGTCATTCCAGTGGCAAATTCCAAAAGTATTCGCTTATTCTGCAAATTGTCAGTTTCCAAAAACATACCATCTTGATCGTTTTATGGTTAAAGAGGAACATTGTGTCAGGAACAATGTGTCAGCACTGAAGATTCTATCGCACTAACCATGTCTCCGTTCATACAAGAAGTGGAAACACAGCCACAACCAAGTGTGGAAACTTGTGAATCCCAAACAGAGACACAAGTCATCATCCATCTACTTGAAGCGGTGCAAGTCTCAAACCAGCAGGACTTGAAACAGGATTAACAGAGACCATAACCTTCTGGGCACACAATCTCACTGATCGGGGCACAGACCAGTAGGGTAAGATACTTAAACTTACAGATTAGACTACTCAACCCATGGAAAACCATACCCATGAGTAACATAGAATGGATATTTCTTTGATGAGTAAACCACACAAAGTATGAAACGCCATGAAATCCGAATTGAACATCTATCTTTCATCTAAAACTATAACCTCCCTTGTTTACCACATGCCCAAATAGGGTCCAGAAACATTACCGGTTACACCTAACTAACTGGTTACAACTAAAAGACAATCAAATACGTTGATGGTTACAGGAAACTGTGCCCTTTAAAAGTTACATAAAATCAACAATCATCCTTTTTCTGTTAAAAATCACAATTAAAGGTTACAAAATCAACATTTAACGGTTACAAAAACAGAAATCTGGGTACAATTAGTTACAAACTGTCACCTGTAACCAGATTGCTTTGACCGGTTACCTGATTATGGCAAACTAGGTACTGACATTCGGATTTCGATCCAACCTGATCAAGGGTCAGAAATAAAATGCCAACTCTAGCTGATGGCAGAACATGCATCACCAATTCCATGCCAGTCAAATAACACACTAGTCAATCTAATGAGCACAAGCACCATCGAGGAGGAGACACGTCTCCAACAGAGGTAGAGATCTAGGCCAAATAATGATTCCTGAGACTCAAACGTTGATCCAGCAGTCACCAACCCGAAGAAGAAGCTCACCCTTCCAACTAAATTACAGGCCAGCTACAAACAGTGGCATTGCAAACTTGTCAGGATCCAGCTACAGATGGAAAAACTAGAACAGTCCATCTCCACTGAAAAAGTATTATCACTGCTCCAGATCATATGTAGATATGTTCCACCGGTAGATGATCCCTCATTCAAAAGAAAGGGAAAACTAAAACCAAGGAATCTAACTTGAACTTGGCAGGCCATCTCTCTGATCTATTATGCAATCGGGTAACATCACTTACAGAGCATGTCAAAAGAATCAAAGCTGGTTCATAGCATCAGCTGAGAATCCTGAAATAGTAACTGAAGCCAAATGCGCTGTACGATCCACCATACTTAAAACATGGGAACGGTCAAACAGCCCGCCAAAACAGAGATGAATAGAGGAACCAGGAAGGCAGAAAAGACATGCACCACCAGAACGGAGAGGTCATCAGAACCAAAGAAGAAGAAACGATGACCAAAATCTCATGGGTCAGTTTCGCAAAAAACACCAACTACTTCAACACACTGAACAAAGTGTACGATCCGCTCAAACGGATGGAATGCTGATGTACATACCAACAGTATCTGATCCATAAAATCAGTTTCTGATTTTCAAAAAAGGTTTTTATAACAACAAAAAAGCAAATGCCTCTGAAAGATATCTCTTGAATTTGTTAACACGCGTTTTATTAAAAATCGCTCTGAGAAAAAACTCAGTGAAGATGCTATGGATGTATTGGGACTGGGACTGGGATTCAGTCCATGTATAATTGAACCAAAAATGAGCGCACTACACTTTGACCTCAACAGGGTTTTTAGAAGGCTCTGCCTTAAATTACATGTTGAACACCCACCTGATCAATGGAGAACTGATGACACACAGACATCAGCTACCTCCACCAGTGTCCGCATTCACTGACACTTAAAATGAAATTCAAACCAGCCAGCAAGTGAACACTTCCACCAGGCAATGATCATGTCTTGGACACTTTCATCAAAAAAGTCAAACATGACATAAACAAACAGAAACACAGCCGAAACTATAGAGGAAACATCTCTATGTCACAAAGAACGGTATCACAAACCCTTTCCTTGGACAACAAGATTGTCATCAAAAAGGCTGACAAATGGCAAGCCACTGTAGTTTTAATCTCAGAAGACTACAACGTTGAAGCACTTAAACAATTAAGGGACGCACACTACTACAAAGAAGTCAATGAAAATTTCACTGCTACACATGCAGAAAAGGTCGAAACAGCCTTCACTGGGTTGGTACTAAACGGTGAAATTTCCAAAGATATAGGGAATGGATTAAGAATAGACAACCCACGCACAGCGTGTTTCTATCTCCTTCCAAAAATCCACAAAAATATCAAAATCAATGGCAGGGAGACCTTTCATCACTGGCAGCGTCTCCTCAACTGAACATATCAGCAGTTTAATAGATGAACACTTGAAAATACACCTAGCAGATATGAGATATTCCCCTCATGCGTTAGGAATTCCACAGATTTCACCAACAAACTTGAAAAATTCAGAAAACTACCCGAACACACCATTCTCGTCACCATGGGACATACGCACGCACGCACGCACGCACGCACGCACGCACGCACGCACGCACGCACGCACGCACGCACGCACGCACGCACGCACGCACGCACGCACGCACGCACGCACGCACGCACGCACGCACATTGCATGAGGAAGATTCCGCCCAACGCATATGCCAAATTTCTATGCTGGTTGATCTATCGGCCCACCCGTGCTACACCACAAACGCAATATCATCGACCTCCTTGCATGCACATACTGCCACAATCAATATGTTGGGGAAACCAAACGTGAATTTCAGATATGACTTAAAGAACATTTAAGGGTTATCGAAAAATCACAAAGACACACCAGTAGCACAACATTTTAATTTGCCAAATCAGTGAACAAAATGTAAGTTACAAGATCATAAGAGTTCAACCTTACGATCCCGAGTTCAAGATAAAACACATATCAGAAAATAACAAGAACAGTACTGGATACATCAACTCCGCTGGATCCCATAGGGATTAATTATGTGGACTGGCGATTCGTTTTAATCAGTTTTTCTTATGTTTACTTGAATCTTATTTGAATCCTTCTGAGCATCTAATGATGCATCAGCTCCAACATCTGAGTGAATTGATCAATATCTGGTGTGCATGCGGTGTTGACTCTTAATCTGTTCCATTTGTCAATGACACGATGTGAGAAGAAATTTGTCCTAATATCTGTACGGGAATATGGTTTTAAAAGCTTTGAGTCATGACCTTGTGTGTTACCTGTAGTTTTTGAGGCCTGAAAGAAGTCATATCTGTTGAGTTTGTATGAGTTCTTCAGGATTTTGTAGGTCTCTCTGAGGTATGTCTTATCTCTTCTTTCGGTCAGGTTTTCAAACTCTAGTGTACACAATTTCATGCAACAGCGCTGTACTTTATCTAGCCTTGTGATGTCTTTCTGGAACCATGGGTTACAGATGGAACTAGAATATTCTAGAAGTGGTCGTATCAAAGCTATATACAAATTTGAAAGAGTCGTTTGTGAATGGTCGGTGAAGCAGCGTTTAATCATACCAAGTTTCCGATTTGCTCTCAATGATATATGCTCTATATGTTTGGACGGCTTGAGATCATTTGACATTATTATTCCCAAATCCTTCTGATTGTCACACTCTTGAAGGGGTTCACTATTTAGTATGTACGTGAAATTGAGAGCTCTTCTAATTCGCATTACTGAAAAAAACCCAGAAGTCAATCTTTGGAGCATTCTGACAGTCTATCAAGGTTGTCCTGCAGATTTTGCCAGTCATCTATAGACTTTATCTCTTTGTATATTTTGCAATCAATGGCAAAGAACTAAACTAAATACTATTAACTATATCTGGCAAATCGTTCACGCAGAATAGGACGAGGAGCGGTCCTAAAATTGTTCCATGTTGTACTCTAGATATAGCTGCTTCCCATTCACAATGGGTGCTATTTAAAACTGTCTGTTGTCTTCGATCTGACAGGAAAGCTTTGTCACATAAGGGTTCATGCTCTGATGCCAAGATTATTTAGCTTATGCATTAGTCTTCTATGAGGGATGGAATCAAAGGCTTTGCTAAAATCAGTATAAATGATGTCAACTCCACATCCTGGGATGTCCTATGTTTGAATCCAATCGGTTAAGCACTCTAACAGTTGTGTAAAGGGTCAACATCCAGATTTAAATCAATGTTGGTGACAGGAGATGATTTGGTTATCTTCACAAAATTTTGTCAACCTCTTCAGGATTATCCTGTGGGATTGGTCTTCGGTCATTTTTGAAGAGTACACATATGTTAGCATCGATCCAGTCCCAATGTAGAATCCTACAATTGAAGGGAAAATTTAACAGAATCCCTAAGGGGTTTGCTAGGCGTAATGCCTCTTTAAGGATCAGGGAATGAATCCCTTCAACAACATGGTCTTCAGACACTTTAATTTTGTTCATAAACGATGAGATTTCTACTTCAAGTATTTCGGCTGCGTTAATTGCGGGTCATTACACTGGCATTTTTTCATGTTGACGAGTGTGTCTCGTGGGCGTTCACCTGTCATAACTGAAGGGAAGAATGAGTTGAGGGTGTTGACCATATCCTGATTGCTAGTGTAGGTTTTGCCATCTTCCTTGAGGCAGTTAACGGAAGCCTGGGATCTTCTAAATTTCCTGACATAGTTTTAAAATACACAAGGATTTGTTTTGACCTTCTCTGATAGCTTTCTCTTGTATGTTTTCGTTTTCTTCACTTCGCTTATTGCAGTCTCATAATTTCGCTCTTCACCCTCCAGTAGTTCTTCGTGGATGTGGCGTCCTTATTTCAGTGCTGTGTCTCTTACTTTTTTCCTCTTCTTGGCTCGTCTAAGTGTGGGATCTCCCTTCCATGGGATTTTAGAGTGATATCCCGGTTTCATGAGCTTAAATAGTATATATTTCTCTAGCAGTTCGAAGTACATAGCTTTGAAATGTTGCAATTTATCTTCCATAGTTCTGTGTCTCTCAAGGTGGTAGTCCCAGTCATAGTTACTTGCTTCTTTATCCAATGAAACTAGGTCTCCGCAGGAATACAGGTTCACCTTGCAAGCTGATAGGGATTTTGTTTGAGATAATTTTATAGTCACTTTTGTAGAAACTCTTACCAACTGTGATTTCCTGGATTACTGAGGCATTCCCTGTTATTAGGAGGTCATTAACGTATTTATGTCGGGTGGACTCTGTGATCATTTGAGTGAGGTAGGTTTCTTCCAGGGTATTTGTGAATTTTGTAGCAATAGATGAGCTAGCAGAGCTTGAATTCCAATCAATGTCTCTAAAATTAAAATCACCTAGAAGAATACAGTCTTGATTGTTTATATTCTGAATGCTGTCACATATAGTGTTCACATAATCTTCACCATCTTTCTCCGGTCTATAGCACACTCCTATCAACAATTTGCAATACTCAGTTGGCTGACCATCTACCCAAACCATTTCTACTTTGACATTGTTCAATTTCGATGCCATGGGGTTAAGAATTGATTTAATGTACACTAGGGCTACTCCTCTGTTTTTGTTTGTGTTCATATTTGCGGGATAGTACGAAAAGTCTCTGTCCTTCCTAAACAATTTATAGCCATCGACTTCTAGTTCTGTATCTGCTATGCTGGAGCTTAACAAGTCTAATTTTTTGATAATATATCTGGCTGTTCTTCTTCTATGAGTTCAAACAGGTGTTCATACTTTGTGTTACCACTAGAAAAAATCAGACCATGGCATTAAAATAAATTACTTTCAATGGAATATATTCACTATTTTTATTTACAACTGTCTACAGATTTTGGAGCTTGTGGTTATTTATATGATTTGCCCTTTTTTAGTCCTCATTAACGTACACTTAAGCAGAAGTAGTGGACTGGTTTAGTGGTGTTGTACCCTGTGCTGAAGTATTAGGTTGAGTTTGTATTTTCTTTGGTGAAGTGGCCTCAGCAATTGCCACGCTACTTCCTGCAGTATGCTCCTCAGCATTTTGCACAGTTTCCTATCATTTTCGCATTGTTGGAGGGTCATCTCTGGGCAGACAAAACCTCTGAAACATAACATAACCACTAAGTTCATAAACTTTTAGATAAATAATCTGCACGTGCCCTCGTGGACTCTTAAATTTCGTTACTGCGAAAACAGTTCTTCTTCTTCAAAATAATGTGGATGAACCAATTAGTTGAGTATTGTCCCACAACGGTTAATGCAGTGCGCGAGCAAAATAAGCAGGTATCAAATTTAAAGATTTGTATTTATAGTCTAAAACATGTGTTGTGCTGTGTTGCTTTACTTGAATCTCCAACCACACAGAGCCGATTTGAAAAGCCTCTATTGCAGGTGCTGACACTGCATCTGCTGGTAAATTATTCCACACCCGAATTGTGGATGGGAAAAAGGAGTGAAGTTTGATGTTCGTACATGTGTGCAATGATCAACAGCTTGTGGAGGATTCTAGTTTGGCACATGCTTGTTGTGATCGTGTTTCCACGAGGTTGCACATCTACTAGGCCATACATGATCTTGTACATCATAGAGGCTTTGTTGACATCCCTGAATGATTTTAATGGATCGAGTGCGAGTTGTGTGACTAGAGCTGTGCCACTGCTGGTATGACTGAAGTTGCGACAAATTCTTTGGGTTGACTGTCGCTGGACCATCTCCAAATCGTTGATGGTACCTTGATGGTGTGGGCTCCATACAGTGGCAGTATATTCGAGAATAGGTTGAACGAGGCTTTTGTAACATTGACTATGCGCCTTTGTTGGACATCCACTTAGGTTTCTGCAAACAAGTGCATTAGCTCTGTTGGCTTTCGCAGCAGTCGCTTAAATATGGTTGTTCCAGCTAAGTTTGCTGGTGACTATGAGCCCTAGCTATCCCGCACTATTGACTTGTTCGACCGTGTGACCATGTAGCTGGTAGTTTGTCACTATGGGTTTTCGATGCTGGGTAACTGTGGGAGAATGTCACTTTTCAATGTTGAAGCCATCTACCATAACTTCTCCCATTCACCTATGTTTATTGTAGTCGTTACATAAGGTTACATACGGTTGATTTCTGGTCCATGTCTTGTAAGGTCCTCTTCACCAGACTCCAGTTCTTCTTCTTCTTCTTCTTCTTCTGTGTCTTTTTGTATATTTCTTCCGCTTCTGACCTATGCTTTAAAGTCATCATACATGATGTCTTTTGTTCTCCAGTATTTGTCTAGTTGGCTCTTAAAAGCATTCACTACCCTTAATGTGATGTGGTTCTGCCTTTTAGTCAGTCTGCTCAATTTTGGGTATACCTTCTTAGAGCTTCCTCTCTCGCTACATCTTGTTGTCATGTTACTCCACATCTTGATGGAATTACTAGCTTCTGTATCATATATCCCATTTATAATTGTGTAGCGCTCTCGTGTCTCCCCCTCTTCATCCTGTAAGCTAAGGTGGATAATTTCAGCTTCCTATGTCTCTCTGGATAGGTTATATTCCTGAATCCAGGTATCTGTTTTGTTGCCCTCTGTTGTACCCCCCTCGAGTATTGCAATATACTTCATCTTACATGGTGCCCACACAGAACTTATCTAGTTCAGGTGCGTTCTTACTAGGCTCTTATACAAGGCTGTGAAGATCTCCTGGTCCATATGCTGAAATGTCCTTCTAATTAGGGCGAACATGGAGGTAGCTCTCTTCACCTCACTAATGTGGTTTTCAAAGGTCAGGTGTTCATCTATGGTTATGCCAATGTCTTTTTTGATTTCCGCATTTTGGAGCTCTCTTCCATGGAGTGTGTATTTCGTCTCTGTTACCTGTGTTGTCGTCCCAATTTGCATATGTTTGCACTTGTCTGGATGAAATTTTAGCAGCCATATGTATTGGTCCAGTTTGTCATTTTATCCAGATCTCTTTGCTGGATATCATCCTCCTCTATGCAGATGACCTCGTACTTTGGTGCACCGAGGAGTACACAACGACTGCCACGTACAGAATGCAGCTCGCCTTGGACAGAATTACAGCTTGGGCCAATCGCTGGCGTATTACCATCAACAAAGAAAAATCATCAGCCATGCTATTCTCACTGTCCATCAAAACCTAGGTTGGCAATCTGACACTGGGTGGTACGCCACTCGAGTATGAGGACCAGCAGACATACCTGGGAGTCACCTATGACAGAAGATTAACATGGAAGGAGCACATCCAGAACGCAGAAGCAAAGGCCAAAAGAAAGCTAAACATCATGAGGAAGCTGGCAGGAACAAAGTGGGGTGCCAATGAAAGGATCCTCAAGACCATCTACCTAGGTGCCGTACGACCACACCTTGAATGTCGATCCAGCTCATGGATGACAGCAGCTAAATCTCATCAACAGAACCTCGACATAGTACAAAACCAGGCACTACGCATCATCACTGGTGGAATGAGATCAACACCAATAGAAAAATTGGAGCAGACAGCAGGCATCCCCCACTTAGCAAAGGAGGGGAATGCAAAGCACTGATCCAAGCTGCAAAGTTCAAATCGTTCAACAACCACCCGATGAAGATCAGGCAAGCACAGCTGTCATCAGGAAGACTTAAAAGATCAAGTTTTGAGAAAGAGACAAAAGCACTTCAAAGGAAACACCAAGAAATGTTGCCAGCACAAATAGAAGACCCAAACCACACACTTGATCCCCCACCCTGGGAAAACAAACTAGAGAGCATAGCTATTCGCACCACTGTACCTCATCTGACAACCAAAGATGAACACAGTGATGTGAGCAAGAAGGCCCTGACCCTAGCCATGCTGGCAGAAATGTAACCTCAGGAGACATGGATAAGGATCTACACAGATGGATCAGCCAAAGATGCAATTAGGAGCGGAGGTGCTGGACTGCACATACAGTATCCAAACGGACAACATGAGTCAGCTGCAATACCGACAGGCAAACACTGCACAAACTACAGAGCTGAAGTCGAAGCACTGGTTCATGCAGCTAATACCATCAGTAGAACAGCAGACCCTATTGCACAGATTGTCTTTTTATCTAATGCCCGCTCCGTCCTTGAGGCTATCATCAAAGGTAAGCTGCCACAACTTGAAGAAGCACTACAAACCATCAAATGCTTTCGGATAGCATTGCAGTGGATCCCCTCACACTGTGGACTCCAAGGAAATGAGGAAACAGACAAGATGGCAAAGGTGGGTGCAGAAGAGAATCAGACAGAAAACATGGTTACACATACAGAGATGAAGACTATCATCAAGTCACTCTATAGAACACCTCAATCAGAAGATGCCTACCATTATCTCTTGAGGCCAGAGCAAGTGACCATTTTTCGTCTCAGAACTGGACACAACAGACTAAACCAACACATGTACAGGCGGTTCCACCTTACGACATCACCCGCTTGTCCTTGTGGAGAAGCAGAACAGACCACAGAGCACATACTTCAATGTTGCAGTACGTATCAGCTGCTGAGAGAAGAGATCTGGCCTTTGTCAACCTCTTTTCTTGAAAAAGCTGTATGGGCCTGTGGAAGAACTGCAGAAAACCACAGATTTCATCTTGAGAACGGCTCTCCAAGTGTGATACCAGCGATCGAAAAGAAGAAGAAGAAGAAGAAGAGGAAGAAGAAGACGAAGAAGATCCTCCTCTTCTCGGGTAATTACCCTAAAGATCGATCATTGTGTCATGTACAAATAATTACATATCCGAGTCCACAATACGTGGGAGGTCATTTATGAATATTACAAAAAGTACTGGGCCTAATACTGATCCTTGGGGGATTCCTGATGTAACCCCATCCACCTTGAGCATTCTCCATTTACTGCCAGGTGTTGTGCTCAATTATCATGATCATTATCATCATTATCATCATTTTACAGGGCATAAGCCATTGGCTTGCTATTGTCTCAGCGTTTTTTTTGTTGTAGTATGGCGTGTTCAGTCTAATTCAAAGGTCCTCTCCTTGAAGTTGATTTCTAATTTGTCCTTGAATGATTTGACTGGCATTACTTAATTAAGTCTGCACGAAACCATTAGATTTTAGACTTTGACCCACTCTGATGTCAATATTCTATCTTTTGCTGTGTCAATAACAAAGAAACTGGTGTACTCTTTCCAACAATTTGGTTGATGATGTTGCTGTCTATGACAGCAACATCATCCACCAAATTTGCCGCATAATTAACACAGTTCATCTCTTAATTTAACTTGAAGTTTAAAATTCTGACATCAGAGTGGCAGGAGATGACATTGATTGGTGGAAATACTGTAGTGCAAATGGGTGTTCCCCGCATTAGCTGTGGTGTGCCGCCTACACTCATGGTTACACCCTGCTGCACCTAGCAGTTGTTTGCATGCTGATTTGAGGAGGTCGTGGTTTGGCTTATTGCTGTTGTTTTCATTTTCTGTGTTCGTCGCTATCCAAGTCTCCTCTACGCTAGTGTCTCGTCATGCAACCACAAAAGTGCGGACGTGGAAGATGAGATGAATCTACTGGTTATTGGAATTGCTACCAAGCTTGTTCTTGTCTATGCACAGGCTGCTCGTAGATCAGTCCACTGTATTTGCGGAATTGCAGTATGACTTTGTGATGTGCTGGTATATGTATGGCCTGCTCAATCAAATTCAAATGTTCTTTCTTTGAAGTAGATATCTAGTTTGTTCTTGAATGATTTGACTGTTGTTGCTTCGGCTATCGTAGCTCGCAGTGAATTCCACTGTGGTACCACTCTATTGGTGAAAAAGTGCTTGTGAATATCTTTGTTGCTGCGTTTTATGTTGAGCTGTAACCTATGACCTCTGGTCTGTGTAATACTGGATGGGTCGAAAAAGTAGGCCTTATCAACATTATATAGATCTCTGATGAGTTTAAATGTTTCAATTAATTCTCCGCGAAAATATTTTGCACTGGCAAGTTAGTAGTTCTGGTAGATCGTGTATGCATATCAGAAAGAGAATAGGTCCCAGGACACTTCCTTGTGGCACACCACTTGCTACTTCTATCCAGTCTGGTGTTGCATTGTTGATCCTTACTCTCTGTCTTCTATTACATAGGTAGTTTCCTATCCATTTTGTTAGATTGTCCCCTATACCATAGCTTCTGAGTTTTGTTTGGAGTCGTTGGTTGGGTACAGTATGAAATGCTTTTGAGAAGTCTAGGTATACTGCATCGGCAGTTTCGTTTGAATCAAGTTTGGTTGTTATATCTTCGAGGTACTCTAGTAGTTGAGTTTTACATGATCTATTATGTCGGAATCCATGCTGGCATTTGGTAAATAGATTGGCTGTTTTCAGAACGTCTACTATGCTGTCCCGTATGAATGACTCCATGACCGTACACAAGGTAACGGTAAGACTGATTGGTCTGTAGTTATTTGGGTAGTTTTGGGATCCTTTTTTGTGCATGCACCATGTATTTGCCATTTTCCATATCTCTGGTAATATGCATTCTTTTAGAGACTTGTTAAAAATTATGCATAGTGGTTTACTAACTCCTTTAGCAGCTTCCTTCAATATTCTTACTGGGATTTCATCAGGGACATTGCTTTTATTGGGGTTGAGTGCTTTCAAGTTGTGTTCGATGGTGGTAGGTCTTATTATTATGTCCTTTAATACAATACCATTGCTTCTGGGGCTAATTATTGGTGTACAATGAAGATCTTCTGAAGTGAACATACTTGAGAAAAAGATGTTAAGAATATTAGATTTTTCTTTATCGTCTGTGGTCATAGTTCCGTTAGCTGGGTTATGTAGCTTGCTAATTGATTCACGTAGAACAGATTTACTCTTGACATAGTTCCAAAAAGCATTAGGATTTCTCTTGCTTTCACGTGCCACTTTATGTTAAAATGTCTGTTTTGCTTTTCTGATGCATGCCATTGTTTTGTTTCTAGCAATTTTGCAAAGGGCATAATCAGAGGTTTTCTTTGCATTATTGTATCTTTTGTATGCCCGATGTTTACATTTCAGTGATTGTGTTGTCATATGGTCAAGCCAAAGGTGTTTCTTCTTACCATGTTGTTTTGACGTAGGTATGTACTGCTCCTCTCTAGAAAGTTTGCTCTATAATCTACTACAGTGAATTTTATTCCATTTAAACCTTCAATTTGTTTATTAGACGCCTATGGGGAACTGTATCAAAGGCCTTCTGGTAGTCCAAGTAGACACAGTCTGTACAGCGGCCTTGGTCCAGTGTATATGTCCACTTGTCGAGGACTGCCAGTAGCTGTAACGGTCTTGACCTACCCGAGATAAATCCATACTGTTTTGTTGAGAATTGATTTCTTTTCATGTGCTCAATAATGTGTTGTCTAATTAGCTTTTCCATAACCTTAAGATTCAAGATTCAAGATTCAAGATTATTTATTAAATAATTCCAAGATAAACGTATTCACGAATCATAACAGGTTGTCCGCCTAGGGCAGTGCCTATTGTTATGGCGGACACCTTACACACATATATACAGGTATATATAAATCAGACAAGACAGTACTTACACAAACAATTATAAATTCATACATTACATTTACTACTTCATTATTAACCCTTTGACCCTTGATCCACATAAACAGTTTAAATTTCAAAAAGGAAATATGTCAATTCCCGGGTCAAGAGGAGACCACCCCTCCCCACACCCCCAGCACCATCCCACACCCACACACCCCACTCCAACCCCACCCACCCCACCCCCAGAGTTCACCACCGGTTCAATTATCTTGTCAGTCATTACAGTGGAAAGAAAAACTCCAGGAGTGGGCCTCTCTCAGTCCGCGAACCAACATATAATACTGTAACAGCAGGGTGTGTGTAAGAGTTAGTCAGTCTAATTCAAAGGTTCTCTCCTTGAAGTTGATTTCTAGTTTGTCCTTGAATGATTTGACTGGCATTACTTAATTAAGTCTGCACGAAACCATTAGATTTTAGACTTTCACCCACTCTGATGTCAATATTCTATCTTCTGCTGGGTCAATAACAAAGAAACTGGTGTACTCTTTCCAACAATTTGGTTGATGATGTTGCTGTCTATGACAGCAACATCATCCACCAAATTTGCCGCATAATTAACGCAGTTCATCTCTTAATTTAACTTGGAAGTTTAAAATTCTGACATCAGAGTGGCAGGAGATGACATTGATTGGTGGAAATACTGTAGTGCAAATGGGTGTTCCCTGCATTAGCTGTGGTGTGCCGCCTACACTCATGGTTACACCCTGCTGCACCTAGCATTTGTTTGCATGCTGATTTGAGGAGGTCGTGGTTTGGCTTATTGCTGTTGTTTTCATTTTCTGTGTTTGTCGCTATCAAAGTCTCCTCTATGCTAGTGTCTCGTCATGCAACCACAAAAGTGTGGACGTGGAAGATGAGATGAATCTACTGGTTATTGGAATTGCTACCAAGCTTGTTCTTGTCTATACACAGGCTGCTCGTAGATCAGTCCACTGTATTTGCGGAATTGCAGTATGACTTTGTGATGGGCTGGTATATGTATGGCCTGCTCAATCAAATTCAAATGTTCTTTCTTTGAAGTAGATATCTAGTTTGTTCTTGAATGATTTGACTGTTGTTGCTTCGGCTATCGTAGCTCGCAGTGAATTCCAATGTGGTACCACTCTATTGGTGAAAAAGTGCTTTTGAATATCTTTGTTGCTGCGTTTTATGTTGAGCTGTAACCTATGACCTCTGGTCTGTGTAATACTGGATGGGTCGAAAAAGTAGGCCTTATCAACATTATATAGATCTCTGATGAGTTTGAATGTTTCAATTAATTCTCCTCGAAAATATTTTGCAGTGGCAAGTTAGTAGTTCTGGTAGATCGTGTATGCATTTCAGAAAGAGAATAGGTCCCAGGACACTTCCTTGTGGCACACCGCTTGTCACTTCTATCCAGTCTGGTGTTGCATTGTTGATCCTTACTCGCTGTCTTCTATTACATAGGTAGTTTCCTATCCATTTTGTTAGATTGTCCCCTATACCATAGCTTCTGAGTTTTGTTTGGAGTCATTGGTTGGGTACAGTATGAAATGCTTTTGAGAAGTCTAGGTATACTGCATCGGTAGTTTCGTTTGAATCAAGTTTGGTTGTTATATCTTCGAGGTACTCTAGTAGTTGAGTTTTACATGATCTGTTATGTCGGAATCCATGCTGGCATTTGGTAAATAGATTGGCTGTTTCCAGAACGTCTACTATGCTGTCCCGTATGAATGACTCCAGGACCTTACACAAGGTAACGGTAAGACTGATTGGTCTGTAGTTATTTGGGTCGTTTTGGGATCCTTTTTTGTGCATGCACCATGTATTTGCCATTTTCCATATCTCTGGTAATATGCATTCTTCTAGAGACTTGTTAAAAATTATGCATAGTGGTTTACTAACTCCTTTAGCAGCTTCCTTCAATATTCTTACTGGGATTTCATCAGGGACATTGCTTTTATTGGGGTTGAGTGCTTTCAAGTTGTGTTCGATGGTGGTAGGTCTTATTATTATGTCCTTTAATACAATACCATTGCTTCTGGGGCTAATGATTGGTGTACAATGAAGATCTTCTGAAGTGAACATACTTGAGAAAAAGATGTTAAGAATATTAGATTTTTCTTTATCGTCTGTGGTCATAGTTCCGTTAGCTGGGTTATGTAGCTTGTTAATTGATTCATGTAGAACAGATTTACTCTTGACAAAGTTCCAAAAAGCATTAGGAATTCTCTTGCTTTCACGTGCCATTTTATGTTAAAATGTCTGTTTTGCTTTTCTGATGCATGCCATTGTTTTGTTTCTAGCAATTTTGTAAAGGGCATAATCAGAGGTTTTCTTTGCATTATTGTATCTTTTGTATGCCCGATTTTTACATTTCAGTGATTGTGTTGTCATACGGTCAAGCCAAAGGTGTTTCTTCTTACCATGTTGTTTTGACGTAGGAATGTACTGCTCCTCTCTAGAAAGTTTGCTATATAATCTACTACAGTGAATTTTATTCCATTTAAACCTTCAATTTGTTTATTAGACGCCTATGGGGAACTGTATCAAAGGCCTTCTGGTAGTCCAAGTAGACACAGTCTGTACAGCGGCCTTGGTACAGTGTATCGGTCCACTTGTCGAGGACTGCCAGTAGCTGTAACGTTCTTGACTTACCCGAGATAAATCCATACTGTTTTGTTGAGAATTGATTTCTTTTCATGTGCTCAATAATGTGTTGTCTAATTAGCTTTTCCATAACCGTAAGATTCAAGATTCAAGATTATTTATTCAATAATTCCAAGATAAACGTATTCACGAATCATACCAGGTTGTCCGCCTAGGGCAGTGCCTATTGTTATGGCGGACACCTTACACACACATATACAGGTATATATAAATTAGACAAGACAGTCCTTACACAAACAATTATAAATTCAGACATTACATTTACTACTTCCTTATTAAC
The DNA here is from genome assembly GCA_034401795.1 of Chaetoderma sp. LZ-2023a. Classification (NCBI taxonomy): domain Eukaryota; kingdom Metazoa; phylum Mollusca; class Caudofoveata; order Chaetodermatida; family Chaetodermatidae; genus Chaetoderma; species Chaetoderma sp. LZ-2023a. Next base: position 4,007,275 of record CM067367.1, read on the forward strand.
CCTTTGACCCTTGATCCACATAAACAGTTTAAATTTCAAAAAGGAAATATGTCAATTCGCGGGTCAAGAGGAGACCACCCATCCCCACACACCCAGCACCATCCCACACCCACACACCCCACTCCAACCCCACCCACCCCACCCCCAGAGTTCACCACTGGTTCAATTATCTTGTCAGTCATTACAGTGGAAAGAAAAACTCCAGGAGTGGGCCTCTCTCAGTCCGCGAACCAACATATAATACTGTAACAGCAGGGTGTGTGTAAGAGTTAGTCACTTGGGTTATTATTATTATTATTATTATTATTATTATTATTATCATTATTATTATTATTATTATTATTATTATTATTATTATTATTTTGCGATACATATGGGTAGTAAATAAGGACAAGACAGTTACGTAACAGACAAGCACCGAACATAGTCAAGTTCAATGATATACATGGATGTCTATGATTATAGATACAACAATAAACATTTACATATCTTTGTGGGAGGGTACTTTTACTTATAATGATGATATACTGTTTACAGGATACAGGCTAATGGGGAGCATCCTTGGACAATGGAAGGGGGATGGAGGGGAGGGGTGCTCATTCTCCTGCTCGTCCTGTAGTTTGTTACTATGGTAATTGAAATTATTGTTGGATATAATAGCAAGTGGAATCATCTAGTCATAATTTTAGTAGTAGTAGTAGTAGTAGTAGTAGTAGTAGTAGTAGTAGTAGTAGTAGTAGTGGTAGTAGTAGTAGTAGTAGTAGTAGTAGTAGTAGTAGTAGTAGTAGTAGTAGTAGTAGTAGCAGTAGTACATGTAGTAGTAGTGCTAGTAGCAGTGGTAGCAGCAGAAGTAGCATCAGTATTAGTAGCAGGTCAATAGTTTTTTCAAAACAAGAAAAGAAGCATATTATATAGATATAAAAAAATTTCTGTCAAATACTATAATATTATTTGGACCGATAGACATCGCTGTCCTATTAGAGAGCACTGTCTTAGGACCCAATTATGCACGAGTATAAAACAGCATTTTTTACCTTGTTTTGTAGACGAGTCGGGCCATTTTTTAGCTGTACTGCATGAGTTAGATAATACTAGTATGTGTTAATCAAGTAGTTTTTTTATTGTTTTCTTGCACAATTTTGTTGATAGAATTTTCTCACGTGTTTCCTGTTTTGTGTTGTTCCATAGTTTAGTGGCTGCAAATTATATTCAGTGTTTTCCTATGTCTGTCCGTGTGTATTGCTCATGTAGTTTATGTCTGCTTCTAGTGTTATGCAGACCACAGAGGTCAAGCTCACTGGTCTATGATTCCCAGCTTGCTGCCTGTCTCCTTTCTTAAATATTGCTGTAATATGAGCTTTTTCCAGTCGTCTGGTACTTTTTGTAACCAAAGTGATTGGTTAAACAGCATGGTTACTGGTATAGTGCTATGGATTGTGTTTCCAGGAATCTATGTCGTGTATCTGTAGAAATAGTGTGAACGGAATCTTAAATTGTGACATGTATTCAGGAGCTCCAGAATTAGTCATACAAAACATCAGCTCTACTTAACATTTATCAAGTGTCAAACTAACAACAATGAAATTCAGTTTAAAAAATATAGAAAAAAATTAGATCAACTAATAAAAACAGCTAAGAAAACATATTATCACAAGAAATTTGAACAGTCTAAAAATGACATAAAAGAGACATGGAAAACCATTAAATCACTTTTAAACAAGACCAATACGGCACAACAGACACAATTTCTTCACAAGAATAAGGTCATTAACGATAAATTCGAAATTGCCAATGGATTCAATGATTATTTCGTAAATATAGGACCAGAACTTTCAACCAAAATCCAATCAACATCCAAGAAAATTTTTTCTGATTACCTTACAGGCAGGCTATCAATCATCATTCTTCATTAACACTACTAACACTGAAGAGATCTTTAACATTCTAAACAAACTCAACCCAGCCAAAAGTGCCGGAATTGATGGTTTTAAGTGGCGCATTTATAAAACCTGTGTTATGGATATCCTTATCCCACTTAGTCACATTTGCCACTTATCCCTAGCACGTGTTACACCAATTTATAAAGCCAAGGATTCTACTAACTTCTCAAACTATAGACCAGTCTCCATACTTCCACTTTTCTCCAAGTTACTAGAGCGCCTTATGTACAATCGACTGACAAATTACCTGGACAAAAAGTCCATTTTATACAAATCGCAATATGGATTTCGTGAGAAACATTCAACAATTCATGCAATAGCCGAAATGACAGAAAAAATTATTGAATCACTGGAAAAACCCCAAAGTATAATAGGCGTCTTCTTGGACCTTTCAAAAGCTTTCGACACTATCAACCACCAGACCTTACTAGAAAAACTTGCCCATTATGGTATAAGAGGCAGTGCACTCACCTGGTTCCAGAACTACCTAAGTAAAAGAGCACAATGCGTACAATATAATGAGATATGCTCTGAAAACAGGCAATTAACTTGTGGTGTTCCTCAGGGATCTATTCTTGGCTCATTGCTGTTCCTTCTTTACATGAATGATCTACCTAACATATGCAAGCATATGTCATTAATACTGTTCGCTGATGACACAAATGCTTTTTGCTGCGATGACAACATAGACACCTTATACAGAAAAACAAATAAGGAAATGGAGGAAATTACTGACTGGTTTTCAATAAACAAATTATCGTTGAATGTTGACAAAACAAATTATATGTTATTTACAAATCTCAAACTAAAAAAAGATGAAATTCCAAAAATCTACATAAACAAAAAAGAAATTGAGGAGGCCCTATTTGCCAAATTCTTGGGAGTATATTTGGATAAACATTTGACTTGGGCTAAACAAATCGAGATGGTAACAGCAAAGGTGGCAAGAGGCATAGGTGTCATACAAAGACTAAAACCTTACATGACACCAGCTACAATTAAAACTCTATACTGCACCCTTGTTCTTCCGCATCTAACCTACTGTGACGCTATCTGGACGAATACACACAAAAGCAACCTAACAAAACTACAAAGGCTACAGAAAAAGGGCGCTAAAACTCTTTTCTAAACCAGCAAAGGGCCAGAATATATTCAAGTCAGAAAAGCTATTAAAACTAAAGGACATAGGCAAACTACAGATGTACACCATTGTAAAGGCGTTTCACCACAATACATTACCACAATCCATAGGCTCCAATTTCACACTAAGCACCGACATCCACAAACACAACACTAGGACAAAACACAATTTACACACTCAATTTACACGAACAGAAATAGGAAAATGACGAATTACAATAGCAGCCACAAAACTATGGAACAGCCCCAGTACAAAAATACGCGATAGCATATTAAACCTGAAATCCTTCAAGAAGATTGCCAGGGAATCTATGATCGACAAATACTAAATTAATATATTTATACCTGATGGTCACAGATTCTCTGCTAATTAATAATAATACAAGCCTAAGACATTCCACCACCACCACAACCACTATAGATAAACTAACCTAACCTAATAATTGAAGTAAGAAGTCTAAACACAAACATACTTCACAGTTTACTTTCACTACTACTACACCTAAATAGCCCACATACGATCAACGCATCTATCGATTCTTAACAAACTCTAACTATCTCAACTTTATATTACAGTGATGAGCTCTTCCCTGCCGCCCCACCACCCCACCCCACCCTCAGTAGCATACAAAAGTCCTATATAATAATAAACCACTCCAAACTAAATTTAAATAAAATGTGATAATGATGTAATTAGGGAGTATATGTATAATATATGTCTAATTAAGTCAGTAAACATGTATGAGTGTATTTAAATATTAATGCCATAAATATGTGTTTGAATGTCATGTGTTTATGTTTGTGCACATAGTGGCATATATCTATGTAAACATCAAAGAAGGGACAGCCCTACCCACCCACCGCTTAATGGAAGACATATGTATTAAATATACACCTGTGCAAAAGTTAAGCACCACCTTATTTTTACGCACATGCGAGGGTATATCCATGTGCTATGAAGAAAGCAATAGCATAAACATTTATGTACCCATCCATCTTAGTGCAAGAGGTAATAATGCAACTAGAGGAATGCTGATTATGATGGTGGGGAAACACTATGTTTTTGTTTGAACTTGAAAACGAGGCCTGAATATGGTTACGTTGACACAACTGACAACTATTGCCCTACAGTTGACACACGTGGCTAGATTGTCATTAATGGTGTCTGAAAACGAAGTTTAACATCTGTGCACGAGTTTGAGACTGTCATTATTAATACCGGGTATATCCACCTTGTGCCTGGATGACGGCCTGGACACGACGTCTCATGCTGGTCACCAACCGACTGATACGCCATTGTGGTATTCGTTGCCATTCAAGATGGAGTGCGTCTGTTAATTCCTGTAGGTTCTGCACAGGAGGATCCCTCCTTCTCACCATGTTTCCCAGAATGTCCCAGATATGCTCAATAGGGTTCATGTCAGGGCTCCTTGCTGGCCATGGTAGGGTTTCGATGGCATTCTGGCGGAGGTATTCATGCACAGCTCTAGCACGATGTGGTCGGGCGTTGTCATCCATGAATATAGGGTGGGTTCCAGGTGCATGATTTACAAAATGAGGGACCACAACTCTATCCAGTATGGAATCTTGATATCTTTGTCCATTTAGTGTTCCAGGTACAGTCAACAGATCCAGCTTACAATCAAATGAGATGCACCCCCATATCATAACGGAACCTCCACCAAATGGAACTTCTTCCATGATGTTACGTTGGTCATACGCCGTGCGTCTGGACCTCCATACACGAGTTCGACCATCTGTGGCATGAAGCAGGAACCGACTTTCATCGGACCAGTGTACCCGTCTCCAGGATCTCATGTTCCAGTGTCTTCTTTCGTTGCACCACCTCAGACGCTCCTCTTTGTGGTGTGCAGTGAGGAGAGGACGTCTGACAGGTCTCCTAGCTTTCATGCCAGCAGCATACAGTCTCCTTTTGACAGTAGACAGTGACACTCTATTGCGCGTTTCCCATTGCTGGCTGAGCACTCTGCTGTTGGTGAATGGAGATCTCCTAACAAGGCGTACTAGGGCTCGATCATCACGGGCAGTAGTCTTCTTCGGTCTTCCAGATCTAGGCCTGTCCTTCACCTCGTTAGTTTGCCCATGTTTTGCAATCAAACGACTGATTACAGTATGGTTAATGTTCAGCTGTCTGCCAATCTCTCTGCATGACATACCAGTGGTATGCATGCCTATGATTTGCCATTTCACACGATCACTTAACCTTCGTCTTGCCATAGCGGTTCACAATCAAGAGCTAATTCTCTCTGTACAAATAAACCACGGTCATGAACACAAAATTCCTAATCTTGTCGCCTAAATCTGTATGTAATGTTCTACACCTCAAACTGGACTTTTACATAACTGAACACGTGTGCTGTTTCCCGCCACGCACGGACATCAAGCGGCGTGAAGTCATGCATGCATGTGCATTTCGTACTTGGAATTATGTCAGCTAATGCGGGGACAAAAAGTATGGCAGCCTAGTTGTACCATCATGTTTCTACGTTCTATTGTTTTTGCTGGTGCTTAACTTTTGCACAGGTGTATACATGTATATATCATCATCATCATCATCATTGTCTCAGGACATAAGCCGTTGGCTTTTTATTGTCCCGGCAGTATTACATTATAAGTTAATGCAAATGCTTAAAGAGAGGAGGGGTATCATCAGTAATTATATGTTCCTGTCTATGTAATTCGCAAATTTGTACAAATTCAACTGGCGTGGATTCCGCAAACAGTCATTTAATTTAGTCTTCATTTAGCTACTATGTACAATATGTGGAGACATCCGTACCCATATGCACATTATACCCACATGCGTACGTACATACATACCCACATATATACTTATATATACATACATACACGTATATACCTACATACATATACATATACATACATATACACATAACACATACATGTACACATATACAACACATTTACATATATTCATACATACACACACCTATACATATACATACATACATAATCACATACGTTCAACATAAACGTACATATGGACTGGCGCGGTTACCACACCAAGTCAACACTAATACAATGCAATTGAGACTGGGATCAACTCCTAGTATAATTAAATCATGGGACGGCGCGGATGCCACACCAAGTCCACTGATCTACATTTAACACTTGTGTACATACATACATACATACATATATATATATATATATATATATATATATATATATATATATATATATATATATATATATATATATATATATATATATATATCATACATATACACATATAGTCATATACACATATCAACTAATCATAATCATAATCATAATCATAACATGTACAGCTTTTTAGGACATTGTATCCTATTATCAGCTAATTCAATAAATTTGGTGATGAGCTACATTATCTAATAGTCATATTTGGATTACATGGTTTATCTAGAGCTCTATAATTATAGTATACAGGATGTTGAATAAATAGTTTATCTAGTCTGGTTTTAAAACTATTTAGAGATGGAGCTTCAACAACTTCAGGCGTCAGGGAGTTCCACCAGTCTATGACACGGTTAGAGAAAAAGCTTTGTCTAAGGGATGTATTTGCTCTTGGTTTTAGTAATGTAAATTTATGACCTCTAGTTCTCTTTCTTGGACGGATAATTAGAAGTTTTCTAGAGTCCACAGTATACAGGTTATGCATGTACTTATAGACATTTATAAGATCCCCTCTTATTCTTCTGTATACTAGACTTGGTAGTTCTAAATATTTAGATTTTTTAAGTTGGGCACCATTTTCGTAGCTCGTCTCTGAATTTTTTCAAGTTTTTCTGCTTGTTTCCATGTGTTTGGTGACCATACAGGGGCAGCATACTCCAGGTGAGAGCGTATTAATGTTGGATAAAGTTTCATGAACAGGTCTTCATCTATATATTGGAATGTACGCCATATTATGCCTGTCATTTTATTAGCCTTGGAAGTTATCTTCTCTATCTGGCTCTCAAATGTTAGTTTTGTATCTATTGACACGCCTAGGTCATTGATTATATTTTCGTCATGTAATTTTAGGGTTTTCCCATCATCTATCATTTGATAGGAAGTATTAAAGTGATTATGGCCCATGTGCATTACAGAACATTTTTGAGGATTAAATCGGACCTGCCATGTTTCTGACCACTGCTGCAGTGAGTTAAGGTCTTGTTGTAGTTCTTTACAATCATCTGCATGTGTTATGGTTCTATAAGCTTTAGTATCATCCGCAAATAAAGAAATGTCAGATTCAATCACAGATGGCATGTCATTGATAAAAATAGTGAAAAGTACTGGACCGAGTACACTGCCCTGTGGAACTCCACTCAAAACAGGTGTCCATGACGAAAAGGCTCCATTTACTACAACCCTCTGTTGGCGATTTGTTAAAAAGGATCTTAGCCAGTTTAGTAGATTACCTGAAATTTTGTATTGGCTTAATTTACTTAGAAGGCGTTCATGAGGCACTATGTCAAATGCCTTCATGAAATCAAGATACAGGACATCTATATCTTCACCCCTGTCTAGAGCAGTCGTCCAGGCCTCTAACACTTCTAATAATTGTGTAACTGTAGATCGCCCAGCCATGAAACCATGTTGATATTCAGTAAAAAAACTGTTATTTATCATGTGGGCTACTACCTTGTCCCTCACAATGCTCTCCAGTACCTTACAGGAAATGGAAGTAAGGCTAACCGGTCTATAGTTATTTGGTTGTCTTTTTGACCCCTTCTTATGTATGGGTATGACATGGGCATATTTCCAATCTGTTGGCACTGAACCTGTGTCTAATGATTTTTGGTATATAAGTGTCAAGGGCCTTGCTATGACATCCTTTAATTCTTTGAGTAGCCGAGGATGTAAACCATCAGGTCCTGGGGATTTGTTTTGCTTTAAGTTGCCTAGTTTTTCTTTCACAGTATCCAGATTCACTTCAATGTTGCTCAATGCATTGGTTTCGGTTTTAAATTTCATAATGGGAATAATATTTATATTTTCTTGGGTAAATATACTAGAAAAAAGTTGATTTAATAATTCTGCTTTATCTTGGTCTGTTACAGTAAGGTTACCATTTATGTCTTCAAGATCTCCCACACTTTCTTTTGTTTTTAGTTTATTATTGACATAGCACCAAAATGATTTAGGGTTCTTTTTAATGTTAGTCGCGATGTTTCTTTCAAAGAGCCTGACTGACTTTTTACATTGTGCTTTTACTTGATTTCTCACACGCGCATATTTGTTATAATGATGTGTATCTTGTGTGCTCAAATATGTTTTCCAGTACTTTTCTTTTTTTCTTATTAACCTAAGTAATTGTCTATTTAGCCATGGTGGTCTATGTTTGTTTGAGGGAATTATTTTTTTGTGTGGTATATATATATATTGGCATTGCTTGACTTATACTCTCTTTTAACTTCACCCAGCATTGATCCAGTGACAGTCCTTCAAATTGTGTCTCCCAATTCTTGTCCAATTCCCTACATAACCCTTCATAATCTCCTTTGTCATATAAGAATTTTATAACCTTACTTTGAGTTATTTTGGTGTAGCATATCAAATCAAAAGTAAAACAGATATGGTCACTTTTTCCCAAGCCAGGAAAAGTAGAAATATTTTCAAACATATACTGTTCATTTGTGAAGACTAAATCTAAAGTACTAGGTTCGTTATTTGGACGATAACGGGGCGGAATAGTAACATGTTGGTAGAGAAAAGCGTCAGATACTGCTTCAAGAAATTTAGATGCTCTTATTGATGGTTTACTAATTTGTGGTTCTATCTCCCAGGCAATTTCAGGATAATTATAGTCACCTATCAGTAGTAAATGTGAATGCTTGCTTTGAACAAATCTTTTAATTGTATCCAGTAATCTGTTATCATTTATTTCATTTGAGTTTGGACTTCTGTATGTTCCCATTATTAGCAATTTGTCTCTTTGTTTTAGCCTAATTTCCACTACCACTATTTCATCTGGTAGGTCATCTATTGTTAATAGAGCCTCTACTGGATTCAATACTGAGCGTATATATATATACACACACCCCGGTTTACTTTCCCCAGGCTGCTATAGTCTTCTGCATCTGTAAATAAGGAATATCCATCAATTTGTAATTCCTCTTTATACACCTTGAATCTGAAGTGTTTGGGAAGTACTTCTGTTAATACAATGATATCTGGCTGTGTATCAAGAACCATTACTAAAAGTTCTTGTCGTTTATTTATGATAGAGTCGGCATTTGTATAAAATACTTTTAACTTATTTTGTTGTGTTTGCATAGAGGGTGCTTCCTTTGATTTGCATAATATATGTCTGGACTTCTGTATGTTACTGGTAGTTACAGTATTAGCACATATAGGGGTAACTGTTGAGTTTTTAGTTTTGTCAACATAGTTTGTTTGACTTGGATAGTTTGAATTGTGCAAATTATTTAGAAACTTGAAGCTGTTAGATAGTCTTACATGCTCTGATAAGGTAAAGGGTTTGCATATTGTTCCTGGTATTGTAGTGGTTGATGGCTCCTCCCATTCGTCCTCCCATTGCGAAAATTTTGTTGCAAAGCATTATTATTATTATACAATTCCACTCCATTACTTTCATTAAAATTACTCGGAGTACTACTTAGAGAGACAACATAATTCATTATGTTCTCTGAAAGAACTCTTGTTCCATCTCCATTAGGATGAATGTGATCAAAAAATAGCTGTGTATATATGTAACCATATGAATCATAGAAAAGGGTAGAGTTGTCTACTAATAACACCCCATTCCTTTCCACCTGACCTTGTAACAAACTGTTAAAGTGACTCGTTAGATTGTTTTCATGATTATTCTGTGGTCTAGGTAGTAAAGTTGAGATTAAAATCTGTGTGTCTGGTGACAAGTGCCTGATGTATTGGATAATAGAGTCATAATCTTCTATCATGCTCTCTGGCTTCCTGCGGCCTATATCATTGCTGCCTACATGTACCACAACAATATCATAATGGCTCTGTGTCATGTATCTTTCAAGTTGATCATGTAAATCCATTATTCGTGCTCCACGTATTGTTCGAATTGACACATTATATTCATTATTGGACATATACCGTCGACTCAATTTTCTAAGGGTGGAGCTGCCAATGATCAAGACATTCTTTTGCCTAAAATTGCCTTGGCGGAATTCAACATTTCTCATTCTAGCTTCAGGGTTGATCATGTTCATGCTGGGTGGGTTATTCCTTACATAGCTATGCACCCCCGCATTTCCCCTGTTAACATCTCTAGCCTCATGATATGATCTTGTAGGATTATTATGAGAATGCTGTGAAGAGGGAGCTGTGTTTTTGGAAGCCACTTCTCTGTAAGTCATAGGACCATGAACATTGCCTGATTTATTCATATTATACTTGTTTTGTGTATCCTGACTGTGAAATGGGGCTTGGAATTGAGCCACATGTTTATTATTACTTTTGCTGTTAAAAGTTTGACGTATTTCTCTGCTAGCTGTGGTTGTTACATTATTGTTGTTTTGTCGTGTACTAACTACTGGTATACATTTAGTTTCAGTCTGCTTTGGATGCAGTTCATTCTGTATTTGTAGGTCATGTACTTGCTCCTTTATTACTTTGATTTCTTGCAGTATTGCTTGCAACACATCACTATTTTGGTCTGACTGATGATGTTGGGCTAGCTCCTTATCTGCTGAATCAGGGTTTTCATCTGAATCAGTCTGTGTGTGTGAGTGTTTTATACTTAATATAGTCTTACTTGTACAATTATTGGTAGGTGTATGCATGGCATTTACCTGCCCTGTGTACTGCTTACCGTAATAAGACTTATACGATTCTAGAAAGTCGCCAATTTTATCCGATATTGGGTGCATAGTATGCATGTATATTTACGCTTAGAAGTAATTAAGGCACTTAGCATATACACAGGAAGGTCAGTACAATTGTAGTGCCACCATATATTGCAATCTGAGCATTTCATCATAAATTTATTGTCAGCTTCACCACAGGGACATTCTCCAACCTGCTTCGTCATAGTTTCATTGTTACTATTAAGTGTAGCTATTTTATTGTTAGTTGATAGTCCTACTTGAGTTAGTGTACAAACAGGAGATGCAAGTGAGTGTGTGGAAGTCATACTATTATCAGCATCTGCTCTTGAGGGTGTGCAAAATGTTAGCGGTGGTAGTATTGGAGGTGGAGGATTGCCTGTATTTAGTGTAACTGGATGTGTTAGAGCTGAAGAGTTTAATCTGTATGGAGCAGGTGTAAAGATGGGAGGTGAAGAATAAAGCATTCCTGAGCTAACTATATTGCACATTATCCTATTGTGTGTACGCGCTTCCTCTGAAAACGTTTGAGGTGAAGAGTTGTCCATCATTCGTTGACGATCTTCCTCAAGTCTCTGTCCCTCACATCTGCTACATAGGAAGTCGTCATTATTACGATTGATGACAGATGGACTTCTTATACCACATTTATAACATGAATTTTGTTTCATTGTGTAACGCGTACAACTTTTCAGTTGCTTACTTTACACCTTAAGGATGGCTTGTATATATATATATATATATACATATATAATACAGATGTTAGACAGAATGGACTGACAGAAAAACGTGCACTCTATATTTACAATTTGTTTGTTACTGTGTGTTACTGTGTTTATCCGTGTTTATAAAATGTTGGTGGTGTGTGTGTTTTAACTAAGATTTGGTCTTGAATATTACTTAATATAAATTAGATTATAGATCTCTATTTAGTTACTTAACACCTTATCGTATGCTTACCACTTTTAAAGCAAGTTATTTATTTATTTATTCTTTTTATTTATCTTCTTTTTTCTTGGGTTGGCCTGAACGGATTTGTCTTGGTAAATCTATGTCTTTTGCTATTATAACATATAATACAGCTACATATACAATTTAACCATTAGTTATCACAGTGGGTTGTTTATTTTGTGATCTTATATGTATTTAGGAAAGTGTGTGCACTTGTTTAAGTTACAAATTTATATATATATATATATATATATATATATATATATATATATATATATATATATATATATATATATATATATATATATATATATATATATATATATATATATATATATATATATATATTTATGTACAGATATGTCCCATAAGACATATTAGATTATAAATTATCTCCCGCAGGATTTTACTAATAACTATTATTTAGGAGACGCTTCTTAAGAGGTTTTATACAGAGTATTTCTTAAGACAAGTAAAAATTCTAAATTGTCACAGACAAGATTTTAAGAACATTAAAATTTTTTTTTTTGTTATTTAAGACGCATGTAATACTATATACAATTTGATTTGTTAAGATTATTATATACAATTTGGCTGGTGAGAATTTATCATACATAAAAACGTGTTAACCTATTCTAGAGAAAATGGCAATGTGCGAAAACTGGTAACCGTATAAGTATATATTATAAATCTTTAATCTCTTTTTTTATTCAATACTATATGGACTGTTGATAAAATATATATAAAGTATACTAAGAATTTTGTAAGATTTATCACATTTATCAATAGAGAAACTAAAATTTGCATTTAAAAATCTCAAGAAAAATGTACGTCCATTGTTGCCAGATCAGATTATAGCGTTAGAATTACTGTAGGTGTTTGAGCACATGAGTATGCATTTTATCCTTCAATTGGTAAAACAATGGTCTTCCCTGCCTTTTGTGACAATTCTATATTTTTGATTTTTGCACGGCTTCTCGGGAAGTTTGGTTACATTTAGTTTTACAGCTAATTGATTTCTTGCAAGGCAAATTCCTTTGTTGCGTTAAAATTTGAGCCAAATTGGATCAGTAGGCCTACAGCTTCGGATACAGATCTCGACTTTAACACGTTTCCCTACTATCCGAGGATGGAACTAATAACCCAGTAGGCACATGACTGTCGGTGGGACAAGCACTCGATACCGAAGCCGCACACCTATGGATTGGCGCAGTTACCCCACCATGTCAACACTATTACAAATTACAATGCATCCGGGATTTGGATTTGGCCCTATATTAATTAATGCATGGGACGGCGTGGATACCACACCAAGTCCACTGACCAAACTCAAACTATTTTCTTATTTACTGTACATGTTATTTTTATACAGTGGCAGTATCCTATCTACTAATATTAATGTGTGTAAGGAGTCCATCACTCAACAGGCCATGCCTTTGATGGACTGCCTGTTTAGATTATATTTATTGCATAGAAAAAACCATGAAATAAAGCAACCTTGAACTAGTCAAATACTCCAGGATAGAAATCTACTCCGGAAAGAGGTTTGTGTTAGAGGTACCTACGGCCTGCTAGACGGGAACTACATCAACTGTTACACACGACAAGACCTTTTGTTTATTTACTTTATTAGATTTTTGTAAAAATGGAAACGGTGACATGCACGCCAATTTTTCTCGATGTATGTATGACACCACCTTTCTCTATTTTGTTATCCAACTAGCTGATACCTTCGATTCTTTATCTATAGCAGGAGAGCATTAGAACAGTGGTATTGTCTTATGTTTCCGTGAGTGGAAAAGTACTCAACCATTTCAGACCTTTTAGTTCAACAAGCTTTAGCTTCTGGTCCCTTTTTGATAATTTTTATTTTTGACATGCCTGAAGTTAAAACATCTGATTGTTTTTACGTTATCATCATTCTTCCCTGTACGTGGAATATTTCAACAGGTTTTTAAAAATAGTGAAACAAACAGAATCCGATTTCAACAAATTAAACTAATGGGTGCATGACTGTCGGCTAAGTTACCACATGGAAATTGAAGCCGCACATTGCCAGTGCATCAATAAAATAAAAATACATATACTGCCAGAGCCGTGCTGGAGTCAGCAGGGTTCGCACGGGTCATGGAAAACCTTGAAAGTCATGGAATTTGAAAATCTAAATTCCAGGCCTGGAAAAGTCATGGAAAATCATAATTTTGGTCAAAGTCATGGAAAAGTCATGGAAAATGAAAATCTCGCTTAAAAAAATCTAATGGCATAAAATTCCGCTGTAAGTGTGACAGGTTATCGAAACAAGGTGTTGGCTTGGTCGTGTCATAACACGATATTCGCTCACAATGGCTGCATTGTTATTGAGCAATCGCTGCCAACAAGTCTCGGTAGTCTCGCGCTAGCGAGAAAGCGCGAGATTCTCAACCCAAAAAAGAAACGTTAATTATGCAGATCGATTATGCAGATCAGCAAGTTTCGGCTACTACTACGAAGTATGGTAATAAATACGAAAGCGAATGCGAAACGAACCTAAGAGAGTAAAGTCTGCGATAAATTTTACCGGAAGAAATTGTTTTCTCAGCGTAAACAAACATGTCGTCATTTTATAAATTGCGATCAAGCTGGGATTTTCAGCTGTGTAAAGTAAGTAAAGCTAACAGTAAATAGTTGCCGTAATGTGTTAATTTTTAAGTTCGCGATATTTCCGTGATAAAATATGACTAAGAAAGTTTAACTGTTGGTAAAAATGCCCGAAAAGTGCAGTTTTAACGGTAGTTGGTTATCAAATGCGCAGTGCAGTGGCTGGATAGAACGTGATGCTATCGCTTCAAAAGCGCGATGTGGGCTTTGTCTAAAGTCTCGACGTATCTAATATGGGTGAAGCTGCGGTGAAAAGCCACTCAAAAAGCTCAAAACATCTGGATTTGTTAGCCAAACCGAGAAACAGTATTAATATAAATTAATTTCAAAATATTCAACAGTCTGCTACTAAATAAGTATTACAAAATTTAATTCTTCAGGGATTTGTCAGTTAAAGGGTTAATCTTGAAATTTTTCCTATATAATGTTGCATCTCTTTAGTTATATATTAATGCTCACAGTGAAATTAGTTTCAAAATAATTTTAATTAATTTGTCTGGATGTTCTTGCTGCATTAGGCTGGAATAATTTGCAGCCAAATTGGTTTTAAAATATTTTAAAAATGATTTCATGGCCATGATAGGTATATTATAGGGATATTAGCCCTACATATACCATTCCAGTGGTAAATATTTTTTATATAGTGCTCAATATATACATATGCTCTTTGTCTAGATAAGGTTGTACATATGATGCCATGGTGATGATACTAAATAGCTAGTGCTATTAATCTTTACATCTATGCCTGTAATAAATTGAATAATGTTGAATCTCTAACAACGCTCAATGAAATTAATTTCAAAATAATTTAAATTAATTTGCCTGGCTGTTCTTGCTGCATTATGCTGCAATAATTTCCAGTCAAATTGGTATTAAAATATTAAAAAAATAATCTCATAGGTGTATTACAGGGATAATAGCCCTACATATATACCCTGTGTTATTATATAGTGCTCGATATATACATAATATGCTCTTTTTCTAGTCATACATATATACCATTTGCCTGATGGCCACTAAATAATGCTCAAATCTGTTTAGTAGATAAACTCCATTAAGGCATTTGCAGAATCAGGAGATTATTTTTGAAAATTTACCATAGAATTACTGGATTCATAGGCGATCTAGTCATTCCAATGGTAAATATTTAAAAAAGTGTTCTGGTTCTGCTAATAAAGGGTTAATCTCAGATATTAAATATGATATATGGGAATCTGTGATAGTCAGTTATATTTACCTCAAACTGTGATGACCAATGCTAATAATAATACTCCATATATAGTATTATAGTGCCTATATGTACGCTGTCATGTGACTGTCATTTAAAAAGAAGTTATATAATAAATCTAATTCATTTATTTGATCTGTTTGCTATTTATTGCTGACCCTTTCCCTTGGACATAGTCCTTTGATTAAAATTTGACTGAGATGTTGATTCTTAGAGGTCATGGAATTTGTTAATTTTGGTCATGGAAAGTCATGGAAAAGTCATGGAATTTCAGATCCTGAAAGGTGTACAAACCCTGAGTCAGAGTATAATAGGCGTAAAAAAACCTAGGATTGAATCGTGGCAGATGCATCCACAGATAGTCCCATATGAATCGTCAGTGTATGGTTGCGCGGTTTGGCTTACAACCATATCGGTTTCGATATAACTTTTCATATCGGTTTTAACCGAATATCGGTTTTATGGACATGAAACAAAAAATTTAAATGATAAAAAATAGCACGAAAACAGAACGTATTTTCACGCCCTGATACATTCGTAACGTTTTACGCCTTTAAAGCTTAATATACCTTATAATATCCATCATCGCGGGAGTGAAATTATTAATTAGACCGCCTATGATCACCAATAAATATTACACACAGTTAAACAAACATCGTTTATTTTGTCAAAATTAATCATAAATCAGCAAAAACAGGTTGCGAAAAGACATAAATCACGTGAATGTAATTAATTATGATGTAATTATCTCCCTTTCCTCTTTCATTTCCAATTCGGCCCAAGGACGAAATCATGCCTTGAAGAAAATAGTAACTAATATTGCGAACGCGAATTTCATAAGTTAATATGATTTTGTGTATAGAAGATAACGTTTTCAAAGAGGTTTGAGTAATAATGTTATTTAAAATTATATCCTAATCAGCAAAATGTAATCAGCATTATATTTTTTTTGGCGAGATTTTTATGCAATCGGACGATTTAGTTTTGGGACGACTTTGCATTATGCTGATTATCCGGTGACGTAAATAAAATGGATGCCGTTGTTTAGAAATGTTTTCCCCGATACAAATTTCAATGACAAATCTAGTATTGTGTTTTATATTGCAAATTTATTTGAGACTAACAGAGAAAAGACGAGTGGGTATTTATTTAATTAATTCGCTGCTTGATTTCTCTAGGCGTACAGCGAGTTACACGGAGTTACACAATATGCGCAATTGGGGCCACGTTCAATTATTAGTTGCCCCGAACGTAGCTTAATGGAAAGTATGGCCATTATTATTCATTACGCTTTTCATGCTCGTTAGCGTCTTTTATTTTTAACAATCTTGTTACGAAAAAACGAAAATATCTTCATATTCGGTTTTTCGATATTTATTTTTTATAATCGGTTATGAAACCGTCAGTGCAGGATATCGGTTTTAAATATGGTATCGGTATATCGCGCAGCCCTACGTCAGTGTGTCAGTATATCAGACATGTGAAAACTGGTTGGCCAAACCTAGACTTGTTAGTCTTGGCTCGGTGGTCCAGTGGAAAGATGTCTGGTTGCTGATGCTATGCGGAGTTGCAGAATGGCGGTTCTATCCGCTGACCGGGAGATGGTGATCAACAAATTAAACTAATGGGTGCATGACTGTCGGCTAAGTTAGCACATGGAAATTGAAGCCGCACGTTGCCAGTGCGTCAATAAAATAAAAATACATACACTGCCAGAGCCGTGCTGGAGTCAGAGTACAATAGGCGTAAAAAACCTAGGATTGAATCGTGGCAGATGCATCCACAGATAGTCCCATATGAATCGTCAGTGTGTCAGTATATCAGACATGTGAAAACTGGTCGGCCAAACCTAGACTTATTAGTCTTGGCGCGGTGGTCCAGTGGAAAGATGTCTGGTTGCTGATGCTATGCGGAGTTGCAGAATGGCGGTTCGATCCCCCGACCGGGAGATGGTGATCAACAAATTAAACTAATGGGTGCATGACTGTCGGCTAAGTTAGCACATGGAAATTGAAGCCGCACGTTGCCAGTGCGTCAATAAAATAAAAATACATACACTGCCAGAGCCGTGCTGGAGTCAGAGTACAATAGGCGTAAAAAACCTAGGATTGAATCGTGGCAGATGCATCCACAGATAGTCCCATATGAATCGTCAGTGTGTCAGTATATCAGAAAACTGGTCGGCCAAACCTAGACTTATTAGTCTTGGCGCGGTGGTCCAGTGGAAAGATGTCTGGTTGCTGATGCTATGCGGAGTTGCAGAATGGCGGTTCGATCCCCCGACCGGGAGATGGTGATCAACAAATTAAACTAATGGGTGCATGACTGTCGGCTAAGTTAGCACATGGAAATTGAAGCCGCACGTTGCCAGTGCGTCAAGAAAATAAAAATACATATATACTGCCAGAGCCGTGCTGGAGTCAGTACAATAGGCGTTAAAAACCTAGGATTGAATCGTGGCAGATGCATCCACAGATAGTCCCATATGAATCGTCAGTGTGTCAGTATATCAGACGTGTGAAAACTGGTCGGCCAAACCTAGACTTATTAGTCTTGGGGCGGTGGTCCAGTGGAAAGATGTCTGGTTGCTGATGCTATGCGGATTTGCAGAATGGTGGTTCGATCCCCCGACCGGGAGATGGTGATCAACAAATTAAACTAATGGGTGCATGACTGTCGGCTAAGTTAGCACATGGAAATTGAAGCCGCACATTGCCAGTGCGTCAATAAAATAAAAATACATATACTGCCAGAGCCGTGCTGGAGTCAGAGTACAATAGGCGTAAAAAACCTAGGATTGAATTGTGGCAGATGCATCCACAGATAGTCCCATATGAATCGTCAGTGTGTCAGTATATCAGATATGTGAAAACTGGTCGGCCAAACCTAGACTTATTAGTCTTGGGGCGGTGGTCCAGTGGAAAGATGTCTGGTTGCTGATGCTATGCGGAGTTGCAGAATGGCGGTGCGATCCCCCGACCGGGAGATGGTGATCAACAAATTAAACTAATGGGTGCATGACTGTCGGCTAAGTTAGCACATGGAAATTGAAGCCGCACGTTGCCAGTGCGTCAATAAAATAAAAATACATATACTGCCAGAGCCGTGCTGGAGTCAGAGTACAATAGGCGTAAAAGCCTGGATTGAATTGTGGCAGGTGCATCCACAGATAGTCCCATATGAATCGCCAGTGTGTCAGTATATCAGATATGTGAAAACTGGTCGGCCAAACCTAGACTTATTAGTCTTGGGGCGGTGGTCCAGTGGAAAGATGTCTGGTTGCTGATGCTATGCGGAGTTGCAGAATGGCGGTTCGATCCCCCGACCGGGAGATGGTGATCAACAAATTAAACTAATGGGTGCATGACTGTCGGCTAAGTTAGCATATGGAAATCGAAGCCGCACGTTGCCAGTGCGTCAATAAAATAAAAATACATACATACATATACACATACCACTATGTATTTGAATGTTGACAATGATAATCAATATAATCATAACTAAGGTTTGAGCATAAAATTTGTGTTTGCTACCATAAAGGCACAATGGAGTCCCGTGGCCATATCGATCTGCTCTACAACTGGGCAGTGATCGAAATCATGCGCCACATGCCGGCAGACACACTCAGCACTTACATGACTACCTGATTTAAAACACTGCACAGCATAGCAGGCATTTATTATTTGTCTACAATGGATGTACACATGTAGCAGTGGCATTATCAGTTCACTGTCATGGTTGTGCATGGGCTGGAACTTTGTAAATGAAACCAAGATTTCCAGGGCCTAAATACCCATACTAACAGAGGCACTGGGGTCTTGCCTTTTTGTGATGCAGTTGTTCACAAAACTAGGACAAATTTGCATACCTCAGTGTCACCATTACCATAGGACATTATTACTTCAAATTTATGATCATTGAGATTACTCAGATCTAGGAATGAGCTGAGCGGGTTGATTAATGATGCTCGCTCAGTATTGTAGTATGTACAGTAGAGGATAAAATGTTTTTCGTCCTCAACTGCTTGCATGCTGCAAAGGGCACATAGTCTTTTTCCCACTGGAGTTTTTGGAGTTGTATGCTTGCCCAATTCAGTTTGGAGGTTATGTGCACTGACACTGAGTTTGGAAAATTGGCTTCATCTGATAAAGTTTTGCTCAGCTAATAGGTAGTTCTCCATACAGAAGGTATGCTTGAAGGTTCGATAACATCTCAATTTGGAACCCTGTCCAGAGTGGGTAGGTGGTTGTAGAACATCCCTATTAATATGGGAATGCCAATTTGATCGATATTGAACCTCCAATGTGCACCTTGACTGGACCATATATTTACAAGTTCAAAATTAATCCATAAGACTCATCCAGGAGGCCCAGTTAGTTTTGTCTGAAGATAAGTATGAATACATATAGGATTGAAAGACTAGTGTTTCAGAGTCAAGTGCACATAGCCTCATCCAGTATTTTGCTGAGTGGGAGAGCAATGTGGTGAGTAGGGCATACTGACCAAATTTACCCCGAACTGCAGCGTGCATAGTTCGCCTGTTCACCCATAGCAAGTATTTGCAAAAGTTGATCGAGACTTATTCAGAAAGTACATTGTCACCAATATGCATGAAATTATGCTCATTGATGCCTTTAAGATAGAATGGACTCCAAACCTCACTACAATATGATGTTATTGGAAGGATCAATGAGTTGAGTAGTCTAAATGCTATCAGGATGTTATTTCTTACATATAGAACTTTCAGTTTAAAAAGAGCTTGTTTAACGAGTCTCTCAAATGCCAGTTTAAGGCTACCTGATGGTGTAAATACAATGCCTAGATAGCGAGTTTCTAAATATAAAATTGTATCTTTTTACCAAGTGACGACTTTTATTAAAGACAATAATTTTTGTTTGGCTCAAGTTAAGAGTGAGGTCCCATGTGGTACAATAATTGCTCAGATTATTTAATGCATTCTGCAAGCCGGTTGGAGTTTCAGATAATATTGCTAAGTCATCAGCGAACATAAGACAGCTAATTTTGATGTTATGGATGGGGACAGGGTCACAAATCTCTGGCATGTCACGCAGGAACAAATTAAATAGTATAGGGCTAAGAACACATCCCTGCTTGACACCGACACAAGAAGAGAAAGTGTTGCTGTAGTCATCACTGACTTTAACTGCATATTTAACATCACTGTACATATTCTGAATGATATTAAGAAAGTTCCACCAATGTTGGCCCGCAACAGTTTATATATGAATTTTCTGCGTGATACTGTGTCAAATGCAGATTTGAAATCCACAAAGCAACAAAAGAGATTTTTATTGCTGACACTTCGCATATTTGTCGATTGTAGTTTTTAATTCAAACATATAGATTCAAGATTATTTATTTGCATATTTAGTCATCATTATCAGAGATTACAACAAGCGGTCCACCAAAGGCAAGCATATGAAGTGGTGGACTCCTAACATATAAACATTAATTGCAAAATATATTATGATATGTCATCAGATAATGGGTTTTTGAGGGTATAAGCACATTTTCGCTGATTTATTATAACCTCCTACCTCATGTAACCTCATGTAGTTACTGGATGAAAGGATTGCCCTATGTGTCCAGATCCTCGCCTTCACAATTTTCTAACATAACTGATGCACTGTGTCTCGAAGCATAGATACTGAGTTCTGCATCAAATTTGTACACTTTCTCTTGCTGCTTCCAATGTCTGTCCAGCCGTGCTTCAAATGCCTTTACTGTTGGAGCACTCACTACTGATTCGGGTAGGCTGTTCCATGGCTCTGCTATCCATATACTGAAGCTGTTCTTTCTCAGGCTATTTCTTGCTCTTATCTTGAAGATCTTCAAGTGATGCCCCCTAGTTGTTGACTGCATGAGTGGGATCTCTGGACCGACATCTCTGTCATACACCACCTGCAGCATCTTATAGCCCTCAATCATGTCGCCTCTCAGTCTATGGTAAGTTAATGTTGGTAGTGTCAGCTTCACCCGATGCTCTTCATAGCTTAGCTCCCTTAACTCTGGTATCAGCTTTGTGGCTCTTCTTTGGACGCTGT
Organism: Chaetoderma sp. LZ-2023a; assembly: GCA_034401795.1. Classification (NCBI taxonomy): domain Eukaryota; kingdom Metazoa; phylum Mollusca; class Caudofoveata; order Chaetodermatida; family Chaetodermatidae; genus Chaetoderma; species Chaetoderma sp. LZ-2023a. Next base: position 4,029,065 of record CM067367.1, read on the forward strand.
CCACAGTGACAATGTCTTTCTTACGCATTGGATGCCACACTGCATTGGCATACTCGAGTTGAGATCTGACCAGTGCCTTGTACAGCCAGAAGAAGTTTTCCATGTCTAGATGCACGAATGTCCTCCAGATCAGCCCCATCATTTTTGTTGCCTTGTTGACCTTCTCACTTATGTGGTCCTCGAATGAGAGCCGACCATCCACTGTGACACCTAGATCTTTCTCTTTGTTAATCTTAATCAGTCTATGCTTAGACCCTTCTTCATTGTCACCAGGGTTGGCAAGTTTTGGACAAACCAGGTTTAAACCGTCTGCCCAAAATAGGTTTTGGACACTTTAAAATGTCTAAAACTGTCCAAAACCTAAAATTTTAGTCCAGACTATTTCCTTTGAAAGTGAGATGTATGGAACTCATGATTGTTGAAAGTGTTAACATACATAGATTAGTTTGAACACAATTTAACTCAGTTATCTTAGAGAGTGTAACTACATGTATAGTTAAATCTTTAATAATACTATATCACCTATTTATCCAGCAAAATAATGTATGTATGATAGAAAAACTGTTGAATATTTAGAGAATAATTTGATTATTTATAGCAACAGCTTCCAGGCAAATTGATTTCAAAATATTTAACAGAAATTTGCTATATAACAGTTAAATTGTAAGGAATATTGCTATTTCTGGTCATTATCATTGAAAGTGTTAACTACAGGCTGTAACTCAATTGTAACTTCTGTTCCTTAACTGGGGGCAGCAAGACCTTGGCTGGGTGGACTAACAATGGGTTCTTTGTGTGTAAACAGATCTAAGTTCAGATAACAGTAGGCACTTCTGTGGATGTTATGTTATAACACTCACAGGTGAATGAGCCTATAATTAGCTGCTAGTATAGTTAATACTAATCCTGCTAACCCTTTCACCCATGTGAATTCCTCTATACTAAATGGACTAAACCATAAAATCTGTTAAATTTTTGAAAATAATTTGACTAAGCTTTTTCTGACTTTGACAGAAATACCTTCCAGTCAAATCATTTTCAGAATATTTCTACTTGTAAAGTAACTGTTATACTTTGTCTGTGTCATTGAGAGGGTTTATAGACAGAAGGGTAGTTGTATTTAACTCTCTCATCCAAGAATCCTATTATTAATGAAATAGGTTTTGGACAGTTTTGTACAGTTTAGGACTGGTTTAAACCCTTTAAGACATGTTTTAGACAGGTTTTGGACAAACCCAACCCTGACTGTCACCTCTCATAAAGTAATCTCTCGTCTCATCTTCCTGACTTCTACCAACTGTCATTACTTTACATTTCTCGGGGTGAAACCATAGCAACCACTTGTCGGACCAATCCTGTAGCTTAAACGGATCTTCTTGCAGCACCTTCTGGTCCTCCTCACTTTTGATCAGACGTGAGATCTTTGTATCATCAGCATACATATAAGCTTCTGATGTCAGAGTCTCTAGGAGGTCATTTATGTACAAGACAAAGAGGACTGGTCTTAGCACACTGCCATGGCGAATCCCGCTGATAACCGTATTCCATTCTGATATGGAGCCATCTTCCAGTCCTTTGGTACCTTGCCTGTGCTGCGTGCTGTATTAAAAATTATTGCTAATGGCCTTGATATAACCGAATACGTTTCTTTTAGGATTCTCGGGTGTACTCCGTCCGGGCCTGGTGACTTGTCAGTTTTTATCGCTGCCAGTTTCTTCTTCACATCTTCTTCTACAATCTTACTATTAGCCAGGGCTGTGTCGCCTTCTCTCCTATTTTCTGGTCTGTCTTCTAACTATGGCTCCCTAGTGAACACACTGGCAAAGAAGTCTGAAAGTACCTGAGCTTTCTCCTCAGCTGATGCCGTTAATTCTTCTTCTTCACCTGCTTTAGACTTAACTAGGTCAGCTATTGCCTTTGTCGTCTTCAAATTACTCTTCACATATTTCCAAAACCATTTGGGGTTCTGGCGACACTACCTATCACCTTCTCCATATCTTTCTGCAATTTTCTTGTCATGGCCCTCACTTTGTTTCTCTGTTTCGTGTATTCTCTGTATTTCTCACGTCTCCATGTACCTCTGCCAACACTGACGCTTCTTCCGCACTGCATCTGTCATAGCTTTATCGTGTTTTGTGCCGCTCTTTCTTGCTTGGCACTGCATCTGTCATAGCTTTATCGTGTTTTGTGCCGCACTTTCTTGCTTGGCACTGCATCTGTCGTAGCTTTATCGTGTTTTGTGCCGCTCTTTCTTGCTTGGCACTGCATCTATCGTAGCTTTATCGTGTTTTGTGCCGCACTTTCTTGCTTGGCACTGCATCTGTCGTAGCTTTATCGTGTTTTGTGCCGCACTTTCTTGCTTGGCACTGCATCTGTCGTAGCTTTATCGTGTTTTGTGCCGCTCTTTCTTGCTTGGCACTGCATCTGTCGTAGCTTTATCGTGTTTTGTGCCGCACTTTCTTGCTTGGCACTGCATCTGTCGTAGCTTTATCGTGTTTTGTGCCGCACTTTCTTGCTTGGCACTGCATCTGTCGTAGCTTTATCGTGTTTTGTGCCGCTCTTTCTTGCTTGGCACTGCATCTGTCATAGCTTTATCGTGTTTTGTGCCGCACTTTCTTGCTTGGCACTGCATCTGTCGTAGCTTTATCATGTTTTGTGCCGCTCTTTCTTGCTTGGCACTGCATCTGTCGTAGCTTTATCGTGTTTTGTGCCGCACTTTCTTGCTTGGCACTGCACCTGTCGTAGCTTTATCGTGTTTTGTGCCGCTCTTTCTTGCTTGGCACTGCATCTGTCGTAGCTTTATCGTGTTTTGTGCCGCACTTTCTTGCTTGGCACTGCATCTGTCGTAGCTTTATCGTGTTTTGTGCCGCTCTTTCTTGCTTGGCACTGCATCTGTCATAGCTTTATCGTGTTTTGTGCCGCACTTTCTTGCTTGGCACTGCATCTGTCATAGCTTTATCGTGTTTTGTGCCGCACTTTCTTGCTTGGCACTGCATCTGTCGTAGCTTTATCGTGTTTTGTGCCGCACTTTCTTGCTTGGGGTAGTGGTGTCACAGTCTTACTCGGTACATGGTTGTCCTCTGCATTACGTAGGGCTTCCAGAAAAATCTGCCATTGTGTCTCCACATCATTATCACCTTGCTGTAATGCATGCTCCTGGTTAATGTCCAGCTCTCTGCTCATTTCTGCATAATTCCCTTTGTCGTAGAAATATTTCTTAAATGTCTTCTTGTAGCCATTATCATGGCAGTTGAAATTGAATGCTAAAATGCAATGATCACTGTTCCCCACTGGTGCCTCGTTCTCCACATTTCTCACCATTCCTTCTTCATTTGTTAGAATCAGTTCTAAGAGATGAGGCTCATCTGATCCCCACCCTCTAGTAGGTTCTGTCACATGCTGGAAAAGGTAATTATTTCTCAATGTCTCTCTAAACTTGTACATTATTTTCTGTTCCCTCTCCCGGTGTCGTCCATGTAGTCCAATCTATGCATGGGTAGTTGAAGTCTCCAACAATAAGGACATGGGAATGGTTGCTGCTCACTGCTTCCCTGATCAAATGTCTCATTTGTAGGTCATCATCCTTATTTCTTCCTGGGCTCCTGTACACACATCCGATCAATACTTCTTCATGCTCTCTAAGCTTAATGCTAACCCACACTGACTCCTCAAATAATGTGTTGAACATTGTGTACCTGGCTTCCAGGCCCTGTCTGACATACATTACTATGCCTCTGCCCTTTCCAGTATCTAAGTTTGTGGTGTAAATTTGATACCCATCTATTTTGACATCTGCTTCTGTCAAGACAAATCTTGCTGTCTTAGGTTTCGCTTCTGCTATAGCGATAACATCTGGTTGTGCTGAGGCATGCTGCACACGGAACCGTAATTCAGTCATTTTATTAGATAGTGTTTCAGCATTTGTGTACCAACATCTCAGCTCCCGCTCGCTTCCACATCTCTTACTCTTCTCACCGTGCCTTTCACCTGTGTCCATCCGATAACTATTTACATCACTTGCATTATTATTTAAATCACTTGTACTCCTTCCTCCTGCAATCCCTACAATCTGTCGTACTCTTCTCAAATATGTCTGTGACCTGTGAACTTCTGATAACTATTTACATTATTTACATTCATACTGCTGCTCTTCTCTTCTAACTACTCTCTTGTTTCCGGGTGGTCCTCTTACACGATAGACGTATTTTCCTGAGTTATCCTCCTCCGCTCTCCTTTTCACCTCTGCTGTAAGTGTTCTAACTTCTTAGCGCTGCTCCTTAGACAAATCATGCTCGATGCTTACTGTGGAAAAGGGTTCTCCTGCCTCCAATTTGTAGGTGCTTCTCAGCAATCGTGTCTTAGTAACAGCGCATTTCAATGCGATGAGTAATGGTCTTGCCTGCTGATTTTCCCTAGGCTTGCCCAATCTAACTGCCCTTGTTATGTTCTCATTGCTGAAGTGAAGCTTTCCATCTCTAACGGTCCCTTGCAGAGGTCTACCACAAATTTAATATCTTCGCCCCGCCTCGTTTTAGGGTCAGTGGCTGTGCACTTTCTAGCTCTATGTATTATTAGGAGTAGGAATTTTATCAACAAATTTGTAAAAATAAAAATAAACCCTAAAATAAACTTAATGCTTATAAATATCCACAACCGGGTCTACAGATGCAAATTCAGTATTGCGTCATGTGTTTTCGAGGGTGATGTAATCGCAGTGAATGCGATTTCGAGAGGCAGTGAATCGGTGCCTTCTTCTTTTCGATCACTGGTATCACACTTGGAGAGGCGTTCTGTGAATCGGTGCCAATGTTGATTATTTGAGCAAAGGAGAGTCTGTCACGAACAGTAATACCATAAATGGGTCTGATACAAATACAGAACATAATTTGTAGTTGTAAATCCAGATCACGTTAAATTCCACCTTTCGTAATAACCGGGTAGCAGCAAATTTCAGCCAAAGTTTTAAAAAAAAGGTCTCAGTTTCCTTTTGCAAATTGCTCAATGTAGTATTGAAAATGAACATAAGTGTTTTGCCTACCAGAAACCCCCCAAAAATAGTGGAAATTTATATCATATGAGGTAACTATGGCCTGTTCAAATTGGCATTACGGCCGAGAAAAATCGATCTAGATCTGAAAACTACATAAGCACCCCTTGTCAGTTTCATGCATTGGCAGAAATAAATTATTGCCATGCCAACGTATCTGCAATGCTACTCAGGAAAGCAACTGGCAGATGTCGCCTACTGCGAAAACTGGGTTGGTTCACATTATTTCCTTGCGATTTATTGGAATTTTTATCATGGGTCAAAAGACGAAATAAATAATAGTGGAAATACATGTTTTTTACTACACTGACATCAAAATGTATAAAATGTACACTTGGGCTACGTGTATCTCTTTAAATTTTGCAGATGTGTAAAACTACTGTATCTATTTAAAGACACGTGATTTGTTGACGTCATCTAAGCAACGCGCATGTGAGAACGTCAAAAGTATGTACCCTCGAAATCACATGACCCTCGAAAACACCTTACTGGACGATATAATATGATGTAACATAAACAGACATATATTACGTGATACTATATGAACAGTAGGTATATACATGTAGGATACAACAGTAAAACAGGACAATTACATTCATGAACATAAAGGGATGGAGGGAGGGGTGGGGTTGGGGGGGGGAGGGAGAGCTCATCTATTATATATTACCATATTATTATTATTATTATTAGCTCACCTGGCCAGAATGGCCAAGTGAGCTTATGCCATGGCGACTGTCTGGCGTCCGTCCGTCTGTCCGGCGTCCGTCCGTCTGTCCATCCGTCCGTCTGTCTGTCCGTCAACTTTTTCCTTTAAACGACTTCTTCTCAAGAACCACTAGGCCGATATCAATTATCTTTGGCAGGAAGTATCCTTAGGGCATAGGGATCCAAGTTTGTTCAAACGAAGCCGATCGGCCAATTTGGCCGGTGGCCAATTTGGATTTCGGCCAATTTTAGGAAATGTCTTTAAAAATCTTCTTCTCCGAAACCGCGTGGTGGATTGAAGCAAATCCCATGAAATATGATCTAGGGTAAGAGCTGAACCAAGTTAGTTCAAGGGAACTTGATTGGCCAAATGGTTCAGTGGCCATTTTGGTTGACCTAATTTTAGCGAAAACGACTTCGTCTCCAGAACCGCTGAAGGGATCAGGCCGAAATTTGGCAGATATGATTAGGGACTAAAGGCCATTAAAGTTTGTTCAAGGGAAGTTAATCCGTCAAAAAGCATGGTGCAGTCGGCCAATCAAAATACATCATGTTTGGTGGCCATATTGGATTTTTTTATTTGATGGATTTTGAGGCTGAAATTGGTTTTATATGTTTTTGGGTATTTTGATCACAAATTTGAAATTTTCAAAGCTGTCGGATAAACGGTTTGGTGGCCATCTTCGATCATTTTCCCGGCAAAAGCTCCCATACTAAGGCAATGGGAAATTTAAAATGTCTACGTCTCGAGAACTGCTGGGCCGATTTCAATTATATATGGCAGGAAGCATCCTTAGGGTGTAGAGATTCAAATTTGTTCAAATGAAGCCGATTGGCCATCTTGAATTTTGGCCGATTTTTAGAAACGTCTTTAAAAATCTCCGAAACCGCTTGGTGGATTGAAGCAAATCCCATGAAATATGATCTAGGGCAAGAGCTGAACTAAGATTGTTCAAGGGAACTTGCTTGGCCAAATGGTTCAGCGTCCATTTTGGTTGACCTAGTTTTAGCAAAAATTACTTCTCTAGAACAACTGAAGGGATCAGGCCGAAATTTTGCAGATATGATTAGGGACTAAGGCCATTAAACTTTGTTTAAGGGAAGTTGACCTGTCAAAAAACATGGCCGCAGTGGACCAATCAAAGTACAGCATGTGTGGCAGCCATATTGTATTTTTTTATTTGATGGATTTTGAGGCTGAAATTGGTTGTATATAGGTTTTTGGGTATTCTGATCACAAATTTGCAATTTTCAAAGCTGTCGGATAAACAGTTTGGCGGCCATCTTGGATCATTTTCCCACCAAAAGCTCCCATACTAAAGCAGTGGGAAATTTAAAATGTCTTCTCTAGAACTACTGGGCCGATTTCAATTATATTTGGCAGGAAGCATCCTTAGGTTGTCCAAATCATCCAAATTTGTTCAAGCGAAGCCGATCAGCCAATTTGGCTGGTGGCCATCTTGATTTTTGGCCCATTTTTTTAAACGTCTTTAAAAATTTCAGAGACTGTTCTGTAATACCGGAAAGAAGACTATTTCCATTGTCTAATCATGACGTGATGAAGGCATATATTAGTGTCTCTGTGCTTTGGTGTGTTAACACATTTCTGATGGAGTTGATGTTGCGGAGATGGAAATATGCAGATTTACACACGGATCGTATATGTGAAAGCAACGACTCAGTCAAATAAATTCCAAAGTATTCAACAATATTGATGTCAGAGGACACAATACATATCTTACCTATTTATATAACCTTTTAGCCATTATATCAGCCAAAAACAGCTTCAGCAGTGGTCTTGAGAAATGCCCATTTGCAGACCAAATGAAGACTATTTTTGAAATTTTTACCACTGTAATGACTAACTCTTTTTAACGAGCCAGTCATTCCGGTGGTAAATTTTCAAAAATAGTCTTGTCTGCAAATAGACATTTTCTATGAGAAAATTGAACTTTTCTGAAATTTGAGGGTTAAAGTGTTAATTAATGCACAATTGGAGTTTTATTTCCACCATCCATTGACACATGACAGCTTTTATTACCATAATAGATAAAAAACTAAATTAACAGGTTAACCTTTTCCCTGCAACTGCTGCCTAAATATTTAAGATATGTATTGTGTGCTCTGACATCTATATGGTTAAAATATTCTGAAATGTATTTGATTCATTGAAAGTTGTTGCTGCCTAAGTCAAATTATTTCCTAAATAAACTCCAGCATCGTGAACTTGTTCATTCTGCAAGATGTACATGTGTTAAAAGGATGGTTTGGAATATACTCAATTGAACCTGCTATAAAGGCCACCTGTATTAACCCTTTCACTGATGAATTCCCTATATTTTCAAAACATCCATACAGTAAAACGGATGAATATTCCGAAATTACTTTAACTGAAAGCCATTGTTGCCTAAGGCACAACAGCTGCGAGTCAAATTAATTTCAAAAAATTCAATAAAATAAGTCTTATATCATAAAGAATATACTTTTTTCCGGGATTTATGGGTGAAAGGGTTAAGAGACCACCTGCCTTAAAGACTATTTTCTTCATTTGCTAAATGCAATTAAGCAATGTATTTGAAACTTTATTAGCCCTTTAATGGTCAAACCAGCGAAAACCTGCCTGCAGTGGCCTTGAGGAATGTCCATTTGCAGGCCAGCATGAGTATTTTTTTAAATTTACCACTGGAATGACTGGGTCGATAATCGAGCCAGTCATTCCAGTGATAAATTTTCAAAACTCCACATCTTGGCCTGCAAATAAATATAACCTGAAAGTTTTGTTTTTCATGAAAAATCATGACCATTAAAGGGTTAAGAAACCAGTTACCATAAGAGGCTGTCTTCTGATTCTCACTTGAGTGGTGTCTTAATACAAGTTTGACTGCATGTCATCAATTTCTGTTGTTGTACTGATGTCTTCTATTTTTGCTTAAATATTGTTCAAAAGCACCTTTGCAAAATCAACCATTTGACTGAAAGTCATTGGAAGTGGCACTGATTGATGTAAAACTCCATAAAGATTAGTTGAGTTGTAAATGTTTCAGGTGAGCGACACAGGCCCCTTGGGCCTCTTGTTATTACTCCTATACAGTTTTACATTTGATGTTCTGTTCCGGTGAACAGGTGCCTTGAATAGTTAGACTACAGCACAGCTTATAATAGGATTAATAATGCTAAAAGAAGTTGGCATGCCTCCAGATCAAGAAGTTAACACGTTAATTTGTGAGAAGTGTTCTGCTGAACACTCTGAGCACAATCGGATTGGAAGGCACTGCTACTTTGGGAGGCAATGTCTTCCATCACTATGCCCAGAATGTCCAACAGGTACGGTTGGGCGATATTGCTCAAGGCATGACGATATCGGTATCTCATTAAAATACCGCGGTATCACGATATATCGTCATTTGGGTGGGGTGTGGAGTTAGGGTGTAAACATAGAATAACATGTATTTCACATTGGTGGTGTCTACAATTTATTTTCATTGAAACCATAAATTGAGATCGCCATGATTGCCATTTCCGCATATTTAATACACGAAATTCCACACTTTGACACCCTTCAATATACAGTTTAAAGCAACGAATGTAAGGCAACTAACCATATTCATCACAAATAAGAAAAATAAAGTATTTTCTTCTGTTCTTGTGTTGTATTTTGTGTTATCTTTACATCACGACAACTGTCAAAAGATTGAGCAGGGAATACGCATTAACTTCATTGCGTAGAAAGGAATTCCGCGGAGCGAAATCTGATTGGCCGCCGTATCATATTTGAGCCAATCAGAATTCACACTGCAGAATTCCGACAGCTGTTATCACGCCCGCCGCTAGCATAGATGATGCAAATTAATAAAATAACACTGCATGATTTTGAACGAGATCCAGCGTGAAGACTGGAAACAATTATATCAGATTTTATTTGGTCTGTAATATTAAATACTAATTTGCCCCATTAATATCATGGAGTTCTACAAGATGCAGGTGTGCGCATGTGCAAGTAACAAGATGCCAATCTCCAGAGACGAAATAAATATGCTCACTTTATAAACTTAAATGATTAGATCTTGATACAAATTGTCTCCAATCAGTAGAACAATTCGTACAAACAAACGGTATAACTTGTGTACAACATGTATATCCTGATTGCTAAATTGTGAGGAATATAACGCCCGAAATCTGGTAACCTAGTTAGGCGTCATTAACAACCAAAATGGCGCCAAGATTCAGCGAATGTTAGGACTATAAATCTACATCCAGAAAGGTCAAGAACTGTCATGGGGACTTGGTATTATGCCTCATATGCGAGGAAATACGTTAGCAGGAACAGTTAGAAAGAGCAGCAGCAAAAGCACAGGGCATAGAATGAAAACACAGACCAGATCTTAGGCATGCACGATTACGTGATTAAATCAAAAATCGCGATTATGTCTTAAATCGGAAATTTATATGATTAAAAATTAAATAATTGAATAATTATGAATATTTTTATTACATAAAATATGTCAAAACATAACTCAATTACTTTTTGATGCAATCGGTCATGAAAAATGACATTTTGCTTAGTGAATGTATGCGCATTTGCAGGGCAAGAGAAGACTATTTTTGAAAATGTATTACTGGAATGCCTGACTCGAGACTTCTAAACACCATTGCAATTCTCGTTATTTATTTTCTTTTGTTGTTATGTCTTGGTAATTTGTATCCAAGCTGATTAATCGAGTAATCACATGGGATTATTTTTTAATAATCGATCACGATCACTCAACGCAATAATCGCACAAGCCTATCAGATCTTCGAGTATTGCATCAGTCTCAGATGATAAATAGAATGGACAACAATAACCTCATATCACATCAGGAGCTAATAAAACTCCATTAAGTGATAAAAAAGCTACAGGAGCACAAGGAGGCGGGGATCTAGAGCCCTGTCAGAAATGTAATCAGTGGTTAGAAGATTGTAGCGCTTGTCTGCAATGCAAACACTGACATTTTTGGTCATGTGCGAAATGTTTGCAAATGGCCGATAATGAATACAATGTTCTAAACACCAGATGTGATCTTCATTGGTTTTGTGAAATATGTGAAGAAAAAGCTCTCCATGCTGTAAAGGTGGATCAAGAAATTGAAGAGCGCCGTGGAACTTACTTGAACACTGTCACAGGAAGAATAGAGGAAATTGAGGTAAACTTAAACAATAAAGCTGATAAAGTAGATACTGATAGCCTGATGGTGAGCGCTAAAACGGTACAAATGAAACAAAATGATATTGTTCATGACATTACATTATTATCAAAGGGAATTGATAATTTTAATGAATATCATCTGAAAAAATCAGTGTTAAAACAAAAGAGCATCGTTTCAGATATTACAGAGAACTTATGAATGGACGAGATCAGCAAAAATCATGAGGAAACCTCTGTAAAAAGTCCATAGCAAGCAAGTGTGACCAAACAAGCAGACACTGCTAGTACAAATGAAATTGTTACTGTAGTTACGCGAGAAGTACAGTCACATGTTGAGCAAAAGAACAATATGGTGATGTTCGGAATTGCTGAGTCTAGTGGTATACTCCGCAGTGAAATAATTAAACATGATATATCTATGATAACAAATATGTGTGAACACATTGATGTTAATCTGAAATCCGAGGAAATAGTCAGTGTTAAAAGACTAGGCAGAAAAGAACACAAGAAGTCATCAGAAGGAGATGAGATTGTATCACCGAGACCACTACTTGTAACAGTAACTGAGTCAACTAAGCCACGAGTAATGAAGAACGTGTATAAGCTGAGAAATGCACTTGAACCATACATGTCATTCAGCATTAAGCACGCTATGACGGTAGAGGAACATAATCGCGACAAGCAACTCTGAACAGAGGCGAAGGAACTGCGTGAAAGTGATAATACTGGACCTTTTTATATGTGGTTGGTCGTGGGAGAGACGAGTTATGAAGATCAAGACCAACAAAGCACCGAGAGAGGCTCACAGAGGTACCCAAAAATTGGCTAATACAATCAGTAATTTTAAAGTGTTATTTACAAATGCGGATACTCTAACTCAGTTCAAACTACAGGAGCTAAAGGCCTGAATGTGTAGGTATACCAACTAGCCATCAGTTATTTGCATATCTGAGGTTAAGCCGAAAAACTTTACCAGAGACATTTCATTAGCAGAATATAATAATGACGGCTATGAAACAGTCCCATTAAACATGAGCAAGGATTGAGATAGGCGGGGCAAGCTGTTTTATGTAAAGCATGAACTAAAATGCAATCCGGTTAATTTTGGTGATAATTTTTGTGAAAGTATATTCGGCGAAATAGGAGCCAACAAGGATGACAAAATACTGATCGGACGTATTTATAAAAGTCCCAATTGTACAGAAGAAAAGCTCACAGCACTGTTGGGTTTGTTTCATGAACTCAGTAAAAAATCTTCCTCCCAGTCACATACTCTCATATTTGGAGATTTCAACCTACCAGGCATCAACTGGGATAATTGTATAACAAGTTTGTTGAAGCTGTAAGAGATAGCATCTCCACCAACACATGCATCATCCAACACACAGATGGGGGGGGGGCAGACTAGCCAAGTTGTATTGACCTCATATTCACTAATGAAGAGAGCATGGTGGAAAACAATGAAATAGAATCACTGCTGGGTAAAAACGGTCACTCATTTAGAACCTTTGATTTTAATGTATATATACAGGATCAACCTATCAATAAACTGCGCTATAAATATGACAAAGGCGATTATATTAAACTGAACTCGATTTTAAATATTGATTGGCAAAATTCTCTACAAAATTGTGGCCAGAACATAAACAAACAATCGCAATTCTTCACACCCATCGTTCAGGATGCTGTTGAAAGGTATGTACCAATGAAAAATATTACGATAAGAACTACTAAAGCAAGACAATACAAAACCCGGTTTGACAAGAAAACTCTTGCAAAAATAAAAAGGAAACAATGCCTATGGACAAACTATCTCGAAAGCAGGGATGAAAAAACATACCAAGAATACTGTAAAACTAGAAATCAAGTGCGAACACTAACCCGGAAAATTACAAAAACGTGCACAAATATATAATGTCACAGGTAAAGATAAATCCGAAGAAATTCTGGAACTATGTTCGATCCAAAACAAAAACCAAATCCAGTATATCAGATCTATATAAGTACCAAGTTCCTGCTGAAATAACTGGATCTGATGTAGAAAAGGCAGAAGTACTAGCAACATTCTTCTCCTCTGTTTTCACCAACGAAACCTTCCAGATATTGAAACCTCCAACGTACCAGTTCTAAATGACCTCTTAATCACCAGCGATGATGTTGAGAAGCAACTTCGAAAGCTCAATATCTTGAAATCACCTGGGCCAGATATGCTACACCCGAGAATCCTATATGAACTAAAAGGTACTGTTAGTTATCCATTGCAGCAAATTTTCACTTCCTCAATTTCAATGGGTATAGTGCCTACAGATTGGAAATCATCGAATATTACTACCATATACAAGACAGGAGATCGCAAAGACCCTGGAAACTACCGTCCCATTAGCCTAACATGTATAGTATGCAAGATTCTGGAATCCATCATTCGTGAAAAGATCATCCAGCACATGAAGGAGCAAAAGTTGTTCAGTAATCAACAGTATGGATTTATTAGTGGGCTATCAACAGTTCGCCAGCTGCTCCAATTCACCTTTCCAGAGTACCCACCCATCATATGACATCATAATGAACTGCGTGGTGTGTACAATGACATCATAATGAATGACATCATGAATGACGTCGATAAGTACATCACGAACGCATATTTGATGACGGTCTATGCGTTGTTGTACAAATTGTTTGCTTTTACTATGTAATAAATATTCTGTTGAATATTTTGAAACTAATTTGACTGGGTGCTGTTGCTGCTATAGGCAGCAACAGCACCCAGTCAAATTAGTTACAAAATATTCAACAGCTTCCATGTATAGTTTTCAGGAAATTGATAGCTAGGGCATTTGGGTGATCGATGAATCCCAACACGGCGAGGTGTGGGTGGAGCTTAGCTAGTGATGGGCAGGGCATAGCTAAAAATGGAAAGGTCCATTGGATCACCAATTTCCTTATTGGAAGAAAACATTGAGTAATAGTTAACAGAGAAGCCTCACATTGGAAAGACGTGACAAACGGTATCCCATGTGACCAGTAACTGTACAGTACATCAGTATACCTCATTGCAGAAGACACTAAAGCATTCAGAGCAATAACTAACAACGATGACACCATCCAGTTCCATGAAGCTATCTGTCGTGTTCAAGAATGGGCGGACAAATGGCCTTTATACTTTAAATGTAGGGTAATGCGAATCAGAAACTCCACTGTTCACAAAAAACATACCAACTCAGAGAAACCGTTCACCCAATGGATGTATCACACCAGGAAAAGGACATAGGTGTAGTCATCGATGACAATCTCTCCTTTGACGCACACATTAATGAGAAAATAAACAAAGCTAATTCAATGATTGGAATAATACGACGTACTATGGAGGTTGTTCACATCGATCCATTCAGGATTCTGTACAATGCTCTCGTAAGACCTCATCTAGAATATGCTAATCAAATATGGAACCCACATCTAAAAAGACAAATAACGGCCATAGAAAATGTCCAACGTAGAGCAACTAAACTCATACAACAAAACTTATGAAGAAAGACTGAAGATCTTAAACCTACCAAGTCTAGCGTACCGTCAACTCGGGGGAGATCTCATAGAACTTCACAAGATACTCTCCGGCAAATACGGTAAGGAAGCAGTGAACCTATCTATTCCACTGTCATATAACAGCATAACCAGAGGACATTCTCTCAAACTATACAAAAGACGAGCAAGGCTAAACATCAGGAAGAACTTAAAAGTATAGATATAGTCATAGACTCATGGAATGATCTGCCCGAAACAGTTGTCAATGCTAAGTCAACATAAGCATTCAAATCCAGACTAGATAAATATTGGCAAGAGCAACCTATAAAGTTTAACTACAACGAGCAAATTATAACTCAACCATGCGCACACACCATGTTTAATAACACGGAGCTGACTGAAGAGCGTACTTAAATCTACAGTCAGAAGTGAACCTGTGAGTATACATGTGAGCATACAGTGCAGCTGGATCAAGGGCTGGTGTAAGTACCGGACAGCCAAACACAGGTAGCTGACCACATTTAGTATGGGAATGTGTTCGCAGATGAGTAGTCACCATATAACTAGTCATAGGAGGCGAACACATATTTTCAACAGTGCAGCTTTTGTTAAGTTCCAGATTTGCATAACAATTAGCAGTTAGCCCGACATGTTAACCGTCCTATTTTGGATAACCTGTTTAGAAATCAGGGCTTGTACTGGTCATGGAAATCCAGGAAAGTCATGGAATTTGAAAATTTAAATTCAAGGCCTGGAAAGTCATGGAAATTCAGTGTTTTTTTATCATAGGTCATGGAAAAGTTGTGGAATATGGTAATCATGTAAAATAAAATATCGGTTTGGATAAATCACCTCTGAAATAAAAACTATGGCAACGTCTTATCAAAATAAGGCTGTGGCTTGGTTGTTGCAAGAGGCAATACATGTATTCACACATTTTGCAGAATAACTCGGATCCTATTTTTGGATCTACACCATAAAGACAAATTTCCTAGATATTTATTGTCGGGGCCAGTTGTAGGTCATGGATTATGTTAACTTTGGTTATAATTTGTGTACTCTCACCTTATTAATTTTTACTGTTCACGTTTAACGTGAAAGGCAATCTTGCTTGGTGTTAGCACTTGGTAATAGTTTCGGCCGGGCTAACTGGTTAATCCATAGTCGATTGTACTGTGCGCACTTCTCTTAATTTGTGACAAATTCAGTTATTCATTTAGAGTTAAATGTGTTAGCTTGAGAACGCGAACCCGGGACACAAGACGCCAAGAGCTACATTGTGTAGGAGGAATGAATATTAAGTTTATTCGCTTCCGTTTTTGATATTTCCACTTCCGGTTATCTGTTCCCTTCACTTTTCGAAGAGACAGATAGTGGAAATACAGTCTATTTTATAGGGCCCTGTAAGATTCAATTTCAAGTAACTGGTACAGAGGCACCTCACAATATTGTCTGTTAGATTTTTTCATGAGTTTTACTGTCTCTAAAGAGTAATTTTGATAACATTAAGCACTGAGATGATAGTCTGTCCAGTAAACCCGGTTCTTCTGTAGACGCCTGACCTAGTAGAAGCAGATATCCAGATAGCAGTAAATTGGCAGATAGCCAGCACTGAGATGTTATTTTGTCCAGTCAATCCTGGTTTCCTGTAGAAGCAAGTTATCAAGTTTGTAGTTAACAGTAGCAGAGAGCCAGCACTGAAATACTTCTTATTATCCAGTAGATTCCGGTTTCTTTTTGAAGCAAGCTGCAGACAGCAATCAATTCATAAATAGACAGTATTTTCTTCTTATCCAGTAGATTCCGCTCTTGATTTTAGGAGCCAGTACAAAGTTTTATAGAATCATTGTCATTGTAATCAGTTTAGAATCGCATCGCATAGGCACATTTGTTAACATTAGGACACCCAGAAGTTGACTTTTTGATTATTATTACATTACACTAGGAGCTATTTTTCAGTCTTATTTATTATGTCATAACCATTTGTAAGTGCCTTGCTGATG
Source organism: Chaetoderma sp. LZ-2023a (assembly GCA_034401795.1). Classification (NCBI taxonomy): domain Eukaryota; kingdom Metazoa; phylum Mollusca; class Caudofoveata; order Chaetodermatida; family Chaetodermatidae; genus Chaetoderma; species Chaetoderma sp. LZ-2023a. The sequence goes on from CM067367.1 coordinate 4,045,522, forward strand.
CTAAGAAGGTGGCTGCTGTTAAACATTGATTTACATCGAATTATGAACAATACAGTTTTATATTTAAGGCTCGGACGTTTCCGTGATCATTCGTTAATTCATGGAACATTGGAATTCTGCGTCTGTGGTTACAGAAGGAAGCTACGAGCTTGGCATTCGGTGTATGTAAAGTGGATGAGTAACAATGAGTTTATGAAACATTTGAAGTTTTGTTTGCACAGGATGATAAAAAAGAGAAATATGAAATTCTCATAAACAATTTGCAGAGTCATCGCTTGATGTTATTGTTACAGCATGCTGGAGCATGTGACGAAGAATGTAAAAATTTAATTGAGAACATAACTGCCGATTGCAAAATTTGTAGGAAATATAAGAAATCTCCTGCGAAACCAATTCACCTTTCCAGAGAACCCACCCATCATATGAGATCATAATGAACTGCGTGATGTGTAGAATGACATCATAATGAATGACGTCGATAAGTACATCACGAACGCATATTTGAAGATGGTCTATGCATTGTTGTACAAATTGTTTGCTTTTACTATTTAAAAAATATTCTGTTGAATATTTTGAAACTAATTTGACTGGGCGCTGTTGCTGCCTATGGCAGCAACAGCACCCAGTCAAATTAGTTACAAAATATTCTACAGCTTCCATGTATAGTTTTCAGGAAATTGATAGCTAGGGAATTTGGGGATCGATCAATCCCAACACGGCGAGGTGTGGGTAGAGCTTAGCTAGTGATGGGCGGGGCATAGCTAAAAATGGAAAGGTCCATTGCATGTTTACCTTTAGCTACCTAGTTTAATGAAGTTGTAGTGATGGACCTGAAAGTATGGAAACCAGCCACTTATATTCTGCATCTAATTGATATGGCAACTAGATTTAGTTTAGCAACCAATATTAGAAATAAAATTCCAGAACTCATAATGGATAATGTATTGAAGTTATGGATTGGTAGTGACCTAAGTCCCCCTGCAAAATATTTGGCAGATAATGGTGGTGAATTTGCTAACGACAAATATAGAGACATGGCTGAAAATCGTAACATTGAAGTATGGAAGTCTGCTGGATATACATGTAGTCCTTGGCACAGGGCCGTATTTAGATATGTGGGGGCCCTGGGGCAAAGAATGGGGTGGGGGTTGGGGTCTGGGGGTCCTCCGGCAGAATTTTTTTTACATCTAGGTGCTCTGAGACGGCCAGAGAGTCTACTTTTAGGGTGAATTATGGTGCTTTCTTTCATTGTAAAATTATTTTATTTTGCAAATTTTCGTAATTAACATTGTTGCCGAACACCAAACAAGAATTGGAGCCCCCACAAATATTAGAATAGAATTATAATGCATGATTAAGAGTTCTAAACTACTAAAGTTTGCTTTAAATGTCCCCCCCCCCTCCCCTTAGATATGGCCCTGCTTTGGCAAAATTGTGAATGTGAGAGAAATCATGCTGTAGTTGAATGCGTTTCAGAACTGTTGAATGACAATTAAAGCTTGGATCCTGAAACAGCTTTAGTATGGGCAATCAATGCAAAGAACTCATTCCAAGTGGTACATGGTTGGAGCCCTTATCAGCTGGTTTTTGTCTGTAACCCTATTCTTCCATCTGTCCTTATTGATAAACTACCAGCACTTTCAGGAATGACAGTTAGTGAACTTTTGGCTAAGCACCTTAATGTGATTCATGCTGGTGGAAAGGCTTTCATAGAAGCAGAATCATCTAATAGGATATGACTGGCACTTGGTTATCAGATTAGACCATCTGGAATCATTTATAATATGCGTGACGGCATATACTACAAAGTAGATAACAAATGGAAAGGGCCAGGAAAAGTTCTTGGTCAAGATGGCAAAACTGTCTTCGTCCGTCACGGTAGCATTTTTGTTAAGGTTCATCCTTATCGTCTTTTGAAAGTAGGAGCAGAATTCACTACAGAATCAGCAAGTAATAATAATAATAATCATAATAATAATGACAATACACATTATACTGATAAAATACAAAATATTGGAGTAGATGTTGATGATATGGAAAGCGTGAATGATAACTGTAACAATAATGTGTCTGATGAAACTCGTATGCCGGATATTATTGCAAACAGAGTAAAACACAAGCTTCCTAAGGTCAAAACTAGGATTAAATATTTACCTGCTGGTAATGATGTCTGAATAGAAGCTGAGATTGCTAGTCGAGCCGGTAAAGCTACAGGCAAATATGCCAGTCATTTCAATGTCAAAGATAAAAATTAATCTATTATTAAAGAACTAGATTTTCATACTGATGTTGAACAATGGCAAGTAATTCATGAATTTAGCGATACTTTCGATGCCACTTCACCTGTCAATATAGAGCAAGAAATATTATGACATGTGTCATAGTATACCTGATAATGAACATGCTATTAAAATTGCCAAAGACAATATGTTTATGAGGAAGTAAATGACAGTGGTCAGCCATGTTTATCTACCCGTTGTGCGATCACTGATAAAATGATTAATGGCAGCAAACAAGTAAAAGCTAGGTTAGTGGCGAGAGGATTTGAGGAAGTGTACAAATTGTTATGGGAATGTTAAACCATTGACATTAAAGCTGCTTTTCTACAAGGTAATTTGATCAGTAGAGATATTTATCTCAAACCGCCAAAAGATGTCGATGCAGAAGGCATATTGTGGAAATTAAAGAAATGTGTATATGGACTGAATGATGCTTAGACTCGAACCTGGTATCTTAGTGGCACAATGAATTATTGAAGTGTGAATGTAAACAATCTGAAATAGATCCAACATTATTTTTCTGGCATGATGACAATCAGCTAGCTGGTCTTTCTGATGCATATGGATGACTTTATTTGGTCCGATATTTTAAGATTTGAAAGCAAAGTGATAGATATCATCAGATCTATCTTTAAAGTAAGAAAGCAGGAACATGGTACTTTCAAATACATTGGTCTAGAAATCAAACATACAGACAATGGTGTTGTGTTAGACCAACAGTCTTATGTAGATAATGTGTCTACTATACCAATAAACACCACTAGAGCATCACACAAGCAGGAACTGTTAAATAAAGCAGAGATAACACAATTATGCAGTGTCATTGGTCAGATAATTTGGATTAGCAATCAAACCAGACCAAACTCATGTTATGAATCTCTAGAACTGAGTGTCTATTAAAAATCCTAAAGTTGAAGATTTACTTAGAGCGAATAAGACAGTTAAGAGTTTGAAATGTGAATCTAACTGCTACATCTATTTTCCTTGGCTTGGTATTGTCCGTAATTTGAGATTAGTCATGTCTTAGTGATGCTTCATACGCCGATCTGAGTGACGGGGTTTCGAGCACGGGAGGTCATATCATCATCTTGACTGGCAAGGAACAGTCTTCTGCATTCTTACATGGAAGTGAAATAAAATTAGTAGAGTCGTTAAAAGTTCCCTTGCAGCAGAAACACTTTTGATGGTAGATGGTTTGGATTCAGCCTTTTACGTAGGACATATCTTAAGCGAAATTCTCTACAACAAGCCTAAGGAAACTTATTCCTATTGACTGTGTGTCATTAATAATAAATTACTTTATGACAACATACACTCGAATACAGTTTTCCATGAAAAACGTCTATGTATCGATATTGTGGCTATCAAACAAATGTTGGAATGACATGAAATTTCACAAGTATCATGGGTTGAGTCCTCTCATCAGATATCTGATTGTCTAACAAAGAGAGGTGCATGTGGTGCAATTCGCAGCAAGGCTGCTAGAGATACTAAAAAATGGGTATCTTTTGCAGTAGTTCAACAAGACATTGGATGTGTATATAGACTGTACATATGTAGTTAGTTCTTCAGTAGTAAGTTTAAAGATTAAAAAAACCAAACAAACAATATTTTTAAAAACCCATTGGGAATGTGTTAAACATTGATTTACATCACGTTATGAATAACAGTTTTATATTTGGGACTCAGACGTTTCCGTGATCATTCGGATGATTCGGTAATTCTCGGAACATTGGAATTCTGCGTCTATGGTTACGGTATGAAGTGACGAACTTGGCATTCGTTGTATGTGAAGTGGATGAGTAACAATGAGGAAATGTACGTCAATGTATTGGAAGTCAACCATATGAATTTTAATAGCTTCCTGCCTTAGCAATGGTTCGAGCATTGTGATATCATCATCTTTCGAAATCGATTAAGTATTTAGTACGTCCGGACTCCTCTTTAGTTAGGCTCTGGTAGGTGAACCGAATATGGTTCCAGTTTTGGGATGCAAGTAAACAAGTACTTGAACAGCTTCATGATAACAGTAGACATTTACCAGTTGAACGTACTCGTGAAATCCGCATCCTGAATCTAAATTGTCTAATCCGGTTTCACATTAAACCAAACATAGCATTACGGGGAAAGGACGGCCCATCCTTAACACAGCATAGTTTAAATTTAATTTTATTTGATCGATTTAGTTTAAACTTAATTTCCGCTGCCAGTGATTTCATCTAAATTCAGTTTAGAAACTCCGACACATTTATGGGTCAAAGGTCATTGTCATTCAATTAAGTTCACCCGTACTCGCCAGGTAGTCAGAGAGGTCATTCTGCTTTCAGTAGAAAGGTGAGCTAAGCTCTTTCAGTTCCTGACTACCAAATTTCAAGATCTTTTTTATACTTTTATACTTGATCTTATTATTATTATTTCTGTCTAAGAATTTAGTTAATAGGCGTCCTAGCCCGCTTACTTATATTGTTCCTAGAATAACTTTCAGGTGAAAGCATCTTGTTCACTTGTCCAATAAGTGGCACAATATCCTTTTCTTGAACAGGTTATTCTAGGACTGTAGGCCCGACATACTTCTAGATAGTGTCCGAGTTCTTTGTTAGTATTTGTTGATTATCAACATCAGTTAGCAAATATTTAAGGCAGATATAATTGATATTGGAGTGTTGATGTTCCCCAGTACAATCTCTCCCGCAACCATCTGCGGAAAACCATCTATGACCAATTTCACACCCTGGCTTCCATTTCTATGGTGTGGAGAGGTTGGGATGAGGTTGTACCCATGGGGAGACACCGGCTCAGCACCAGATTCTCTGTGTAATGTGTGGACACACTGGAGTCTACCATGGGGTAGACGGTAGGCACTTTAGCATTCTACCAGGTGATCTTAATCTGATGTCAATGTTACACAGGACACGACTACGTGTTTGTTTGAGCCGCTCTATCGTTCTTCAGGATGTTCTTGTTCTAACTCTACATCAGCCTCTACATCAAAACTGAAGAACGTTATATTGCTGTCCGCATCTACGGAGCTGCAAATCACATGTACTGAGCTGGTAGCTCCTGCTATACTGCTTCTATAGTTGCATGTCCGCCATAAAAAAAATTCAACCTCTGGGAGCCACCATTCAGCGATCGTCGCTTCCCACCGCATCTTACCCTGCATGCTTCTAGTACTGAGTTGGTCTTCCACTAAGGATGTGGCATGATTATATGCTAGGGGTCTTATCTGCCTATGCCTCAGGGGTGGTTCTAGAGGGCACTGAGAGTCATAGATCACTGAACAGAGGCTCCCAGAGAGAGGTGGTATTTTTCTGATGCTGGACATACTACTTGGCCATTCACATTCACTTACATGAGTGAGCAAGATTGAGATTTTCTTGACCAATTTTAACTAATAACTGGTTAACACGTTCACCATGTTAGAAATATTCTCATGAATGCTATGATGATAATCTGAATGAAAGTTGACTGCTGGTGCTGTACAAACTGTTCATTAATCCTCACCAACAAATGAGACATAGGCCATTCACCAATGAAAGCGTTAAGATTTGATGGCAACAGTAATATTATAGCGTCAGTACATGGACCAACCATTATCAATTTAATGAGTAGGTTGATAACATCTCATTTTCGCGTAATAACGACGTAGTCTAAAAGATGACAAAATCTTATGTTGCCTGAGGCTTGTTTTCTTGTTGCAACCAAAAGTCTGAATGATCTGAGCTCTCCAAGTCGGCTCGTTTTATACTCCCCCCCCTGGTGGAGCGGAAGTGGGTGCTAGCATGCCCAAATATGGGCATACTTGTGCCAGAAATTGGCGGTGTGGCCTTTTTTGGCGGTGTTTGGTGTTGCTTTTTCGGCGGTTTGGCAGTGCAGTTTATTGGCGGTGCACTACTTTTTCGCGGTACAGAATCTTTGGCAGCGCACATTTTGCCGGTGCATGGCGATTTTTGGAGGTGCAGCCATTTTTGGCGGTGCTAGAACAATATTAAAAACTTGGTTTTGATTTTTTGGCGGTGCTAATGTTTTTTGGCGGTGCAACCATTTTTTGGGCGGTGTGCTTAAAAAATCTGTTGCATCATTTTTTATGGTCCGGGAACATTATTCTATAGCTCTCAGTTATTTTTTTTTAGATAGAGACATGTGGACCTACAGTACGTTTTCCTGGTTCTTTATGCCCGCAGGTCTGGGGATGCCAGTAAACAACACATTTTTTGGTACTAGTTACGTGTATAATGATCGCAAAATCACATCACACATCGGTTATATATGATTCAGACTTCGTGGCATTTCGTTCCATTGTGGAACTCATCAGAGGCGCAGTTTTGTTGCCTATGGGGACCCTGGTTGTGGTGGGGCCCGGGTTTTGGGCAGGGGGTCATGAAAGAAAACACATTTGTGCGTCAAATATGGGACGTGTGTCCCTGATATTGAAGGTAAGTAGCGGAATAGAATGATTGTGGATACAGCATGAGGATATAGGAAAGACGGTAAGAACATTATGTATAATTAGATATCACATGTTATAGTCCCGGTCCCGGGTGGTGCTGATGCTTTGTCGCCAAAACCCTGTCCCAGACAGGATCAGGGGCATGGCTTTTTTGTGCTAGAATAGTCAGAAAACACTGCAAACAATCTAGAATGAATTCATGTGTGACCGTTAACTCGGTGATGAGAGCTTCTGCCTTTGCCAGGTCCATACAGGTTACACCATCTGGGTCCAAGGGGTCGGGTTTGAATCACGGAGAACACGTCTGAGTTTTTCTCTGAAATTGAGCCCAGGATGCTTGTTACTGATGATTGTTTGTAACTACAACTTGGGCTCTCGTCTTCAGGGCTTTGTGTAGAGGATTTACTGCCAAATAGTGACAAAAAAGTTTCGCTGATGATTTTGTAACCAGACCTGCTTGGTGGTGTTTGCAGAGCCCTGGGTGTTGTCGTTGTGCGGTTGGGTGTAGGCGTATATGTACATGTAGGTGTCCTAGTGACCGTGGGTTGCCGTATTACTGTTCCATTATTTGGCACTTCGTGGTGTGCTGTTTTAAGGCTCTCTGGCATGAAACAAAGGTTGGATAGTATACTATTCAGCTCGGTTTGATTGTCTAAAACTGCTAACTGCCCTGCCGTCTGTTTCGGAATGGTGAATCCTTTCGGGTATGTGGCCAATACTGCCCTGATGCTGCTGGGTAGTTTCCTGTTCTTCCCTACTCTTGACCGTTTGTGCTTGGCTGGAGGGCGGTGTTTATCGTATATGTCCGTCCTGGGTTTGATCAATGGTTCCGTTGGATTCACTAACCTGCCACCTTCAATGGTGATGGCTTTGGATAAAAGGCTGGTGATGGTGGGGTCTTGCATGCCATGGTGGGGGCATAGATGTTTAAGCAGATATTCCAATCTCAGGAACGTTTTAACCTCCGTTCCATAACCAACCTCTACAGGAGTGAAAGATACGACACCAGTATAAAGACATTTCAACAAAAAACACCACTCCAGAAACGACATGCGTTTCAGAGTCATCCAGGTTTTAACATCAGACCCAGACGACAGTAACTCCACCATCTGGAGGAGACATAAAGAAAGCCATTGGATTCATCAGCTCCACTCTATGGAGCCAATAGGCATCAACATCTCAGGCTAAAAATGGCTTCCACTTCCCTGACATAAGGCTTACAACCGCCATAAATGTCAGCATGTAGTTATTACCCCCCAACATCTCATTTTCACCATGTACATGTAATAAATGTATGCAAAGTGTAAGACATGCTTTGTTATTTGTGATTTCAGGTATTCAGAAGAGCAGATAAAAATGGTGAGTACATGTCTGGTATGTAAGATAATAGAATTTATTCATGAATCAAATTATTTGTATCCAGTGCTTCATTTACCAAATCTAGATTAACCTTACCGGTATGTTGTGGGTTTTAATTTGTGTGTCGGTAGTGTACATGTAGCTCACTTTAGCCTTTTTGGCTAACAAAAATGATATTTGGTCAATCGAATGCCTAGAACATTGCAAAAGTCCATCTGTCGGAGTTGGTTTACCGCACAAGGTATTCAACTGAGAATGGGTACATTGCTTTGTTATGAGAAGTTACAGACTTATGAAATACCAAAAATATTAGTTTTTCACAGCTCTGAGATATTCAACTGAGAATTGGTATATTGCTTTATTATGAGAAATTGCAGAGCAAGTTCGAGTTTTAGGCATTTGCGTCAAATTTTGATGGAGTTATGTCCCCTTTCAACTTATGAAATATAAACATACATGTATCAGCTTTCAAGACGTTTTCGTTCTCTTTCACCATATATAACTCAAGCTTGGTTTATTGCTTTGTTATACGAAGTTACAGATCAAGTTCAAGTTTCAGCTGCTTCTGTCAATTTTGAATGGAGCTTTTGACTGTCAATCTCTTAAAGATTTATATCACCAGGTAGGGGACATGTATTGCAAATCAATACTTACAGATTTACTGTAATCAATGACCCAAGGTCAACTGAGCAATGAGTGTTTGAAATTTAGGTAAGTACACAGGATTATTGGAATGGGGTACTGAGACCATTCAGGGAGCCCTGCCACAATGGGTCTTGAAAAGCAAATGACCATTATAGGACATGTTTGACCGAATGTATGCATTCTCGGACAATATTCATTATAATAAGGAAAATTAGTTACCTCCGGGATGTAGAATTTGTTTGAGTGTAGCTTTCGGGATATTTTATTTTTCTCAGTCACTACTTGAGCACTAACTGACTGTCGCTGGCTACGTGACTCTGGTCAGTTGATGTAGTCACGTGACAGCATTGATTAGTAGACCACTAGTATAGGGTAGCTTCGTCTCGGTTCATGGTGGGTTGATATTTCTAAATTTCAATACCCTCCTTGACTTTCCGTTTCAATAAATTCGTCTCGATACCCATTAACACTCATATCCGCCAAAAGCAGCTTCTACAGTGGTCTTGAGAAATGTCCATTTGTAGACCAAGAGAAGACTACTTTTGAAAAATTGACCACTGGAATTACTGGCTCGATAACTGAGCCAGTAATTCCAGTGGTAAATTTTCAAAAATAGTCTTTTCTTGGAGAAAAATGAAATTTTCTTGAGCATGTTTAATGGTTAACGGGTTAATGATTGAGGACATGACTTGATAAGGACTGACCAGAGTGATGTAGCCAACGACCATCTGTCAGTGCTGAATAAGTGACTGAGATGGTCACGAAAGCTACTCTCAAACAAATTCTACATATAGGAGAGGTAACTAATTTTCCGTATTATGAATCAACTTGAGATCGGGACAAGCATTTTTGGAATGTTGTTCATTTCTATGCCTCTTTATGTACAAGTACATGACTATACTATATTCTAGATGATGGTGCAGTGGACTGGGGTGAATTTCTGCATTTCTTCTCGGATGGTGTCATGGGCAAAGAAGAGTTACTCAGCTTGTTTAACAAGATTGATTCACACAACACTAAGTGAGACATAAAGATAATTTATAATATTTATATTGATATATTGGTAGTCTACACACAGTGTATTGTACAGCCTCGTTCTCATCAGCCAAGCATGACATCCTTTAATCATGTTTGATAAATACATGTAGATTTTATACATGCTCATTTTGTGTTAAGAGCCATGATCACAGAGTTTACATGTTAACATGAAAGCAACATCCTATGCAATGACAATTCAAGCTACGGTACATGCATGCTTGGCGAAGCATCTGTTATTAACTATTTCAGTTATGTAGCGATATCTCAATTTCCATATGCAAAGTTGTTAAATACTTTTAAGTTAATTTGACTGGAAGCCATTCCTGACTTATAATGTCTTCTAGACAAATTGTTTTCAAACTATTCAACAAACTGTTTTAAAGCATAGCAATTATGAAGGCAATGATAAAAGGAAGATGTTGAATATATTGTTATCAATGGATTTCCATGGTATTGGTTAATTCATATTTAGAATATTGAAGGCCAAAATCTAATTATCCCCATGCGTTTTGAAAAAATGAAGGGGTTATTTCATTCCCATCCATCCGTCTATCTCCTCCAAAATGGTTTGGTGGAACTCAAATGTGTTATGTGAGTTACCCGTATGATTGGGAGACAACATTTAAATTATCAATGGCATTTGTCATATTTAGGTATTGAGCTGATGGACTAAAATTAATGGGTACTCTGTTATATTTCAGCAACATTGATACCGGTGAATTATGTGAGTACTTCGCCGCCCATCTTGGACGTTTCAAAGATGTGTTTGATAAAGTCGATGAACTCAACCTGGCCCTCTCAAATGCTCTCATGGCCACATCACAGGTATTTCATAGACCATCAAGATAATGGAGGAAACGGTTTTAGCTATGCCATGCCCATCTCTAGCTAAGCTCCACCCACACTTTGACCGTAGGAAACAATTTTAGCTATGCCACACCCATCTCTAGCTAAGCTCCACCCACACTTTGACCGTAAGAAACTGATTTAGCTATGCCACACCCATCTCTAGCTAAGCTCAACCTACACTTTGACCATAGGAAACAGTTTTAGCTATGCCAAGCTCATCTCTAGCTAAGCTCCACCCACACTTTGACCATAGGAAACGGTTTTATCTATGCCACACCCATCTCTAGCTAAGCTCCACCTACACTTTGACCGTAAGAAACTGATTTAGCTATGCCACACCCATTTCTAGCTAAGCTCAACCTACACTTTGACTGTAGGAAACAGTTTTAGCTATGCCAAGCTCATCTCTAGCTAAGCTCCACCGTGGGGTTGCACGATTATTCACTTTTCATAATCGCGATCATTTTAAAAAAATAATCGCGATCATATGATTAATCATGAACTATATTAACTATGTCAATGCTGATTAGAGGACGTTATTATGCTACTGCAGATTGTAAGATTATGGGTTAGGCACATGGGTATACATACATGGACAGAATACGCCAGTTGCTGATTGCAAACAAAGGAATGTATCAAGATTTGACTAGACGGAAAACGGAAGGTACCGTATTTCACTTAATTGTAGCCTATGCTCTAATAGAAGCCCACCCCCTAACTTTGACATATGAGCTCCAATGATTTCTTAGAAGTTTCAAAACAGCAAAACTCTGTATTAGAAGCCCACCCCCTAACTCAGCAGATTGTATAGGAAAATTTGTAAGAATAGCGTGCATAATAATAACAATAGTGTCATACAGGGTATGTCTACTTCAGACAGATCTCTGCCCTGATACATATCCAGCTCCTCTAGAAGTCAATACATCCCTCGGATTTGTAAATCTCGATCACCTATTAGATTAATACTAATAGTAGGCCATGTACATGTATGTTCAAGATATAATAAAGTTTATTCCACACTTTTGTAGTCAAAATGCGCTTACAACAGTCTTGCCATGATTCCTTATTATAAATATATTTTAAGACCAAATTTATGTACCAAACAAATACGGGAGAAAATGCGCATCAATTTTGTAATGCCGATCTAGATTAAATGATCCAAATTGAATTATTACGAATGACAATATAGCCGGGACTTCTTAAGTTGGCGAGCCAGCGGCTCTTTTGCGATGGGAGGTGGCGTGTTCTCGCGAGATGTTATATATACGCTAACGGGAGTTTATCAAACAGGTACCCGTTATTCAGATCAGTATAATACTCAGTTTCTATCGTGCAATGATAATATATAGAAATTCCAGAGTTCCGAGTTCACGATTCCAGAATATTTATATCCGAATACTCGCTCTGAAAAAAACTCTTCAATTGGAGGCGAATCACGTGATTTGTATTTTTTTCTCGACGCCATTTTATATCAAATTGTGGATTAATTTTGATGTAATAAATGACCTTTATTAAAGGATACGCAATATTTAGGCACTCAAATCAAATAATTTCACTTCCCCGGTGATGTTTTGAGGTATACATTAAACATAGGCGTAGGCGGTGAGAATTTTTACAGGACAAAATGCATTGAATTTCCGTGATATCAGTTTTATAACTTTTTTGGGAAAACCATTAGCGCATAACTATTCAGAGACTGGGGAACGCGTGATAAGCATGTGTGATTACAACAACAATGACAAATAGCGACCAAGTGAACAATCTTTATTCATCTAAAACTAATCATGAGTCAATACAAACAAATCAGTTATTTATTTAGTTTATTTAATCATTCACACATTCGGCCAATAGCCGGATGTTTGTTTCCATGATTGGTAATGCGAGCAGAGTTCACAAGTGTAAAAGTGTCTTGACAAAAATTTAAACATGGAGATTATACGATTATTTCATTTTATAATTGTCCACGATCATTTTGAATTATATAATCGCGATTAATCGAATAATCGAAAAATCGTGCAACCCTACTCCACCCACACTTTGCCCGTGTTGTGATCAATCGAGCCATGCACTCCCTGAATCTCAATTTCCAGAAAACTATACAGGTAAGCTGTTGAATATTTTAAAACTAATTTGACTGGGTGCTGTTGCTGCTATAGGCAGCAACAGTGCCTAGTCCAATTAGTTTCGAAATATTCAACAAAATGTTCATTAAATAGCAAAGACATACAATTCATATGCCTTGATGGCCTATTAAGCATTTATGGCGGACTATGTTGCATCAATCATGACGTAGTTGATTATGACATCAGCCTACATGTGACATGGTTGATTATGATGTCATATGATTGACTAAGAAACTGGATTTCATCAATTGAAATAATGTGACATAATTACATTTTATGAATCAGCAGTAAATGGAAATCACTTAGCACAAGAAATGCTTTTTGAGCAGACAAGGTCGTGAAGGTAGTGGTTATTGAAAGGAAGGTTAACCAATGTTCTTACAGACTTTTGTTACTTTGTTTAGTGTTTATCAGAATCTGAGTGCCCTTTTTATGAGAATCTTTGTGGGGTATCCATTGGGGGTTGCCTCCATTATCATGTCCCCGGTTTTAGGATGCATGCAGATGGTTTTTCTTTTTTAGCTCAACTTTACGAAATAAAACAAACTATTGTGATACCCTCACGTCGCCTGGTGGCGGTGGTGATGGTGATGGTGGCATCGTCGTCATCTAACTTGCGTTTAGCTCAACTAATATGTTTATATCTCATGTTTGATTAATCACACAGGACCCAAGCTTGGGCACATGCTTCCTTATCATGACACGACATCACACAACGACTGTGGGGTCAAAGGTTAAGGTCACTGTAACCTTGGTAAAAACCTTGTTTTTTCAACTTTAACATTTTCCGTTTACTTTTCTGTTTATATCTCATGTTTGGTTAATTATACTGGACCCAAGCTTGGACACATGGCTCAGTGTAATGACCTGACATCACACAATGATGTTGTGGTTAAAAGGTCAACGGTCAAGTTTACTGATACGTATAGCGACCATCTGTCGTCCATTGTCCATCCATCAACTTTTGTTTGAAAATGCTACTTCTCAATAACCACTTGGCAGATTTCAACTTAATTTGGCTGAAAGGAGCATATGGGGAGGCTTCACAACTTCAGAATTTTGATTGGTCAATTCTTTGGGTGAAAATATAAAAGTTTACCGGAAATTGTCAAAATGCTACTACTCATTAACAGTTTGGTAGATTTCAACCTAATTTAGGACCCTAGTGCTTTTGGGCTTCAAAACTAGATTTTTAAATTTTGATTGGTCAACTTTCTGTGTGAAAATCTTTGATTTTATGAAAAATTTACAGGAAATTGTCAAAACACTACTCCTTATTAATTGCTTGTAAAATTTCAATTTACTTTTGGTGGAAAGGACCTTATGGGGTGATTCTTCAGAACTTATATACCGAAATTTGACTAGTTATATTTTTTTAGTGAAAAGAAGTTTTTATGAAATATTTACGGGAAATTGTCAAAATGCACCTCCTCCATAACCACTTGGTGGAGTTTATTCATATTTGGCTGGAAGGATTCTATAGATGTAGGCTCTAAAACTTCTATTCAGACTTTTGGTTGGGTAAATTTTTCGGTGGCCATGTGGATATTTTTTTAAATTTCCAGAACCATTTAAAACAATACTCCTTAATTAGTGGCCCAACTTCAATGAAACTTGGGTGAAATGATTCTACATGGCGGTAGGCTTCGACATATCAAACACGAATTTGAACATCTTGGATTTTTTTAATGTACCCATCCTATTTACAGATATTTAAATGTAAATGGTTCAAATGCTAAGGGTCCAGGTTAGCGTTACAGGCCGTTAGGCCTCGTGTTGATATGGGTATTGATAAGCCTTCTATATTTATTTTATGTTTGAAGTCAAGCTTTAGGGTTTATTGCAAAGTCGTAAAATCAAGCTTCAAATATGGAGTCTCCATTTTTCTGCTGTTACCTACTAGAAAATTTGGTATAAAAAACAGCTGTCAGTGAAGTATCCCGATTCCTATAAGCTGAAATATCTAGAAACTATCATTTATCATGTTGTTTATGCTATAATGGCCATTTCTGGCTCCCTCAAAACCAATGTTTTCATTTTCAGTATTCAGAATAAGTATTAATAATGATACCTTCTTCTCCAGGCTTATCCAATACAGAATCGGAGAGATAAGTTTGTTACGCGATTCTTGTTACGTGAGCTTTTGAATCAAATCACAGCATCACTCCACCCCTTAGAGTCTGCATCTGATATCCTGGATGAACAAGCTAGGGAGGAGAGGTGTGTAGTCTAGTGAGTTGTGCCTTATTTATCCACACTTTAGCTCACAAATAACTTAATGTTTCCAAAACAAAATAATATTTACTAGGCCTGAGGTTCGTGAGGATTTTCATGAACCGAACTGGTTCACAATGCGAGTGTCCGAACCACGACATGGTTCACGAACCTTTTTAATATTGTATGCAAGAAATTACTCCTAACAGATCTATTAGCACTTTCACTGACAAATCCCTGAAAAAGTAAATTCTTTATGATATAAAACTTACTCAGTTGAATAGTTTGGAATTAATTTGACTGGAAGCTGTTGCTGCCTAAGGCAGCAACAGATTCTAGTCAAATTAATTTCCACATATTCAAGAGTTTTCCTGTATGGTTTTCATCGGAAATCATCAGTGAAAGCGTTAGCGTATATTTCACTTCAAGAGTATACTTACCTCCCTAATACTTTTGATATTGCTAAATATTGGCTTTCACTCAATAAACACTCAGATTTAAAACAGTTAGGTGCCCCTACTGGGCAGGGAGTCAGAGCGTAGTCTGGCGGATGCCAGCCCCACCACCGCGCATGCGCAGACTAGCACTTCCTCTTTGCTAGATTATTGGCAGAGAGTTCACACATGTCTTTTTGTGCTGAAGCTTTTTCTTAATCTTAAACTGTTTAAGTGGTGTTATTTGGAGTGATAGTCACTTTTTTGGATGGCGGGAAGTAACAATTCGCCAAAGAAGGACTTAGGACCTTTAAATCAGGTGACTTCTAGTAAAATTAGCGAGTTTTCTTCCCGGTGTATTGTGTTTCCGGGACTCGCGTTTACCGTGATAAGCGCCTTAGTTAGTTGGTTTATGTCAACTCGGTGCTACCTAGGACTAATTTCTCTTTCTGTTTATGTCCACAGGTCTGTATGACGCTAGGTGGTGACATCACAGTAGCAGAGAGTTAGTTTTCTCTCCACCATGGTTCCATTTCCTACTAACACTGTTAGGTTATCTAACCAAATGAAAAATATGTCCAGTGAGTTGGAGGCCTAGTATAAAGGTCTTCTCACTTTGCCCTCTTGATCCAATTCCTTCCCCATGAGGTGGAGAGAGTTAAGAGGCGTGCAGATGGTGGAGTTCTCCGGTTCGTCACGTTGGATGGTTTGTCTATACAAAGTGTCAGGTATCTAGTTATTGATAATGTGGTGATGTTAATTATTGTAAACAAACAAAGGGAGATAATTAACATTTTTGCCAGAAAAGAGTTATCTATATGTATCTGATGGTTGTGTAGTCGACTTATCCATTCAGCATACAATTCGTCCTTGCACTTGGATGTTTTGTTGGGATCGAATTTTTCCTGTCACGGGATTAATGACGTCATAATCAGCCTGGCTATGTGTTTATCAGCAATTCAAGCGCTATGCTGGTTTCTGATGTATATTGATCTTTATGATCGTTTTCCTTCTCTTTGAGTTGGATTGAGTTTCTAAGCTTAACTAGTTGCTCATACTCCTTGTCCTTTGCCCTGTTTCAGGGACCGGGTTGCGCGTCCTGTGGTCGTTTTCTTCAGGAAAAGTTCTGGCCGCATCTGTGCTATCAATGTAGCCCTTGTGGTCCATTGGTTAATTGTGACATATGTAAGCACTGGGGGGGCGAGTTAATGTCCGAATTCTTGTGCTGCTTACAGGCGACGGACAAGGTGGTAGAGGAGGAGAAGAAGAAGAAGCGGAATCGAGAGGTTGTAAGTAGGAAGGGTAAGGGGAAGGTCTCGTCCGCGGTGGATATGGAGGCCTTCCGGACCGAGATGTTGGGAGAGATGAAGAGGACAATAAAGGATTTGGTTCCAGGGTTGCTTCGTGGCATGCTTCCTGGACCAAATCCTTTACTGTCCTCATCATCGGCTTCGGAGCAGGTAATCCCCGCCTCTGGATCGATTTTCCTTAGTCCGCTTCCGTTGTTCGACGATTCAGAGGTGGCCCCATTAGAGGGGGCGTTCCACGGCCCTGGCAGCAGGCTTATTGCCGCGCCGATAGGGGACCGTGGACGGTTGTCGCTGGAACCCGCGGGCTGCTTATCAGTCCAGGGGTATCCGCACGCCGCGGTGGCCAGTACCTCCTATGGCACCGTTCCTGGTCAGCCCGGGTTAGCTCTCTTTGCTGACCCGGGGTCTAATCTTTCTGACCAGGGTAATGAGGATTACCTGCTAGGGTCGCCGTCTGACGACGTGGACATGGATGAAGACGTTTGTGCACCCCTCGCGGGGAATACAGGCGCCTTATTCCACGGTTTTACTCACCCTGGAGTAAAGTCCGCGGCTCAGGTGGTGGCCCAGGGCGCTGCTGATGGCCAGCGGTACCGCATACCTCGGCTTGCCGAGGGTGTTGCTGGTGCTGGCCGGGCCCGTGGTGAGACTATATATATCCCGCGCTCTGCCACGGTGCCTGCTCCTGGTCAAACCAGTGATATTCTCATGCCGGTGCTGTCAGGCCCACGTGTTTTCCCTGGCTTGCCAGGTGTATCAGCATACCCGCCGTCAAGCTCTACTGCTTGCGCTCAGGAGGAAGACGAAGGACCCCGTCTTGTAGAGCGCTCGCAGTTAGCCACGGAGGAGGATTGGTATGACGCTTGCCAGTGGTTAGTGAGCGTTAGGCCTGATCTGCCCGTGGAGCAGTCGGCTAGCCAGCGTGTTCACACGCCGTGGTTAGCTGGGAAACCGACTGCTAACGCTATGCCTTCTCTGCCGCTGGCGGAGCATGTCGTTGACATGTTCAAGGCGGCGGAGTCGTCCATTAAGTCGAGTGGACGTCTCGCGAAGGCCCCTCGCGAGGTGGCCAGGCATTGTCGCATCATGCCCCTGGATTACCAGCGGTACGGTGTGGTACCCAAGCCCAGCGTGGATGACCGCGCGGCTTTGGGTGAGGATGCGCGGCCAGGCTCCCGTTCTGACACGGGTGTCTTGTGCGCGAACGCGTTGCGTTCGGCGAATACCGCGTTGCGTGATGCGGAGGAGAGTGGGAGGGCTTCGATTGCCGCTCTGTCCCACGTCTCCCAGCTGTTACAGGGGGTAGTAACGGCATCCGCATCGCGCCAGCCAAGTCCGGTCACTGTCCAGCGAACCATCCAGGATGGTATTAACCTGGCGCTGGACTGTATGACTCGGGCGGTGACCAGGAGTGTCAGGGCAAGACGCACGTTTGCCCTGGACAATCTGTGCCCGTCTCAGGACCTGTACAATAGGCTACTGCGTACGCCTATGACGGGCCCTGGTCTTTTTGGAGGTGAGGGATGTCGCCACCTCCAAGAGACGGTCACCCTGGTGAATAACCAGAGGGCGCTGCGCGAGCAGTTTGATGTGCTGCGTCGTGCTAACGCTCGCGCCGCGGCCCCGGCGTATCGTCCCCTGCAGGCTCGAGGTGGTGCTGGCCAGGTCAGTGGCCAGCCACCGTCGCAGCGTCGGCCTCGGCCGCGTGCGATTCGGCCAGCAGCGAGGGGGGCGCAGGTTCCTCAGGCGCCGTCAGCCAGGCAGCCGCGGTGCGCGCGGGGCGGGGCGGGGCGGGGCGCGCGAGGATCTGGGCGTGGTTATCGGTCCTGACAGGACGCTTACCGCGGTAAGAACCACTCCGGTGTGTATGGCGACGGAGACAGTGCCGCTCTTGCATGCCTCGTGTCCACCGCGGTCCCTAGGTGGGCCGGTGGGAGGCCGGCTAGCCGGCCACATGCAAGAGTGGGAACGGTTAACTCAGGACCGTTTAGTCTTGCGATGGCTTTCCGTCGGGTATCATCCAGAGTGGGTGACAGGCCCGCCGTCGCGACTGTCTCTGGTGCCAGTCTGGACTCCCATTCCGAGAGATCCAGAGCAAAGGTTGTGTATCGAGGAGGAGATAAATTCCCTCATACAAAAGGGAGCTATTCAGCCGGCACAAAGGTGTCCGGGCTTCTATTCAACCCTGTTCTTAGTAACAAAACGCACCGGAGGGTGGAGACCGATTCTCAACCTCAAGCCATTGAACAAGTTCATCGAGACGCCCAGTTTCAAGATGGAAACGGTGCGCTCGGTGTTGGCGGGGTTGGAGAGGGGGATGTGGATGGCGTCGATAGATTTGAAGGACGCTTATTTCCACATCCCCATCCACAGGAGTTTCTGTCGCTTCCTGAGATTTGCATTCCAGGGCAGACAGTGGGAATTCAGGGTGTTGCCCTTCGGAATTTCCACGGCTCCTCGGGTTTTCACCCGTGTGGTTCTTGCGATCACAGCATACCTCCGCAGGAGAAGCATAGCAGTCCACACGTACATAGACGACTGGCTGTTGAAAGCGCACACCCAGGAAAGTTTATCGACCATTCTGGAGATTGGTTTGAAAATTCTCACAGACTTGGGCTGGATGATCAATTTCCCAAAATCAGAGCTGACTCCATCCCAGAAGTTTGTTTACCTGGGGATGTTCTTCGATCTAGAGACAGGATATGTTTATCCTACTCAGGAGAGAGTTCAAAAACTCATCTCGTTGATTCAGTCAGTGTGCGACAGTCGTCATGTCCTGGCACGGGTTTACTTGAGAATGCTGGGGTTGATGGTTTCGTTGGAACCAGTCATTCCTCAGGCCGCCTTACGCAGGCGGCCGATCCAGTTGTTTCTCATGACACAATGGACCCAGAGTACAGGTTCGCTGGACTCGAATGTGTCAGTGTTGGCGCCTCTGATTCACCACCTGCAATGGTGGTTGAATACAGAGAATCTCTTGCCGGGGGTTTTGCTAACCCCTCCCCACCCTCAGGTGACTGTGTATACAGATGCATCGATGGAGGGCTGGGGAGCTTGCCTGGAAGAATCCACGATATCAGGGCTTTGGAATCTGGAACAGTCAAAGGAACATATAAATCTACTGGAGCTAAGAGCAGTAGTCCTGGCCCTGGAACATTTCTTACAGAAAGTTCAGGGCAAGATTGTTCTTATTCGTTCAGACAACTCAACAGTTGTGACTTACATAAACCGCCAGGGCGGAACGAAGTCGCCCAGTCTCTGTATGATGACATGGAAACTGCTTTGTTGGTGTCTGGATCACCAGATTACCTTGAAAGCAGTTCATATTCCGGGAAGGTTAAACCTGCTAGCAGACTCATTGAGCCGAAGGATGAGTGTTTTACCCACGGAATGGCAACTAAATCAATGTGTGGCGGATCGTCTGTTCGACCATTGGGGGAAACCCAACATCGATTTGTTCGCAACGAAGAAGAATGCGAAGATGACGACGTACGTCTCTCCGATTCCGGATCCAAGCGCTTTCGCAACAGATGCGTTAGCTATCAGCTGGGGGAGAATGTATGCATACGCATTCCCTCCAGCAATCCTGATTCCAAAAATTCTTCAGAAAATCAGACAAGAGGAATGCCAAGTGCTTCTGATCGCCCCGGATTGGCCAAGCCGATCATGGTATACGGATCTGCTGGACCTTCTGGTCTGCAATCCGGTTCCTCTGCCTCTGATGGACGATATTATCTTCCAGGGCAAGGCCCTTCACAACAATCCGTCAATGTTCAGATTGACTGCGTGGATGTTGTCAAGGAATCTAGAATTAAGGAGGGCTTTTCTGAGCAAGCAGCCGTGTTTATGGCCAAAGCCAGGAGGGGGTCAACCTCCAGAGCATATAATTATAAAATCAACAGATTTGCAGAATGGTGCTCAAAAAGATGTATTGATCCAATGGATTCATCTATTCAAGTAGTAGCTGATTTCCTCTGTCACCTCTATGATGCCTATAGCCTCAAGCCTAACTCTATTGCTGGTTATAAGTCAGCATTAATGTCTGTTATTCCTTGCTTGGCTAAGAGGGGAAGTGATGAAGTAAATACATTGAATGTATTAATTAAAGGCATGGGCAATCTAAGACCAAGGAATCCACCTGTGATTCCGTCTTGGAGTTTATCGCTAGTGCTTCAAGTACTAGGTGATAAGCCTTTTGAACCACTTAGTTCCATTTCTATGAAACTATTAACACTGAAGACTGTGTTTTTAATTGCTGCGGCCTCGGCTAGGCGTAGGAGTGAAATTCATGCCTTATCAGCCGAGGATGACCGTTTTGTGGTTTCAGGGGAAGGCCTTAAGCTGCTACCTAGGATTAATTTCTTGGCTAAAAATCAGTCGTTGAAATATCCAGGTCAACCTATTATTTTGCCTGCTTTAACTAGATATGATCCTAATTCTAAAGCATGGTGTCCCGTCCGGGCGCTGCGCCGGTACAAACAACGTACGGCGGCATGGCGCACCGACCAGTCAGCGTTATGGTTGTCATATATTGAACCCCATGGGAGGGCTTCTAAGGACACCATTTCCAGGTGGATTGTGGAATGCATTCAGTTTTGCCATAAATCCGCCACCGGGAAGCAGGTTGACGTGGCCAAGGCTCACAGTGTCCGCGGCGTAGTGACATCCACGGCCCTGTTTAATGGGGTCCCTGTGGATGATATTATGTCGGTGGCTCAGTGGCACTGTGAGTCAAGTTTTACAGACCATTATCTCCGTGACACCTCTAATCCTCTCGCCTTGTCGGTTTTGAAAAAATAAATCGGTTTATATTTTTTGAGGAGGTTTTTCCTCATTACTTATATATTTCACAATTAATTTATGGAAACACCCACTTTTTTGGGCCTGCATCAGTCTTTACCAATGGGAAGATGATGTCAGCAGCCATTTCAACAAGGTCAGTCTTGTTCATGTGTTGTCCGTTGTTGATTGTATTGTCACGATTACCCGTTATTAATATGGTGATGGTTTGTGTATTTGTGTGGTTCATTGTTGAGAGTTACGAAAATGGAGTTTTTTCGTCTCTGTCCTGTAGTACATGGCACTTGTACGTAGAGAGCGTATAGGACATTGAGGTCAGTCGACTCTTCCTCCCAGGAAGGAGGGGGGGGAGCGCATATGACATTCGGTCATCTCTCATACATCGGTGGTGTTATCCGATGGTTAGTCAAATCCTGACTGTTTTTTCTTACAGTTTCAGAAGTTTAAGTGCCTTAAACGCAGAAAAGCGTATAGGGATGAGCTGGTCTTTTGACCTCGCCTCCCTCCCGCCAGATTCACTTTCGAATTCTGGCAATATCAAAAGTATTAGGGAGGTAAGTATACTCTTGAAGTGAAATAAACGAAATCTAGGATTTCTTTTTTCACGAGAGAGTTGATACTTACCTCCCTAGATACGGACCCGGCCTCTCCACCCCACAGAGGCTCGGTCTTCAGGCTCTTAATAGTTGCATGTGTGTCAGCCAATAATCTAGTCAGAGGAAGTGCTAGTCTGCGCATGCGCGGTGGTGGGGCTGGCATCCGCCAGACTACGCTCTGACTCCCTGCCCAGTAGGGGCACCTAACTGTTTTAAATCTGAGTGTTTATTGAGTGAAAGCCAATATTTAGCAATATCAAAAGTATTAGGGAGGTAAGTATCAACTCTCTCGTGAAAAAAGAAATCCTAGATTTCGTTTATATGGTTGCGAACCACGCGAATCCCATGCAAGCGAACCAAACAATGGTTCGTCTTCTCTTGGTTTGCGATTTTCCGAACCAACGAATGTTCGTTTTGAATATATTTGGATTGGAAGACATTGTTGCCTAAGGCAGCAATGTAGGCACTAATATCTTTGAATCCAATTATTTTCAGACTATATAACATACATAACATCTCATAAGAACTGTGAAAAATCTGGTGACTTCTTAAATTAAGAATGTGTCAGGATCCAGACTCTTAAACTAACATGGCTAAGAAAGCATCAGGCACTCAGTACACAGGTTTTTAGTCTTTACCCAGTTTTAACTATGCCCACCCATCTGTAGCTAATCTCCACCCACGCTTTGTCCGTGCTGGGATCGATCAATCCCTGCACTCACATGGATCTCAATTTCCATAAAAATAAAATAGGTAAGCTATTGAATATCTTCAAGTTAATTTGACTGGGTGGTGTTGTTGCCTATAACAGCATCATTGCCCAGTCAAATTAGTTTCAAAATATTCAACATAATGTTTATTAAATAGTAAAGACATGAAATTCGTACAACTTGACGGAGTATTAAGCGTTTATGATAGAATGGTCTAATCAGGTCATTCATGATGTAATTAAATATGACGTAAGCCTACATGTGACGTAATTGATAATGACATCATATGATTGACTGACAGACTGTCCTTGTTTGTGTGACTGCAGCATATACTATATCTCGTTGGTTACTTTTGGTGTTGGTGGATGAAGTGGTGGGGGTAGGGCAGGTGAAGAACAAGAAGATGCATGCTGGGTGGGCGTTTACAACCTCTGATGGCCTTTGTAGAGTTTGAAGAAATGTTATGAAGTCTGGGATTAGAGATTCCGAACAAACAGCCATGATTAGGGCTATATGTTCACATGTGCACTTTCAATCCGCAGCTAAAATGGACATGCTATGTAAGAGCCATCTGTATTTGTATCTGGATGGAAAATCAATGGAAGTGTATGGGACCAATCTTTCTGTACTTTGTCTAACCCTTAGCACACTGATGTTAATATTCTATTTTTTACATTGTCAACAAAGAAAATAGTGCACATTTTTCAACAATTTTGGTGTAAGATGTTTCTACTTCGAATAATACTTACCAGATGTACTATTATGATAATGTCTATTATCTAGTCTAGCTCAAAATAAACAATTAAAAACTCCGCAGTCTCCTGGTCCTGCCCATACTGTGTCCAGGAATTACCATAGCCCCAGGTACCGAGTCAATTCCCAATCACAGTCAGATTCGTCTATTTTGCTGACTTTGAAAGTCGCATGTTTTTTTAGCTCTAAAATTGTGCAGTTTTAGCGGAATTAAGCGTGTTTAACGTTATTCATCGCTGGCTTCATGGAAGGAAAGGGAAAGTCATCACAGGGGCAGGTTGTATCAATCTAGAATTTATACATTCGTGCCGTAATGACTGATTAAAATTTACTTAAATTGGCACATTATTTTAAAATGGTAGCCGTTGTTGGAGTCGCTCCGGTACTCGTTAACTGTTTAATCTTATCCGGGTACTCGGTTAATTTTACTTGTGACTCGGTTCCTTCCTTAGCCAAGATGGCGGTGCCCAGATAGCGGAACCCAAGCGTATGCCAGGGTTCTAGGCTCTGAACAACCTTCTCTTTCGGATGGTAGATGAGTGCCCATGATTAACGTTTTGTTTTGTCTTGGCGTGTCTATGCACTCTGTTTTATGCCGATTTTTAGCTCTCGCTTCATTGACGAGGGTGTTTGTGGCGATCAGTGTTTATTTCTTGGCTATTTTAACGTTAGTTAATTACCAAGTCGTGTTTATAAAATTTTCACTCAAAAAAGTTTCAAATATTTCCTGCCTATAGACTTGATTATCATTAATCTAAGTGAAAGCTAATTCTAAGTTACAATCAAGTCAATTGTGTGTGTGTTGCTCGTCATCGTATGTCATGTGCAGCGTTTTAATTCTTACTCTGTGTTCGCAGAAAGCCAAGAACCAGGACACTGTGTCAGAAGTGTAATCGGTTTATGAAGCGCAAGTACTCGGGTCATCACTGTGTGGCTTGCGCGAAGTGCAAGGTTGGAAGTCCTTGTGATGTGTGTGCGAAGTGGTCGTCGGAGTTGGTGGCGGAGTTCAATCGTGATCGACGTGCACGGTTGGAAAGGATCGCGAGGGATAAGGCGGCCAAGCTGGATCAGGCGTCAGTAAAAGGTCTTGAAGAGCGTCTGAACGAGCGTATGGACTCAGCATTGGGTGTATGGGCGGCCCAGTTCAAGGCAATGTTTGAGTCCTTCCAGTCCACTGTCCCGGAGATGCAGGCTGGAGCACGGCAACCTATTGGTGGTCCAGCCAGTTCTGTGGAGGGACAAGCACCTGTCCTTCCTCCGGTCTTGGCTCAGGAGCCGACGGCGGAGGAGGAAGATCTGCTTATGGAAGGTTCCGGCATGCTGGATCTTTCGGTAGGGGTAGAATCAAGTACGTCCCAAGGGTCTCCCTCGGGTTTTGTATGGGTCTGCCAGCCAGGTGGTGTTGTCGACGTTCTGCCAGGCATATTTCACCCGGACTTCACTCAGCCCGCGTTGTCGGTGGAGCCATGTTTTTCGGTTCCCGTCAGCAGTAGGTGCGGCTCCTCTCGGAGTTCCATTGTCTGCCGGGGTGAAAGCGGCTGTAGTCCCGGCTCCCGTGCTGGAGTCGATGGACTGCGGTGAATCCGTGTCCGGAAATTCGCTGGATACTGGTGCCGCAAGTAGTCGGGCTATGGACTCACTTCATGTTGGAAGGAGTGAGGTCCATGGTTCTCAGCATGGGTAGTCGGTGGCCTTCTCATCTAAGGGTGAGAAGGAAGATGAGAATGGTAGTCCATTGATGGACGAATCCTCTTTCTGCACCGAAGCTGAATGGGTGCAGGTCCTTAGCTGGATGTCTGACCATCTCGGGTTGGCATCGGATCAAGGATCTCAGCGCGATCCGGCGATGAAGCGGATGTCAGAGCGAGCGGCTAGCGCTCTGTCAAGTGGCTCTTCGGCCATGCCGACGCTGCCTTTGGACACGCAGACTTCTGACATGTTGGAAGTTGCGGCGTATCGTCTGGTTCAGCCAGACTATTCATTGCCCAAGGCCCCAAAGGGGATAAGGAGTAGGGTCCGCTTTCCAGAGCAGGCCTATCATCAATTTGCCCGGGTTCCACGGCTTTCCGTTGGGGAGAGAGAGGCATTGAATAGGCCATTGGCTGGTAAATCGAAGGGTCGTTCTCGTCCCTTAGTTTCCCAGGCCAATAAGGATCCTTTTAATGAGTTAACGCTCAATGAGGATACGGCGAGGGCAGCTATGGCTGCACTCTCGCACAGCTGTACCATCCTGCAGAGAATGCTGACCTGCGTGGCGGAAGGTGGAGAAGTGCCAGAGGCTGCTCCCGGGGTTGTCCGGGACACCATGCGCTTGTCCCAAGATTGCCTGGCCAGGGTGATCACCAGATCATTGGTGGAGCGGAGGAGAATGGTTCTCGATTGTGTAGAACCAGGACCTGAGATGAGGGCTGTGTTATCTTCTGCGCCTTTCATTGGTCCAGGCTTGTTCGGCGGCTCGGCACAACACGCCTTATCCAAGGTTGCGTCAGTGGTCGCAGAGCAGGAAGTAGTCGGCAAGTCATGGAAGTCGACGAAGAGGACTCAGCCGCAGCAGTCCTATAAGCAGCATCGGCAAGAGCAACGGAGGCAGCGCCAGAGATTGCCCTTCCGTCCATCTGGCCGTGATGCCCATCGGGCATCCGGATCACAGGGACCTGGCCATTCATCCTCATACAAGTCCTGTAATAAGAGGCCGTATGAGGAGGATAGGAAGGGTGGCAGTTCGGGTCACAGCAGTTATTGTAAGGATAGCCGTGGCGGCGGTCCCGGACCA
The DNA here is from genome assembly GCA_034401795.1 of Chaetoderma sp. LZ-2023a. Classification (NCBI taxonomy): domain Eukaryota; kingdom Metazoa; phylum Mollusca; class Caudofoveata; order Chaetodermatida; family Chaetodermatidae; genus Chaetoderma; species Chaetoderma sp. LZ-2023a. Next base: position 4,071,855 of record CM067367.1, read on the forward strand.
TCATATTCCAAGCCATGGAGGACAGTCCTGACGGGTTTGCGGCAGGATCCGTTCCGGTGACGTCAGAAACGAAGGGAGTCGAGAATCTTCACCTAAGCGAATAAGTGAATTAGCGTCTTATCGTGCAATATCGACCGGCAGCTGTGTGCAGATTCCTACCGGACTGGCTCATCCGGTAATCGTTAGTTCCGTTAACAGCGACTCCCGTTCCAAGGGAATCCGATCGTCTAGATGCCATTTGCTCAGAAATCAAAGATCTTCAGCAGTAGAACGCGATTCATCTAGTCCGTAATCAGTCCTCCCTAGGCTTCTATTCGATGATGTTCCTCGTTCCGAAATGTACCGGAGGATGGAGACCAATTCTCAATCTCAAACCGTTGAACAAATTTATTCTTTCTCCAAAGTTTCAGATGGAGACTGTAGCAGTGGTGATGACGGGGCTGAGAAAAGGCATGTGGGCAGTATCGATAGATCTGAAGGATGCATATTTTCATATTCCTTTTCAGAAATACCTTCGCTTTGCATTTCAAGACAATGTCTGGGAATTCAATGCGCTTCCGTTCGGTCTGACCACAGCTCCGAGGGTCTTCACCAAAGTGTTTCTCGCCATGACTTCTTATCTTCGCAGGAGAAACATAGCTGTTCACACTTACATAGACGACTGGCTGCTGAAGGCGGGGAATCCAGTCTCTCTGCGCAACAATCTTCAGGTAGTCCTAGCCTTACTAAAGGCCCTAGGATGGATTGTGAATTTAGAGAAATCAGAATTGACTCCATCACAGGAGTTTGTTTATCTGGGAATTTTAGTCAATCTCAGGGACGGCGTAGCTTTTCCGGCGGAGAGCAGGTTCAAGAGTGTGATTGCGGTACTGGAGTCGGTTTCTCTAGGAGCCTTTCTGATGGCGTGCCAATTTCTCAGAATACTGGGTTTACTAGTATCTCTAGAGAAAGTAGTTCCTTATGCGGCACTCAGGCGCAGGCCGATTCAGATGTATCTAATGTCATTATGGTCTCAGAAAACGGATCCGATATCTCTGAGAATTCCAGTAAAAGAACCATTGATATTCCACCTTCAGTGGTGGTTATTAGAACAGAATCTCCTGCGAGGTGTTCCTCTACAACCTCCTCAACCGCAGATGTCCATCTTGACAGATGCGTCGACGACGGGTTGCTCTACAACCTCCTCAACCGCAGATGTCCATCTTGACAGATGCGTCGACGACGGGTTGGGGAGCGGTATTGGACGCTCAATCAGTGTCAGGGGAATGGGATCGGACCAATGCGCAGAAACATATCAATGTTCTCGAATTATTAGCGGTGACATTGGCACTTCGAAAATTCGAGGGCTTAATCCAAGACAAGATTGTCCTAGTCAGGACAGAACTCAACAGTGGTGTCTTATTTGAACCGGCAGGGCGGGACAAGATCACCAGAGTTGTGTATGATGATTTGGAACCTTTTGCTGTGGTGCCAAGAGAGGAATATTATTCTTCGGGCAGCACACATTCCAGGAAGATTGAACATCCTAGAGGATGCTCTCAGTCGAAGGACGGTTTGTCGTCCGATGGAATGGCAGCTCAACCAATCAGTAGCGGAGGTTCTATGCAAACATTGGTGCAAGCCAAATGTGGATCTATTTGTGATGAAACAAAATGCAAAGATGGTCACATACATGTCACCGATCCCGGACCCGCTAGCCTTAGCAGTACACGCACTGGTGATAAGTTGGAAGGGAATGTACGCATATGCGTATCCTCCAACGATTCTCATCCCAAAAGTTCTGGCAAAGATAAGAGAGGGTGTGTGCCAAGTACTTCTGATCGCCCCTCATTGGCCGGGCCGATCATGGTTTACGGATCTGCTGGACCTTCTGGTCTGCAATCCAATGCCTCTTCCAGACAGAAGATATTTAATCTCTCGGAACAGGGGTCTGTATCTCCACGACAGACCAGAAATGTTCAAATCGACTGCATGGATGTTATCAAGGAGCGTGCAATTAAGGGTGGCTTTTCTGAGCAAGCAGCGAAGTTTGCCACTTCAGCCAGAAGAGGGTGAACCACAAGGACATATAATTATAGAATCAACAAATTTGCAGAGTGGTGTAAGGGAAGAGATATTGATCCCTTTGCTGCATCTGTTCAACACGTAGCAGATTTTATCTGCCATTTATACGTAGTTGACAAACTTGTACCTTCAACTCTAGCGGCATATAAGTCTGCATTAGCTTCAGTCATTCCCAGTCTGGCCATTGAAGGAGTGGAGAATGACACTTTAAATGAAGTTATTAAAGGAATGAGCAATTTGCGACCTAGACAACCAATTCCTATCCCAGCATGGAATCTATCTCTTGTTCTACAGGTTTTAGGGCATGCTCCCTTTGAACCAATTAGATCTATAGATATTAAACTGTTAACTATTAAGTCAGTTTTCTTGGTTGCAGCAGCGTCGGCGAGAAGGAGAAGCGAAATACATGCGCTTTCTGCCGAACAAGACCGCTTAAGACTACTTCCATGTCTTTGTTTCCTGGCAAAGAATCAGTCACTTAAATATCCAGGACAGCCAATCAATTTGCCAAGTTTAATTAGACATGACCCAAACTCTTCTACTTGGTGTCCTGTCAGCTGTCTGAAAATGTATAAGAAATGTACTGAGGAGTGGAGAGATGACCCGAAATCTCTGTGGTTATGTCTCAAAGCTCCTCATTGGCGCGCCTCAAAAGATAATATTTCTCGTTGGATAGTCGATGCTATTCAGATGTCGCACAAAATCGCTACAGGAAAGCAGATTGATCGTGCGAATGCCCACCAGGTCCGAGCACTAGCAGCATCATCGGCCATTTATAAGGGTGTCTCATTAGAAGAGGTGATGTCTGTAGCACAATGGCATGCCGAGTCGTCATTCACTGATTTCTACCTTCGTGATATCTCCAGCGCACTTAATCCGGTAGCTGTCACCAATTTATTGAATCTTAACTAAAGCCACATCCGACCACTATTTCGCACATATCACAAGGTTCTTCCACATGCACCGAACAATGGCTATGCACATGATCCGAGGATGACCGTGGATTGGGCCGAGCTCCTGTGATGAACAAGAAAAGACCAAGCACTCAAAATGGTGAGTGTTTACATTAATTAAGTGACTAATATTAGTTTACTTACAGTTGATTTACCAGACTGAATAAGTAAATAGTCTGGCCAAGAGTAGCTTATTCTTTCAACAGACATTAGACTCATTCCAATTTGAAAGCCTATTCGATATACTGATAGTGTTTTTTCAAAATTAGAAGTTGTAGTAACTTCTTTGCACACTACTGGACTGGCCTAGCTGAGACTTGGGGCTGACACAGGTCTGGTGGGTGTTGCTCCCCGTTTTGACAGCCCTCTGGAATTTGTGCGGACAAATGAGGGGGGGGGGGTGGGACCGCGGTCTAGACCATGGAAGTTTAGCACTCTATGAGTCAGATAGCGGAACCCAAGCGTATGCCAGGGTTCTAGGCTCTGAACAACCTTCTCTTTCGGATGGTAGATGAGTGCTGGTTCGAGCCTCACCTCCTCCCACCGGTATTTCTTGGCTGTCGAAATCCGGAGTTTATCATAATAGTACATCTGGTAAGTATTATTCGAAGTAGAATAAAAAAAGCATCCGCTTTAGTTTCTACGAGAATTCTTAATACTTACCAGATGTACTATGGCCCTGCCTCAGCCACCCCGCTGAGGTGAGGCTGAGCTGCTTTCGCTGTTTGTCAAGACAAACATAAGATGAATCTGACTGTGATTGGGAATTGACTCGGTACCTGCGGCTATGGTAATTCCCGGACACAGTATGGGCAGGACCATGAGAGTGCGGAGTTTTTAATTGTTTATTTTGAGCTAGACTAGATAATAGACATTATCATAATAGTACATCTGGTAAGTAGTAAGAATTGTCGTAGAAACAAAAGCGGATGGTTTTATAATGCTGTCTACAACAGCACCATCTTCCACCAAATTTGCTGAAAAATAAACACCAATTCATCTTTTGCTTTAATTTGAAAATTAAAATTTTGACATCAGACTGGTAAGCATTATGAATTGACGAATCTGATCTGTCAATCAGGTATCTGATGTCATAAGGAAATATGCCACCTGTTATATGATGTCATAATCAAAATGATGTCGCTTCATCCATGTCATCATAAAAGTTGAAAAGTACATCACTGAAATGTGTCTTTGGCGAATTAAAAATTTAATAAACATTCTGTTGAATATTTTGCAAATAATTTGGGCTCCCAGTCAAATTAATTTCAAAAATATTCAACAACTTACCTATGGATTTTTTCGAGTTTTCCAGATTTCCTTCGGATCACCCCCCCCCCCAATGTTGTATTCCTAGTGTATGTTCACTCTTTACTATTTTTACGATTTGAGCCAAATCGTGCCGGTAGTTTTCGAGATATTCACATAGCCAGAATTTGATCCAATCTGGATCTAGGTTATTTTATCTGGATCACTGTCAAAGTCTAGACATCCTGTGGCACCGCAAGTTCGTTTGTTGCGTTAAAATTAAATTAGCCAAATCCGATCAGTAGTTTTTTAGATGCAGCTGGGAATATGCTTTTATGACTGACTGACTAAATAATTAATAGACTAAGTGACATGTCGGTTTATAGAGCTGCTACCCAAAGCTAAAAATATCTATATTAGCAAATTTGTATTATCCGTATAATCTTGTCATAGTGTGCAATTATTTCTCCTGTGTTAGTGACATCATTCCTGTTGAATACCCAGCTGAATTCAATCACTGCTGTGGTACTGCTAGTAACAACAGTGGAATTATACCTGGTCGTGTCGTTAGACGAGCACGCAGACAGTACAGCACTCAAAGCAGCTTAACAGATCCCAGTAAGTAAATGCATGCGTAGATATAGATAGTTACGTGTACAAATGTATATATCATTTACGAGCTAGTGGAATGAAGTCAGTGCTCAATGGAGGATTACAGTTTCGCAGTCAGTCATATGATGTCATAATCAACTATGTGACATGTAGGCGGACGTCATAATCAATTGCGTCGAATGACTTGAGTTAGTCCATCTTAAATGCTTAATAGTCTGTCAGGTTGTACGAATTGTATGTCTTTACTGTTTAATAATCATGCTGTTGATTAATTTTTAAACTAGGCAGCAATAGCACCCAGTCCAATTACCTTCAAAATATTCAACAGCTTACCCATATAGTTTTCTGGAAATTGATAGTCAGGGATTTCAGGGATCGATCGATCCCATCACAGATGAAGTGTGGGTGGAGATTATCAAAAGCTGGGCAGGGCATAGCTAAAACTTGATACCTTCATTCTCAAACTGTTTGACATATTGCTCTCAAACAGTGTATCGCCACTGGATGCAGTGCCCAAGTGTGGTGCTGTTAAAACATTATACATGTTATATACCATCACTAATTTTCTGGCTGCTCAGGACACTGCTTCCAATGTAAGTGCTATAGCTTCTATAATTGCACTGCCCATGTCATGCAAGCTTTACAGAGTTCCCACAACCTTGAAAATCCTTGAAAAAATTATTGCATTTTTAATACCTTGAAAGTCCTTGAGCAGAGCCAGAATTGAAAATTTCAGTGCAAAGCCCTTCAATTTGTCAATGTCCATCTTCCTTGGCTATGTGACAGACCAACTGAAACAGTCATGAAGGGAGGAACAGACAGCTAGAAGAAGAGGTAAAGTGGGCTGTATTTGAAAAAGAAATCCTATAACATTCTTTTTGTTGGCCCAAAAAATCCTTGAAAAGATCTTATATTGTCAAAAATCTGTCGGAAGCCTGCTCTAGTGTGGATGCAATGACTAATCACCCGAGTCGCACGTTGCCAATTCCCATGCAAGTTTATTTTTAATAAAATTATATACATTTGGGTCTGTTCAATTTCTCTTACGACTACCAAAAAAGATTTACTTACTTTTGGAGGCTAGATGTGCTGCTGATCATCTGCATCAACCCATCCGAACATCCGCAGTTGTATTTTACTGAACTCACGTCACCAGAGGTCAGAACAACGCGTTCCGTGGTGACCGTATGCGCATGTCCCTTCTGCGCTTATTAGATTTCTATGGTCTGACCCTTTTGACAGCAGAATCCATCATAATGCCATTACAATTTTCACATCATGAGAACATACTTACCTCTCTAACACTCAATATACTAGTACTAAGTTCAATAATATTCAGAATTATAAAAAGTTAGCTGCCCCTAATGGGCAGGTGGATGTACACAGTCATGCACATGACAGACCCCACCTACTGCACATGCGCATACTGGTACTTCCGTTTTCTGATATATTGGCTGACAAGCACACCTTTAAAACTTTCCTAGCTCTCTTTTGAGAATTTCTATCAATTTTTATCATCATTTTATATAATGGTTGATGCTAAATCATTAGAGGAACCTTCCTCATCATCCGTTAAGGTGATATTGTTCCATATATTAATTTAGACTTGTAACCTTTATATGTTACCGGTTTTCATTCGCGGCTGATTTGGCGTTAAATTCTCCCAGCGCCTAGGGATATTAATCCCTTGCGCTTTGTGGCCACAGGTTCAACTTATGAATGTTAAGGGTTCCTGTTCTTTTCTCGGAGGTTGTTCACGTCTCTTTCTGACTCATCCTTATGATATGTCTAAGGGTCAGAGATATAGCACGAATAAATATCTCCCTCCTTTTGTCCCATCCCCTTCATCAGTCTCTGCAGAAAGAAGAGTCTCGGCGGATGGATGGATGTGTTCTGCACAAGAAAATGGCTTGCCTGTGTTCAGGATAAGGGAGTTTATTAATTATGGCACCTAATTATTTGAAAATATTTACAATTTCTGCTGTCATCTTTATTGCACTGTATTCTCTCTTGTATGTGCGTGGGCTCTCGGGTATATATAATTTAATATTATATTATTCTTGAGTAATGAATGTTTTAGTCACTAGGTATTTCTTGCATTCATTTTCTGATGTCCCCTCTCCTTGAAGGAGCTGTTGCATTGAGGTTTGATGTCATAATCAACCAGAGTTTTTTCTCTTTCCTTGATGTCATAATCTTAGTTTAGAGAAATCTTATTGATGTTATTACCATCCTTTATTATGAATGTGGAGAGATATCTATATAATCATAATCTTTCTCTCGTCCTCTTCCATTCTGAATTCGGGTCCCTGGTTGGTTTTGGTATTGTTAACAAGAGACGTCATCTGTCCCTTCGAGGTTGTCAGTAATAAAAATGGGTGTGTCTCTCTCTCTCTCTCTCTCTCTCTCTCTCTCTCTCTCTCTCTCTCTCTCTCTCTCTCTCTCTCTCTCTCTCTCTCTCTCTCTCTCTCTCTCTCTCTCTCTCGAGAGAGAGAGAGAGAGTTTGTTCTTTTATTTACTAAAAAGAAATAACAAAGTTTACGAACTATAATACTCATTGTCTTCGTACAATGTATGCCTTCTTTTCAGAGGTCATGTCCATCTTGTTTCAAGGCCATGAGGGCTAGATTCTTCCCTGACCCTTGCCCATCTTGTACTATTTGTAGGCTGTCCAACAAATGTGCCATTTGTAGAGTGTGGGGGGGAATCTAACCTCTGAATTCTTTGCATTACAGGCAAAGCTGATGGTCGAGGATGGCAAGAATGCGAAGAAGGAGGGAAGAAGAAGGCCTCTGAGAAGGGTGAGCTCTAGGCCTTCAAGGTAGAGTTAGTGAGTGAGATGTGGAGGACTGAAAGATCTGATGCCTGACATGCTTCGCGGCATGTTGGCAGGCACAGGTGTTTCAACTTCCTGCGCATTGACCTCAGTGCAGGTACAAATGTAGCCCCCGTCCCTGGATCATTACCTACTAGGTCTGACAAAGCTTTCATTGATCCAGGGGCAGCTGGCTTGGACCCAGGCTTGATGTTCGCATCACCTGGTGATCCAGCAGCACGAGCAGCATCAGGGGGACCCAACCAGCGGGCCTGACCTCGATCACTCACGGAGTACCCTCATCATCTGCCCTCAGGCATTCTCCTGGTCAGTTTGGGCTAGTGTTTCTTGCTAACCTAGAGTCTAACTTTCCTGACCAGGAGGATGATGAAGACTACCTGCTCGGCCCACAAGATGGTCATGAAGACATGGATGCGAGCATCTACACTCCTCTCATTGGGAGTGCGGACGCTCACACCTATGGTTCTGTTCCCGCGGGAGCAGGTTTCAGGATTCAGTCTGTGGGCAGATTTGGAGCGGACGGCCGCCCGTATAAGATACCACGCTTAGATGTGGAATCTCATACGGATGATCTGGGCCGCGCTAGTGTGGTGTATGCCCCACACAAGAGTGCGACGGCCAGCCTGTGGAGAATGTCATGCCAACCCTCGCAGGTCCGTATGCATTCCCTGGGCAGCCGGATTCATCTATAGCCTCCTCCACGGCCCTATCTGCGAATGCCATTGAAGATGACGAGGGCCCGCTGCTCGTCGGCAATTCGCAAGTAGCTACGGACGAAGACTGGTCTGACGCGTGCGCGTGGCTCCTCGCAGTCAGAGCAGAGCTCTCTGTGGACGAAATAGCTGCCAGTAACCCTCGGGCATGGTTACAGGCAAAGCCGTTGGCCAACACGAGTCAGTCTCTGCCGTATGCTGAACATATCTTAGATATGTTCACAGCGGCAGAGGAGTCGATCAGACTGAAATGTCGCCTCGCGAAATCCCCCCCCACCCGCGAGGTTGCTAGACGATGTCGAGTAACTGCTAGTCAGTACACTCGATATGGTCTAGCACCCAGACCGAGCGTGGATGACTGGGCCACTCTGGGAGAAGATACGCAGCTGTCCTCCCGTGCTGACACGGGAGCGCTGTGCTCAGGTGTTATGCGCTCGGCTAATGCCGCCTTGCGTCACACCGAGGAGAGCTCGCAAGCAGCGATCAATGCGCTGTCTCACGTGTCTCAGCTGCTATCGGGGGTTGTACATGTAGCAGCCTCGGTGCACCAACAGCCTAGTCTGGTGACAGTGCAACGAGCCATCCAGGATGGAATCAACCTGGCGTTGGACTAGGTCCGTCACCAAATCGCTGAGGACGAGGCACGCTTTTGCCGTAGACAATTTGTGCCCATCCCAGGAGCTCGTCGCGCGTGTTGCAAGCGCCGATGGCGGGCTCTGTTTTTTTTGGAGGTGAGGGTTGTCGGCACCTCCAAGAGACCAGAGGGTGCTGCATGCATAGTTTGAAGAGCTGCGCAGAGAACATGTGCATGTTCAGCCCTCGGCTGCTTGACAGCAGTACGCTCGTGGCGGTGCTGGCATTGTCAGAGGCCAACAGGCTGGCCGGGTTCAGAGACCGCGTCGGCCACGCCAGACAGCAGCTCGCACACCACGGTTCACGTGGCGCTGGGCGTGGCGCGCGAGGAGTGGCGCGTGGTAACTGGGCCTGATGGGCTAAAAGAATTTCCGGTTACCACAGGTACCACTCTGGTGTTGTCGCACATACCAGAGGCACACCCACTTCAAAAATTCATGGGCGCCCCGTTAACCCTAGGTGCACCAGTGGGAGGTCGTTTGGCTTTCCACATTCAGAAGTGAGAGCGGTTAATTCAGGACCGCTTAGTCTTGCAATGTCTTTCGCGCGGATACAGTCCAGAGTGGATAAAAGATCCGCCATTGCATCTGTCTCTGGTACCAGTCTGGACTCAAATTCCAAGAGATCCAGACAAACGGTTGTGCATAGAAGAGGAGATAGAATCTCTAATTCTAAAAGAAACAATTCAACCGGCGCAGGATTGCCCGGGCTTCTATTCAACCGTGTTTCTTGTAACAAAAGAACACGGAGGGGTGGGGGGTGGGGAGGGGTTTGTGTGGAGACCAATTCTCAACCTCAAACCACTAAACAAGTTTATAGATACATCGAATTTCAAAATGGAAACAATAAAATCAGTGTTGTTGGGGTTAGAGAAGGGGATGTGGACAGCATCAATAGATCTCAAAGATGCTTGTTTCCACATTCCAGTTGCAAGAAGTTTTCATCGGTTCCTGAGATTTGCTTTTCAGGGACACCAATGGGAATTCAAAATTCTTCCATTCGACATCTCGACGGCTCCAAGGGTCTTCACTCGAGTGGTACTTGCTATCACAGCATACCTCCGCAAGAGAAATATAGTAGTCCACACTTACATAGATGACTGGTTGCTAAAAGCACACAACCCAGAAGGTTTGACAGCAAATCTGGAGATAGTTTTGAAAACTCTCACAGATTTAGGCTGGATAATCAACTTTCAAAAATCAGAGCTGACTCCATCCCAGAAGTTTGTTTACCTAGGTATGTTCTTCGATCTGGAGATAGGATATGTTTATCCATCCCAGGAGAAAGTGTAGAATCTCCTGTCATGCATTCAATTGTTTTGAAGCAGTCATTATATTCTAGCATGAGTCTATCTGAGAACATTAGGTCTGATGGTTTCAATGGTACCAGTCATTCTTCAGGCAGCCTTGCGCAGGCGGCCGATTCAGTTGTTTCTCATGACTCAGTGGACGCAGAGTTCAGTATCACTGGACTTGCGCATTCAAGTGTTGGGCCCTCTCATTCATCACATTGGTGGATGGAGAGAGGGAATCTCCTGGCGGTGGTCATGCTGACCCCTCCTCTCCCTCAAGTAACGATGTTTATCGATGCATCGATGGAGGGATAGGGAGCTTGCCTGGAAGAAGCCACAATATCAGGGCTTTGGAATCTGGATCAGTCAAAGGAACATATCAACATGCTAGAATTACGGGCTGTAATTCTAGGCCTGGAACACTTCTTGAAGGAAGTGGAGGGAAAATTTGTGATGATGTCGCCTAGTCTCTGTATGATGACATGGCACCAGCATGGATCATATGATCCCCTTGAAAGCAGTTCATAATTCTGGGAAGGCTGAATCTGTTAGCAGACTCATTGAGCCGAAGGATGAGCATTCTGCCTACGGAATGGCAACTAAATCAATGTGTGGCGGATCATCTGTTCAATCATTGGGGAAACCCAACATAGATTTATTCGCAATTAAGAAGAATGCGAAGATGACGACGTATGGTTCTTCGATTCCAGATCCAAGCGCTATCGCAATAGATGCACTAGCTATCAGTTGGAAGGGAATGTATGCATACGCATACGCTCCAACAATCCTGATTCCAAGGATTCTTCAGAAAATCAAGCAGGAGGAATGCCAAGTACTTCTGATCACCCCGAATTGGCCAAGTCGATCATGGTTTACGGATCTACTGGACCTTCTGGTCTGCAATCCCGTTCCTCTGCCTCTGATAGACAATATTATCTTCCAGGGCAAGACCCTACACAACAATCCGTCAATGTTTCAATAGACTGCATGGATGTTGTCAAAAAATCCGCAATTAATGAGGGATTTTCTGAGCAAGCAGCCAATTTTATGGCCAGAGACAGAAGAAGATCAACCGCCAGAGCATATAATTATAAAATCAACAGATTTGCAGAATGGTGCTCAAAGAGATGTATCAATCCGATGGATGCATCTATTCAGGTAGTAGCTGATTTTCTCTGTCACCTGTATGATGCCTATAGTCTTAAACCTAATTCTATTGCTGGATATAAATCAGCATTAATGACTTTTATCCCTTGCTTGGCAAAGAGGGGAAGTGATGAAGTATGTGTATTAAATACTCTTATTAAAGGTACAGGGAATCTCAGACCGAGAAATCCTCCACTGACACTGTCATGAAGTCTTTCTCTGGTTCTTCAAGTTTTGAGTGATAAACCTTTTGAACCACTGAGTGCTATTTCTATTAAATTATTGACACTTAAAGCTGTATTTTTAGTTGCGGCAGCATCAGCCAGACGCAGGAGTGAAATTCATGCCTTGTCTGCTGAGCCTGACCGTTTTATAGTTACAGGTGAAATCCTTAAGCTTCTACCGAGATTGAATTTCTTGGCTAAGAATCAATCTTTAAAATATCCGGGTCAACCTATTATTTTGCCTGCCTTAACCAGATATGATCATGGTGCTAAAGTATTGTGTCCTGTCTGTGCTTTAAATAAGTACAAGAGAAGAACTCCGCTTTGGCGGACGGACCCATGCTCCCTATGGTTGTCATATATTGAACCCCATGGTAGAGCGTCAAAAGACACTATTTCCAGATGGATAGTAGAATGTGTTCAAATCTGTCATAAGACAGCTACTGGAATTCAAGTAGATAGAGCCAAGGCTCATAGTGTCCGTGGTGTGGTAACTTCCACGGCATTATTTAATGGTGTTTCTGTTGAAGACATTATGTCAGTAGCCCAGTGACACTGTGAATCAAGTTTTACTGACCATTACCTCCGTGACACTTCTAACCCGCTCGCCGTCTGAGTCCTCAGAAAATAATTAAATGTAGAGGTATGTATTTGTAATTAGTTTTCCTCCTCTGCTATTTACAAATATCACATTTGTTGGTAGGGTATCCCTACTATTATCTGGTACCATTCTCTTCATCCAGTGGGGGAAGAGATGAGTTCCGCACCCAAGACCTCAGAGGTCAGTATATGTGACCATTTTGTTTTTTGTCTTGGTGATGGTGTCAAATTTTTTATTTTTAATATGGTGATGGTTAATGTCCCTTAATTGTGGTTCTTTCAGAGAGTTTTTTGAAAATGAAGCAATTCTTCTTTTTCCAATGTCTAGTAATACTTTTCAGTAAGTATTAGAGAACCTGCTAGTCATTTAGAGCAGCGTTTTTTCCTAACTTTCCTCAGAAAAATTGGGGGGGGGGGGGGGGCTGGGGGGAGCGCATTTGCTTTTTGATCAATCTCTCTTCATCGGTCGATTATCCGAAGCAAAATTCTATTCCTGGTTCTGTTTTCAGACACAATTTCAGATGTTTTAAATCTCTTGAAATTTCAAAGAGCTAGTCTCTTCGAGGGTGTGCTAGTTTTCAGGACCTTGCCTCCCTCCCGCCAAATTTACTTTCAAATTCTGGCTTTTATCAAGAGTGTTAGGGAGGTAAGTATGTTCTCATGGTGTGAAATAAGAAAATTTACCAAATTTGTTTTTCACGAATGAGATGACATATTTACCTCCCTAACAGGATCCCGGCCTCTCCACCCCACGGAGGCCTGGTCCTTTGAATAGTTGCTTCTATGTCAGCCAATATTTAGTAACGGAAGTACCCGTATGCGCATGCGCAGTAGGTGGCGTCTGTCATTTGCATGACTGTGTACATCCACCTGCCCATTAGGGGCACCTAACTTTTTATAATTCTGAATATTATTGAACTTAGAGCCGGTATACTAGTATATTGAGAGAGTTAGGGAGATAGGTATGTCATCTCACTCGTGAAAAAGAAATTTGGTAAATTTTCTTAATTGTAACAAAATGGTGAATTTCACAGTTTATTAATAGCATCTCCATATAATCAAGCTAGTTTGTTAAGGACATGACTACAACGTGTATTGGGAATGGAGGATTCCAGTTTCACAGCCAGTCATATGATGTCATAATCAACTACGTGACATGAAGGATGATGTCATAATCAAGTATGTCATGAATTATGTAGCTCAGTTCATCACGAGTGCATAATTGATGATTGACTAAGCATTGTTGTGCGAATTGTATGTCTTTAATATTTAATAAACATGCTGTTGAATAGTTTGAAGCTAATTTGACTGGGCGCTGTTGCTGCCATAGGCAGCAACAGCACCCAGTTAAATTAGTTTCAAAATATTCATCAGCTTACCTGTATAATTTTTGGGAATTTGAGATTCATGGAGTGAAGGGATCGAGCAAAGCATGGGTGGCGCTTAGTTAAAGATGGGCGGGGTGTAGCTAAAACTGGATTCCTTTATTGTGGTACATTAGTTCAATTTCACGTCGTATAGCAGTATATTTACTCTTGCTATGTGCAGTACAGTTCAGAAATAACTTAAATGTTTCCAAAACAAAAGCAGATTTACTGAGTATTTGGAACTTAATTTGATTGGAAGCTATTAATGCCTAAGGCAGCAATGGCTTCGTCGCAAATTACGTCCAACATATTTAACAGAACATATCTTAAGTTGTGTTCAAAATTAACATGTTTCCGTTGTTGTTTTTGAAGCTTTGTCTTATATATGAGCTGTACTGTAATGAATATCAAAATAAAATATACATCCCTATGTGAGCCTGTGGTCTGTACACTCATGTAACTTACTCGCTACATAGAAATTGTGTTAAATAATTTCCCAATAATTATTACTAATTTGTGCAATCTTATTTTAGGTTCAATGAATTTGACGCATATGGCGGTTCAAGTGGATCGATTGACTGCTCTGATCGACAGATTTGAAAATGTGGTACGGCTGATTTTATAGGACCATATGTGTATGTGTAATATATACATTTAACTATGCGCATTGCCATCTGTGCTGTAGTACTCTTCCCCCCCCCCCCCCCCCCCCACACACACACACACAGGGTACCATAGGGTGGAGCTTAACTAGAAATGGATCTTTCTATTTTAGCATCTCAGCCAAATGTCGTCCTGCACAATGCATTCCAAGGATTGTAAATTTGCCGTCACTACATGTAGTTTATCTGCAGTAAGGAGCATATTCCACTTGGAGAGATTGTTTTTCACAACACGTTGGCGTTGCAATTCTCTATGGCTCCAGATAACCAACTTGCAGCAAAAAGGATACGTTTTGAAACTAAAAGGTCACGGATGGAGAAATTAATTTCTTACGAGAATTATAATGTGTCATACAGGAGTTTGGCAATTTTTCGTGTGGAGTTAAAACACAAAGTTCAATCGAAATAAATCCAAGTAAAACGCCATTATATTATTAGCAATGCATTCCATAATGCAGACAGACGATTGGTCATCAGTATATATTTTTGGCGTGGGTTCTCATATTGCGCTAATCCAGTTTTATGTATGGATATTTTAAGTATACAAGTCATGTATCTAATCAATGCGAAATATCTTTTCAGGTGAATTTTGATGGCATCACAGATGAAGAGTTTAATGTGGAGTTTGATGATCTGGTAAGCAATATTTCATCAATGTTGGTGAAATGTGTGTTTGCTAAGCATGGTTAAAATTTTACCATTAATCCTGGGATCTTCAAGCCTTTTCTATATACAAGTCTGTGACATGAGGACTAAAGTATCTATACACAAGTCTGTGACATGAGGACTAAAGTATCGATATACAAATCTGTGACATGAGGACTAAAGTATCTATACACAAGTCTGTGACATGAGGACTAAAGTATCTATATACAAGTCTGTGACATGAGGACTAAAGTATCTATGCACAAGTCTGTGACATGAGGACTAAAGTATCTATATACAAATCTGTGACATGAGGACTAAAGATCTATACACAAGTCTGTGACATGAGGACTAAAGTATCTATATACAAGTCTGTGACATGAGGACTAAAGTATCTATATACAAGTCTGTGACATGAGGACTAAAGTATCTATATACAAGTCTGTGACATGAGGACTAAAGTATCTATATACAAGTCTGTGACATGAGGACTAAAGTATCTATATACAAGTCTGTGACATGAGGACTAAAGTATCTATATACAAGTCTGTGACATGAGGACTAAAGTATCTATATACAAATCTGTGACATGAGGACTAAAGTATCTTACACAAGTCTGTGACATTAGGACTAAGGTATCTATATACAAATCTGTGACATGAGGACTAAAGTATCTATATACAAGTCTGTGACATGAGGACTAAAGTATCTATATACAAGTCTGTGACATGAGGACTAAAGTATCTATATACAAGTCTGTAACATGAGGACTAAAGTATCTATATACAAATCTGTGAGATGAGGACTAAAGTATCTATACACAAGTCTGTAACATGAGGACTAAAGTATCTATATACAAATCTGTGAGATGAGGACTAAAGTATCTATGCACAAGTCTGTGACATGAGGACTAAAGTATCTATATACAAGTCTGTGACTAAAGTTTCTATTTTGAAAACAATTTTTCTGAAAGCTGTTGCTTTAATCCTTTAACACTCGAATTTGTTCAAGAAAATTTCAATTTTTTCATAGAAAATGTCCATTTGCAGACCAAGTCAATTTTTGAAAATTTACTACTGGAATGACTGGCTCGGTTCGTGAGGCAGTCAATCCAGTGGTAAATTTTCAAAATGAGTCTGCAAATGGACATTTCCGAAGACGACTTCAGAAGCTGTTTTGGGCTGATATGAGTGTTAAAGAGTTTCTATCCGTGTTTGGAGCAAAATCAGAGTTATTGAAAGATGTCTTAAACCCTTAAATCGCCAACTCTCTGAAAAATCATATTCTTTTCGATATAAAATGCATTCTGTTGAATATTTTGAAATTAATTTAACGTGATGTTTGCAGCCTAAAGCAGCAATGGCTTCCAGTCAAATTAATTTCAAAATATTCAACAGTTTTCTTTTATGGTTGGCTTGTAAATGAGATACCGGGAATTTATCAATGAAAGTGTTAACAACAAGAAGCACTCCATGCTCACATTTACTCCTGCGTCTAGGGACCCGGGTAAAATGGATTTGCTGATTACTTTATCAACCGGTTGGTGTAATCATTTTGAAAACTGATTGTTGAATCTAAAATTTGTTAACCATTTATTGGTCAGGCCGATTAAAACATCTTCAATAAAGTGATCTTGAGAAATGTCAATTTGTAGGGCAGGTGAAGACTGTTTTTGAAAATTTATCACTGGAATGACTGGCTTTTTATGGAGCCAGTCATTCTAGTGATAAATTCTCAAAAACAATCTTCACTTTTATTTAATATCCATTTGCAAGCCAACAGAAGACTATTTTTGAAAATGCAGTTTTAGCTATGCCCCACCCATCTCCAGGTAAGCTCCACCCACACTTTGCCTGTGTTGGGATCAATCGATCCCTGCAGTCCCTGAATCTCAATTTCTATAAAACTACAGGTAAGCTGTTGAATATTTTTAAAACTAATTTGACTGGGTGCCCTGTCAAATTAGTTTCAAAATATTCAACGGAATGTTTATTAAATAGAAGACATACAATTCGTACAATGGCTTGGACTATTAAGCATTTATGACTTAATCACGTCATTCATAATGTAATTGATTATGACATCAGCCTACATATGACGTAGTTGCTTATGACATATGTGATTGATCATTAAACTGAATTCATCCGTTTTGTGATAGTTAATAACTTATGCAAGTAATATGCATATTTTTGTTCAGGTAGTATTAGTGCAGAGAGGTCATCGTGTAAAGCCGGATCAAGAGGATAGGTTTCGTGACAGTCTAAGAATCTACCAACATGTCGCGAAAAAGTCTCACGGCTGTCTACAGTAAGAGTATAGTACATTTTATCCTTTGTTACAGTACACCTCAAATAAATTAAAATGTTTCCCACCCCAAAACAGAAACATCTTTTAGTTAGTACAATTTTGAATATAATGTAGGAAATTCTCTGTTGAATATTTTGAACATTATGGGGGAATCCTGGTTTAGCTATGTCCTGCTCATCTTTAGCTAAGCTCCACCCACGTTTTACTGATGTTGGGATCGATCGATCGATCCATGTACTCCCTGAATATCAATTTCCAGAAAAACTATACATGTCTGGTAAGCTGCTGAATAGTTTGACTTTAATTTGACTGGGTGAGCGTCCAGTCAAATTAGTTTCAAAATATTCAACAGACTGTTTATTAAACACTAAAGACATACAATTCGTATAAATTGACAGACTATTAAGTGTTTATAATGGACTAAATCGAGTTATTCAGAATGTAATTGATTATGACGTTAGCCTACATGAGACGTGGATTATAATATCAGGCCATCCATAAAAAAGATTTTGTTTCCTGCAAACCGGGTGGCGAAAAAAGATTTCAGTAGGGAGGAGGAAATTAATTTTTTTTTCAATTATTAATTTACTTTAAAAATATCATAAATATTTGTTTTCCAGATATTTGAATAGATATCCATTGAATATTGTTCTAATTTCCAAATTTGTCATGTTTTTCACATCACAATTAGCAAAAGGGATTCACAGTGCATACAAATGGCATTAAAACATTGTAATTTGTATAGTTTGACAAATGTATGCATGTTTTAACATTTATGCTGGGTATAAAAAAAATTATTTTATTCCCGGCCGGGTGAAAACAAAGAAGAGTCACCCAGGAGGTTTACAGGAAACGAAACTATTTGTTATTTTGGCCTCATAGGATTGATAGATAAACTGGATTCCTCTACTATGTTCAAAATATTCAACGGTACATTTCATTTTGTTTTCGAAATATTCTAAGTTATGTAAACAAACCTCTGCTCTTTTAGTATTAATGATTTAACCATTTAACACACATATCAGCCAAAACGGCTTCTGCAATGGTCTTGAGAAATGTCCATTTGCAGACCAAGATAAGACTGTTTTTGAAAATTTACCACTGGAACGACTTGCTCGATAACTGAGCCAGTCATTCCAGTGGTAAATTTTCAAAAATAGTCTTCTCGTGGTCTGCAAATGGACATTTTCTATTAGAAAATTGAAGTTTTCTTGAACAAATCCAAGGGTTAAAGGGTTAACCCTTCAAATCTCAAGACTAATTTGACTGAAACCTTAAGCAGCAGCAGCGCCAAAGCAAATTAGATTCAAAATAAACAACATGGTATTCCTTATATCATTTAACCCCTTAACACTCATATCAACCAATAACGGCATCGACAGTGCTCTTAAAATATGTCCATTTGCAGTCCATGAGAAGACTATTTTTGAAAATTTATCACTGGAATGACTGGCTCGGTTAACGAGCCAGTCATTCCAGTGATAAGTTTTCAAAAATAGTCTTCTCTTGGTCAGCAAATTGACCTTTTCTATGCGAAAATTTACATTTTTTGGAATAAATTCGAGGGTTAAATGGTTAAGCTGTAAACTGTTAAATCTATTAATTATACGCTAGGATAATATGAGTGAAGTATTTTCATTGGCTGTTAAGCTTTGTGAGATTTCTAAACTAACAGACAAATGTGATGCCTTTCTGATATGAAACTAGTGCGACGAGCTATAGCTTAGGCAGCCTTGTCACTTGCCAGAAATGTAAAAGATTTGACAGACTGACAGACAGAAATGTATCTTTAATTCAACTTCATAACTAAAATTGTTTTTATTGATTTATATGTAGTGAAATCATTATTATGTTAAAGGTTTATTTCATTTCATTACATTGAGATACACAATTTAAGCCTCTAAAAGTATACAATCACCAATTTTATCTGCTCACATAAGCGGGGTCGTATTATGTTATGGCGCTCACTGTCCGTCCATCAGTCCATCCGACCGTCTTGCCAGGCGTCCGTCCATGTGTCTGTTCTGTCCGTCTGATTTTGTCCGGAGCAGATCTCGGAAGAGTTTTAAACCTACACTCACAATTTTTTTTCAGCAGATGTGTTAGGAATAGACAAAGCTCAGTGATTTTGTTTCAGCAGATGTGTTAGGAATAGACAAAGCTCAGTGATTTTGTTTCAGCAGATGTGTTAGGAATAGACAAAGCTCAGTGATTTTGTTTCAGCAGATGTGTTAGGAATAGACAAAGCTCAGTGATTTTGTTTCAGCAGATGTGTTAGGAATAGACAAAGCTCAGTGATTTTGTTTCGGCAAAATCTGCCCATATTTGCCCGGTTAATCTTCCCTGAAAAGTTAAAATTCATCAAAATCTTCTTGTCCGAGCCATATCTGGAAGAGTCTTGAACCTACACTCACAATATTTATTTCAGCAGATGTGTTAGGGATGGACGAAGTGTCATGATTTTGTTTCAGCAAAATCCGCCTATATTCGCCAGAGTTATCTCCCAGGAAAAGCTGAAATTTTCTTGTCCGAGCCATATCTCGAAGAGTCTTGAACATACACTCACAATTTTTCACGAGAGTTATCTCCCTTGAAAAGCTAAAAATGTTTTAGAGATAAACGAAGCGTCATCTATCAAAGACAAACTGTTCACATTTAGCATTCCTCAAACAAGTATGCCTGCGGGCGTATGTCTAAAACTCTTGTTTGTTTTCAGACATTCTGATGTGACTGCGCCTTTAACAGTGTAAAACTCATTCTAAATAAGAATTATTTATTACTGTACAGATACATATAAAAATATTAAGATTATAATAATGGGTGAGACAGTGTTGTCTCCCTTAGGTTTATACACTATTCTTCTCCGATTCTTGTGTAAAAGTGACTTGAGTTCAATAAAGAGAATCTTGCAGCATTGATTTAATATTTAAATGAATTATGAAAGCTTGAAAACCAGGATACGGTTTGACTGGCTATCATTGACTAGATCCCATTGCTCATCAAAGTATGAGATTCTGTTACTGAGGAAAGGCTTAACCGAGACTGGTACCCAGCGTCAAATGATCTATTGGTAATCCAATGGAGGAATCAGGTAGCAACTAACCTAGCGTAGCAGTTAAATATCCAGCATTTCTCTAGCCACATACGAATGCACATGTTCTGTAATCAAACTTGCTATTTTTCACCAGGCGAACTTGACCCAGTCTGACTGTCCTAGTGCTTATGCACTCCCTGTCTCTTCTCAGTAGTAATTCACCTTTCCAGAGTATCCACCCATCATATGACATCATAATGAACTGCGTGATGTGTACAATGACATCATAATGAATGACGGCATGAATGACGTCGATAAGTACATCACGAACGCATATTTGAAGACGGTCTATGCGTTGTTGTACAAATTGTTTGCTTTTACTATTTAATAAATATTCTGTGAATATTTTGAAACCAATTTGACTGGGTACTGTTGCTGCCATAGGCAGCAACAGCACCCAGTCAAATTAGTTACAAAATATTCAACAGCTTCCCTGTATAGTTTTCCGGAAATTGATGGTTAGGGCATTTGGGGATCGATCAATCCCAACACGGCGAGGTGTGGGTGGAGCTTAGCTAGTGATGGAAAATGGAAAGGTCCATTCTCTTGCTTACCTGTAGCCTTAGTCACTTACCGCTAGCACATTTATCCAATCTGTTGATGGACACATGTGTATTCTGTAATGTTGGTTTTCAGCATAAGTGTGCGCTCTTACAGAGATTCGGGAAGACTATTATTGTATGAAGTATGGAATTCGGACAAGCACTACACTAGGTAATATTTCTCAAATGGCCGGTTCAACTTATTGTCAGTAAATATTCTCGCACAGATGCCAAATGGTTATTCGCTACAGTGTCTGTAATAGAGAAGTGGTGTATATTTTGAAAACACTGTTGATGAAATCTGTTGCCGTCATAGATATCAACAGATTACAGCAAGATTGTTTTTCAAAATTAACACCTGTTGTCATCTCAGTAATACTATTTTTTGAAAATTTATCAATGGAATGCCAGTGGTAAATTTTCAAAAATGCTCTCTTAGCCAGCAAATGGGCATTCACGAGGAAATAATTTAGATTTTCTTGACAAATTGTAGCCAGTAACCCTTTAGCACTCAAGTCCGCCAAAAACAGCTTCTGCAGTGGTTTTGAGAAATGTCCATTTGTAGACCGATAGAAGACTATTTTTAAAAGTTTGATAAACGAGACAGTCATTACCGTGGCAAATTTTCAAAATAGTCTTCTCTTGGTCTGCAAATTGACATTCTCTAGAAGAAAATTGAAATTTTCTTGAGCAAATTTGAGTGTTAAGGGCTAAATGGTTAATATAGGTGAAAGACTGACCAAATAAATAGTCACTCTAAAAGTTGAATCAAGTTATCCTAAAGAATAAACCCATGTACGTTTTCAAATCTTAATGTATTTCGATTTTTCTCTTGTTAACTCGTGTTAGATGATAGACTTGTTGGTGATAACCGTTTAACCCTTTAATGGTGAATATTGATCAAGAAGCTCAAAATATTTACTTATTGAATTCCCGTTTCCAGGCGAAGAGAAGACCATTTTTGAAAATTTATCACTGGAATGACCAGCTCGAGCCAGTATAATTGAGCCAGTATAATTGAGCCAGTATAATTGAGCCAGTATAATTGAGCCAGTCATTCCATCTGGAATGTTTTCCATTAATAGTTTTTTTATGACCTGTAAATGCCAAATGGACATCCCTCGAGTCCACTGAAGTTCTGGTCAGCTTGACCATTCACAGGTTAATGGTCAAGAAGTACATGAACACTTGCTTGCCAAGACAAGACAAGACTATTTTTTGACAATCTACCGGGAGTCTTGTTGTGGTCTGCAAATGGAATTTTTTTTCAAGACCGCTGTAAAAACTGCTTTTGGCGGGCTTAATCCATTAAACACTTGAATCTCGTCAAGAAAATTTAAATTTTCCCATAGAAAATCTTCATTTACAGACCAAGAGAAGACTATTTTTGAAAATTTACCACTAAAATGACTGGCTCGGGTGAAATTATAATTTATGAATTTCCATTCTTTTTTTCTACTGTGCTTATTTAAACCTTTAACTCTTAAATTTGTTCAAGAAAATTTCAAATTTTTAATTCAAAATGTGCATTTGCAGACCAAGAGAAGAGTATTTTTGAAAATTTACTACTGGAATGACTGGCTCGGTTATCGAGCCAGTCAATCCTGTGGTAACTTTTTCAAACATAGTCTTCTCTAGGTCTGCAAATGGACATTTCTCAAGACCACTGTAGAAGCCGTTTTTGGCGGACTTGAGGGTTAAAGAGTTAAGATTTTATGAATTTTCTCAAATAACTAAATTTGTATTTTTCTGTTTTAGACATCTTGAAAGCGACGCTTTGAAGAAATTTAAGCAAGACAATGAAACTTATCTGGAAGACGCCCCTGAGGAGAATACGTTATGCATCCCTGCTCACTGGTGGAAAAAAGAACACTAGGCTCAGCCAGAGTGCAATAGCTGTAGACAGATATGCATTAGCCACTCAATGGTCAAATTTGGTCCAAAAGATTAAAATTTTCTCATAGAAAATGTCCA
This sequence comes from Chaetoderma sp. LZ-2023a, assembly GCA_034401795.1. Lineage (NCBI taxonomy): Eukaryota > Metazoa > Mollusca > Caudofoveata > Chaetodermatida > Chaetodermatidae > Chaetoderma > Chaetoderma sp. LZ-2023a. The sequence goes on from CM067367.1 coordinate 4,094,766, forward strand.
TTTGCATTTCAAAAAAAGATTATATTTAAAAATTTACTAACTTGAATGACTGGCGCTGTTATCGAGCCAGTTATTACTGTGGTAAATTTTCAGAAACAGCCTTTTATTGGTCTGTAAATAGACATTTCTCGAGCACACCGCAGAAGTTGTTTTTGGCTTACTTTACCATTAAAGGGGTTAAACTGATCACAGATTATCGGCCGTGGAGATATGTACACGTCCTATGTAACTGCCAAGAAATGTACACTATGCAGGCTTGTATGGCGGGCATGAGGCGATGAGGTGTGGGGTTTTCAAATGATCCGCTTAAACATTAAACCCTCACATTTTTTCAAGAAAATTTCAATTTTCTCATAGAAAATGTCCATTTGCAGACCAAGAGAAGACTATTTTTGAAAATTTACCATTGGAATGACTGGCTCGGTTATCGAGCCAAGTCGTTCCAGTGGTAAATTTTCAAAAATAGTCTTCTCTTGGTCTGCAAATGGACATTTCTCAAGACCACTGCAGAAGACCTTTTTGGATGATATGAGTGTCAACGGGTTAAGTGTATTGCACTATTTGTGTATTTACTTCTCTACCAAGTCTGTATGGAACCTCCTTCACTGTATGCACCATATTGGTCTGATATATAATTGTTGTGCATCAATGTGAGATATAGTTGGCATAGGAAAATATCTCCTGTGGCCAAGCAGTTGATGGGGGTGGGGGATGTTTGGTCTTATAGTCTATGGTTGTTTTAATCATTAAATAATGGTTAAATCCTTTAACACTTTGATGTCAATATTCTATCAAAGAAATTGGTCTACCTTTTTTAGCAATTTTGACGGATGAAGTTGCTGTCACATCTTCCAGCAAATTTGTTGAAAAAATGAACATCATTTCATCTTTTAATTTAATTAAAAATTTTAACATCAGTCTAATGGTCGAGATCAGTCAAGAACAGCAAGAGATGTGCCTATTCAATGTCCCTTTGCAGGCCAAGAGAAGACTATTTTTGAAAATGTACAACTGGAATGACTGACTCGATTATCGAGCCAGTCATTCCACTGGTAAATTTTCAAAACCTGTGTTCTTGGCCTGCAAAGAGACATTTCTCAAGGCCACTGCAAAGGCTGGTTTTGGTCAGCGTGATCCTTAAATCTCTGCCATAGTTGTATAATAATAATATCTATAGACTATATATAAGATTTGATTTATGGAGCGAGAAAATGACAACCATTATTTGACCTCCTGCCTCGCTATATTCCTTGGTGTCTCTATGTATGTCATGCTCTGTTTTCAGTTATACATCAGGCCTTTGTTGCCTCAGTTGTATTCAAATGAAGATTATATTAACTCTTACCAGTCCCATGTCAGTAATCTGTCTTTTCCTGAACCAGCAGCAAACAAACTGGTGTACATAATTTGAAACGAGTTTGGTGGAAGACATTGCTGTTTAGCCCTTTAATGACTAAATTTGTTTAAAAAAATTAAACTATTTACTAATTGAATGCCCATTTGCAGGTCAAGAGAAGACTATTTTTGAAAACTTACCACTGGAATGGCTGGCTCGGTTATCGAGCCAGTCATTCCAGTTGTAAATTTTCAAAATATAGTTTTCTCTTTGCCTGCAAATGGACATTCCCCAGGACCACTAAACAGGCCGGTTTTGGCCGGCTTCGTCGTGATAGGGTTAAGACAATGACGTCTTCCACCAAAATTGTTTCCAGTTCATTGTCTAAATGAATTTGAAAAATTGAAATTTTGACGTTATAGTGATAAGAGTGATAAGAGTTAAAGAAAATGTAAGGTTGAGTTTTACTTTATTGAGTGAGTCTGGAAGTGCTGATATTTGGCTTCTTACGCATTGAAGGCTACCTACAGTACTGATTATGAAAATGACCCAAGAGAAGTGTATCTTTGAAAATTTACGACTGGAATAACTGGCTCAATTATTGCTTTCCCTCCACTCTCTGAATCTCAACTTCCAGAAAACTACAGGTAAGCTGTTGAATATTTTGAAAGTAATTTGACTGGTGCCCCCTATACATTTGTAGCAGCAACAGCATCCAACCAAATTAATTTCAAAATATTCAACCGGATCTTTATTAAATGGTAAAGACATACAATTTGTACAACTGACAGACCTTAAAAAGTTCATTACAGACTTAGCTATATCATTGTTTACGTATTTGATTTGACATTATCCTACATGTCATGTAATTGATTATGACGTCATTTACTTGAGTGACAGATTAAATTTGTCACGTACCCTTATTCCAACAACTCCCTCGGCAAGGCATAGATTTGACAGATAAAGAAAGTATATAAGCCATATTCAGTCCAACCCTGTTAAGATGCATAATGAGTGAATAGGATATTAAGTGATGTCTGTGACCTGTGTTTAACTTAACCCATTCACCGTCAAATCCCTGAAAAAGTAAATTCTTCACGATATAAAACTTATTCTGTTGGACATTTTGAAATTAATTTGACTGGAAGCCATTGCTGCCTATTGCTGCCTAAGGCAGCACGGGCCTCCAGTCAAATTAATTTCTAAATGTTCAACAGTTTTCCTGTATGGTTGCCTTGAGAATGAGATAGTGGGGAAATCATTGGTGAAAGGGTTAAGTCTGCAAAGACAATGTCACATGACCATGAACCAGCCTTCATGACATGTACAGGATGAGTGATTGATGTTCATGTAGAAGCCATCATATTTATTAGCATTAGGGGAAGAGTATTGCATTTGGGTCTGTCTGCCTGCCTGCCTACCTGCCTGCCTGCCTGCCTGTGTGCCTGCCTGCCTTCCTGTGATTGTGTATCCAGAGCTTATATCTAAAATCTTCTGATTAGATTTGCCTCAAATTTTTTAAACGAGAAAGGATTATTACCCTGAAAGAGGATTTCCAGAGTTTGGCCATGATCTGGATAACAAAGCCTCGATCTGGATTGTGGATCTAGATTGGATCAAATTCTGGATCTGTGGAACGACCAGTACACTTAGTCTCAAATTTTAGCCCAAGAAAGAGTGTGACCATACACTAGGATTCCATAATTTTGGTCATGATAAAAAAACGGCAAAACCCAAAAAATCTTTATAATACAACACAAAGGAGAGAGTGAAAGTTTGCAATCCTTGATCGCTCTTGTTTGTTATATTTTTTACCACAACTTCCTGTCAAATTTCAGTTAGTTTCAACATATTTACGAGCATACTTTATTGTTGCTGTGAAACTGATGTCAGGTTTGAATGGTTAAAATGAACGCATAGTTTTATACTATCTGGTTGTATTATTATACCAGCCTCACATGAGTCTTATCGTTGTTATTGTTCTGATTGAATTGTTAATTATTTAATGCTATTTGATACTAATTTAGAGCTATTTTTACAAAAATTAATTACTTAATATATATGCAGAAAGATATACTATGCTTGTGTTGACACTCCTACCGTAGTTTGTAAGGTTAGCATTTAGTTGTATTTAGTATGAAATATATATATATATATATATATATATATATATATATATATATATATATATATATATATATATATATATATATATATATGTATATTTAACCATGTGTAATATTTATGTTAAATTCTTGTCATTGGCAACAAGGATTTGGGGAGCAGATTCTATTTACGTGGTCACATGACATTATAGTGAACCTTAGGCAGGAATGGCTTCCAGTCATATTAATTTCAAAATATTTCACAGAATATGCTTTATTTTGTAAAGAATTTAGTGTATCAGAGATCTGCCATTGAAAGGGTTAACTGGGTTCAAAGGGTTAATAACTCACCATATTTTGGCCTCAAAAGATTAGTCCTTTAGCCCTTTAAAGGTCATATCAGCCAAATCCAGCCTCTGCTATGGTCTTGTGGAATGTCCATTTACAGGCCAAGAGAATACAATTTTCAAAAATGTACCACTGGAATGACTGGCTCGATAACCGAGCCAGTCATTCCAGTGTTAAATTTGTGAAAATCGTATTCTCTTGGCCTGTAAATTGAAATTCAATAAGAAAATATTTACATTTTTTGGACCAAATTTGGCCATCAAAGGGTTAACTCTTTCACCTATAAATTCTTGAAAAAAGTAATTTCTTTCCTATTTATAGCATATTTTGTTGAATATTTTGAAGGTAATATACTGGAAGCTGCCTAAGGCAGCGACAGCTTCCATTCATATTAATATATATATATATATATATATACACCTGTGCAAAAGTTAAGCACCAGCAAAAACAATAGAACGTAGAAACATGATGGTACAACTAGGCTGCCATACTTTTTGTCCCCGCGTTAGCTGACATAATTCCAAGTACGAAATGCACATGCATGCATGACTTCACGCCGCTTGATGTCCGTGCGTGGCGGGAAACAGCACACGTGTTCAGTTATGTAAAAGTCCAGTTTGAGGTGTAGAACATTACATACAGATTTAGGCGACAAGATTAGGAATTTTATGTTCATGACCGTGGTTTATTTGTACAGAGAGAATTAGCTCTTGATTGTGAACCGCTATGGCAAGACGAAGGTTAAGTGATCGTGTGAAATGGCAAATCATAGGCATGCATACCACTGGTATGTCATGCAGAGAGATTGGCAGACAGCTGAACATTAACCATACTGTAATCAGTCGTTTGATTGCAAAACATGGGCAAACTAACGAGGTGAAGGACAGGCCTAGATCTGGAAGACCGAAGAAGACTACTGCCCGTGATGATCGAGCCCTAGTACGCCTTGTTAGGAGATCTCCATTCACCAACAGCAGAGTGCTCAGCCAGCAATGGGAAACGCGCAATAGAGTGTCAATGTCTACCGTCAAAAGGAGACTGTATGCTGCTGGCATGAAAGCTAGGAGACCTGTCAGATGTCCTCTCCTCACTGCACACCACAAAGAGGAGCGTCTGAGGTGGTGCAACGAAAGAAGACACTGGAACATGAGATCCTGGAGACGGGTACACTGGTCCGATGAAAGTCGGTTCCTGCTTCATGCCACAGATGGTCGAACTCGTGTATGGAGGTCCAGACGCACGGCGTACGACCAACGTAACATCATGGAAGAAGTTCCATTTGGTGGAGGTTCCGTTATGATATGGGGGTGCAGCTCATTTGATTGTAAGCTGGATCTGTTGACTGTACCTGGAACACTAAATGGACAAAGATATCAAGATTCCATACTGGATACAGTTGTGGTCCCTCATTTTGTAAATCATGCACCTGGAACCCACCCTATATTCATGGATGACAACGCCCGACCACATCGTGCTAGAGCTGTGCATGAATACCTCCGCCAGAATGCCATCGAAACCCTACCATGGCCAGCAAGGAGCCCTGACATGAACCCTATTGAGCATATCTGGGACATTCTGGGAAACATGGTGAGAAGGAGGGATCCTCCTGTGCAGAACCTACAGGAATTAACAGATGTACTCCATCTTGAATGGCAACGAATACCACAATGGCGTATCAGTCGGTTGGTGACCAGCATGAGACGTCGTGTCCAGGCTGTCATCCAGGCACAAGGTGGATATACCCGGTATTAATAATGACAGTCTCAAACTCGTGCACAGATGTTAAACTTCGTTTTCAGACACCATTAATGACAATCTAGCCACGTGTGTCAACTGTAGGGCAATAGTTGTCAGTTGTGTCAACGTAACCATATTCAGGCCTCGTTTTCAAGTTCAAACAAAAACATACAGTGTTTCCCCACCATCATAATCAGCATTCCTCTAGTTGCATTATTACCTCTTGCACTAAGATGGATGGGTACATAAATGTTTATGCTATTGCTTTCTTCATAGCACATGAATATACCCTCGCATGTGCGTAAAAATAGGGTGGTGCTTAACATTTGCACAGGTGTATATATATATATATATATATATATATATGCTTTAAGAAAAGCAAGATTTGCTTAGTCAATGTCCATTTGCATACCAAGAGAAGACTATTTTTGAAAATTTACCACTGGAATAATTGGCTCGTTTACCGAGCCAGTCATTCCAGTGGTAAATTGTCAAAAATTGCCTTTTTTTAATGTATAAATGACATTGCTAAAGACCATTCATTCAAATATATTATTTAATTGATAGGGCATTTTCCAATTTGAACAACAGTCTCTTGTTACTGTAATGCTAGCATTGCGCCTTTAACACGGCATCATTCAACGGAAGGGTCCAATTTAAATAATGACACTGAGCTGTCAATACCGGTTGTGACCTCCGCGCGCATTAACCACCACTGTACATCGCTTTCTCATGCTTCGAATTAAGCACCTGATGTCACAAAGAGGAATCGCATCCCATTCCTGGAGCAGTGCAGCTTCCAGCTCCCGCACGTTGTGAAAATGTGGATGGTTCTCACGCACCATACGGCCAAGAATGTCCCACACATGTTCGATAGGAGACAGGTCCGGTGATCGCGCTGGCCAGTCCAACACGGGAACGTTGTTAGCCTCAAGGAAATCACTGGTGACCCTAGCTGAATGAGGATGGGCGTTGTCTTGCTGGAACATAAAGTCTGCATGATGCTGCATAAAAGGGATGACAACAGGGTGACAACTTCTTCACAGTAACGTTGAGCCGTTAAATTTCCGCGAATCACAATAAGATCTGTTTTGCCATTTGCATGGATTCCAGCCCACACCATGACACTGCCGCCACCGAATCTGTCATGCTGAATGATTTTGGCTGCATCATACCATTCTCCTAAACGTCGCCAAACCCGTTGCCTACCATCCGCCACATCCACACAAAACCTCGACTCATCACTGAACAAAAAAAACGTGGCTCCATTGTTGAGCACGCCATCACTGATGAGTTCTTGCCCATGCAAACCGATTCTCGATGTGACGCTCTGTAAGCGGAACAGAACAAGTGGACGACGGGCATGCAGTCCAGCATCATGGAGTCTGTTTCGCACAGTTTGTGCATGCACTGTAGTGCCGGTAGCGGTGTGCAAATTATGGGACAGCCGTCGTGATGATGTCACTAAGTAGCGGTCTTCTCGTGGTGTTGTTGCTCTCGGTCTGCCAGATCGTGGTCAGTCATTAACATGTCCAGTTTCCTGCTCACGTTGGCAGAGACGGGAAATGGTTGAGGCGTGAACATTAAAATGTCAAGCAACAGCGCGAACGCTCTGCCCAGCAGCGAGTCTTCCCATTGCGTCATGGTGCTGATTTTCGGGTAGCCCTGGGCGGCGGCCCATGTTCGGTAGGGTAAACCTTTAAGCGTTTTCTGTTAACGTTCGTTATCTGCTTTTGCAATATGGTGAATTTTTGCCTTCGCTACCCGCCAATGTGGGCCAGTGCATGAAATATGCATTTTCACATGCAGTAAGCGTGCGGCCGAGAAATGCAAGAAATGATTTGCATTTCTTCATGATCAGCGAGACATTACATTGACGAAACATGCCTGCAAATTTGGTTATAAATGGGCGCATAGTTTTAATACAACAAACCAAACTTCACTGTTGCTAAACTTTTTTGGCTCAGTATATATTAAAATATTAATCAGTCCGGTAATTTGTTTAATCTTAATTATTTATATATTTCATCTTTTTGTAAGATTTCCTACGCATTAATCAAATATACATATATCTATTTTTCTCAGGTGCTCACCGCCATACTATATTTCTTTAGATTTGTAACTTCCTTTATTGTACCTTATTAATAATAGTTATAATGTTATTAGAAATATTTTAGTCCTTGTAGTAATCTTGTAGTATATTTCTACATGCGAGGTTGTATCAAAACCATTCCTTCTCATTTATCCCCACATGGCTTGCTGCATTGAATGACATTACTGTTGGTCTTGATTAGCTACTGTGTTGTACATGTAATATGTGTTTGTATTCACGGCACAAAATTTATGATGACAATGATGTACCCGGGCAACCAGCTTGTCATGATTTATTGTCAATTTATCTATCAATTTGGATGAGCGCGAGAGCATACGTTTTTCCCTTGTGCAATTTGTGTCTTCCAGTGTTTGCATATGTGAGCATGCAGAAATGCACACAAGTCATCAATTTAAACTATAATGTGTCAGTTAATATTATTATAAGTACATAAATCATATGGCTATTTAGACTAATTGGGTCGACTTGAATAGGGTCGAAATTGGACTATATTAAAACGAAAACTGGTAACGGATTAATTATTTCACAAATATTGCTAATTGGACCAAAAAATTCTGGATAATTAACAGGATGTCTGGAAAGCTGGAAGCCTTAAAAAATCTGCATTTTTCGGATTAATCCTTTGAGATGGTTGCCCTGATGTAATGCGTTCTGCGGCTGCAGTAGTGATAAAACATCTTGCAGCTGCAACCAGTTATTCTTCTTATTTAGCCACTGTTTCTTATCCTCAGCCAGAGTCATTACCTCCTACAGGTTCTGATTGGTTCCCAGTGTACGCAGTCTGGCTTCATTCTGATTGGTACATAGCGTGTTCAACCCATACCACTCTGGTGTCAAAAGTTTAAATTTTCAAATTAAATTAAACGGTGAACTGGTGTTGCTTTACCCATGTTGGGATCTATCTGTCCCTGCACTCTGAATCTCAATTTCCAGAAAATTATACAGCTAAGCTGTTAAATATTTTGAAACTAATTTGACTGGGTGTTGTTTCTGCCATAGGCAGCAACAGCACCCAGTCAAATTAGTTGCAAAATATTCAACAGCATGCTTATTAAAGGAAAGGATCATATGCTCTTGAATGAAAGATTTATGTAATAATCAACCTATAGCCCAAGTAAACAACAAATAAATCAGAATAATTAGAAAAAAGCAGCTAAATACCATGTATGTCACTCTGGCGGGATCCAATTAGTTGTGCAGCTGAACCTATGCACTCTGGTGTATGCAGAGTGAATAAATAATACCCGCTATAGCCGGTCATATAACCTCAGTTATATTTGTGTTAAGCTGATTAGTGTTAGTGCTAACCCTACCTCCTGCAGGTATAATACTGTCTAGTTTTAAAACAATTTGACTGAAAGCCATTGTTTCCAGAGATGGGGGTTTACATTCGGTCACACAAATTTCAAAATCATATTGCAACCTCGGAAATCAGCAGTGTATTTTGAAATCATTTTGACTAAAACTGATTAATTCCACCACAAAAAGGGACTTAAATATAACGTTTTCAAAAGGATCAATGGTGAATTAGCAGTAGCAAGTTAATCGCTCTACATCGGCACCTATCGAGAATACTATTCATACCGCTTACAAAACTGTATTCAGGTGTGATTTCATTATATTCAGGTGAGTCTATGTGGTACACCTGCACACCCAGTTGACACGGAGGAGAGCGAAGCACCAGCGAAGTCACTAATTGGCTCCAAGTTAAGTGCTCCTAGATGTAGTAAATGCTCTTTCTCAAATAATCCTGATCCATTTCCATTCTTTACCGATGGTAGTTTATTTAATATTGTATGAAGTTACCAATAAACATCATTTGTTATTTCCCTTTTCCCTTCCTTTAAATAGTAAAGACATACAATTCATATAAGATATTTTTGTGAAAAGCTTGTAAGATGCTATGTTGTCCTGACGCTAACGGTTAGTGTCCGTTGAGTCTGTTTGCGCGCTCCTTTTATAGTAATCTTGTTAAGGGACATTAAGAACAAAAAAGACACACCAGTAGCCGTTCACTTTAATCTCCCTAACCACAACACCACTTCAGGCAACTACAGAATCATTGAGGTGTTCCATCGCGATCCTGATTCCCCGGAAGCAACGTCTATCCGTAAGGAACGCGAGAAATTCTGGATCCACCAGCTACATAGCATGGACCCAATTGTAATTAATCACCTGATTGGTGACAATCTCTACCTGAAAGTAGTATAATAAATACAATTCATATAACCTGACAGTCTATTAAGCTTTTATGAAGGACTAAATCATGGCACTCATGATGTAATTAAATATAATGTCAGCCTACATGTGACGTAGTTGATTACGACATCCTATGGTTGACCGATAAACTGGATTTCTCAATTAAAACCATTTATGAAGGTCATTACTTAGTTCTCAAGGCTGTGATATTTGTTATTTTGGCCATGGAAAGGCATGTACAAATCGTTGAACGCACAATGTGACATGAATACATCATATTATAGTCAATCACAGTACCTTCCTTATCTTGCAAGATTGGGCAAGAAAATTGAGACGTTTCTATAATGAATGTGGTAAATTTTCAAATAATTATCCTGTAAATCCACATTCTTCAAGGAAAACGCATAGACCAGTTTTGACCGGCTTGACTATTAGTAAGTTAAGTCCATATTCTGTGTTTATGAAATAATTTCATTATGAATAGTATCTTCTTCTTAATGAACAGTATCTGCTGATTAACTATGTGCCTGTTATTTTGATACATATGTATCAAGGTTTGTGATATTGCATAGAGTTTGTTTCTCATTACATCTGTGTTGTGGTGATTTTGCTGAAGCTAACTATAAGAATTTATGTCTTAGCCTATCTGGCTTGAAGCTTATGCCATGGTGACTTTCCATCCTCCACCTATCCATTGTCTGTTTCATTTAAGTGACTTCTCAATAAGGATTTCAAACAAATTTGTCAGGGATCCTTGTGTCATCCCAATTAACTGTTCTAAAGAAGGTGATTGGCCAATTTGTTCAGTAGCCATCTTAGATTTTGCGCTTTTTAAAAAAAGATTTTAAATATCAGAAATGGCTTGACTTAGTGATGGAAAACGTAAGAAACTTGATCTAGGTGAAGAACTGAACCATGTTGTTCAAAGGAACATGAATGTGTAAGTTGTCTGAATGACTTCATTTTCCGCCAACCGTTGCTTTTAAATTTATAGATCCCATTAATTGCTTTACTGATTTCATCCAAACCTGCCTGAAAGGTCCCGAGGGGGGTAGTTTTTCAGATCATTTATAAAGAAAATCGATTGGTAATTTTTGTGGTGACCATCTTATTATTTTGTAATTGTTTGTAGTCTGTCATCTTTTGCATTGAAACGTCTCTACTTATTAATCGCCTGGCAGAGTTTAATTGGATTTGAACTGAAGGACGCTATGGTGCTAGGGTATGTTTCAGAATTTCTATTCAGAAATTAGATTGGTAAATTTTTCATACAATCATGCAGGATTTTCAGACAATCATCATACGTCCAACTTTTGTTTAGCAATATATCTCCTCATTAATGGCTTGGCAAATTTTAAGCAAATTTAGTTGGACAGACCTTACTGTAGTATTCTTCTGAATATTCTATACAGGAAATATGATTGTTCAATTTCACACTGACCATCTTCGATTTTCAAGAAGAGTCCATGAAATTGTTTAAACGACTACCGGGACTTATTAATCACTGAGCTGATCTTAAACAAACTTGACTGGAATGACCCTAGTGGTAGGTTACTAAACTTCTTTAAAGATACCTGCTACTGAATTTTCTTTGTTGGTCATCTTGGACTTGGAATTTGCTTTGTCAATTTTTCCAATGGCTATCGTGGATTTCCAAAAATAGTCAAGAAATTGTTAAAAAAGACAACTTCCCATTAACTGCAAAGAGACAACAGACGTATCTGTAATCACACTAGCGTAGTAGTCATATTTAAATTTGATTGGTGGTTTTCTTTGGTTGCTAGGTTTGCAGGAAATCTTTTAAATCATTCACCCAATTATGGTTTTAAAGCTGACATTTATGTTTCTGCCCAAAAATTTGCAAAAAGTGTAAGGTTATACATGTAAAGCAAGACTTTTCTAATTGAAATGCAAATATTCCAGGTGAGTGATACAGACCCCTTGGGCCTCGTGTTATTATATTATTGTTACCGTTCATATTTAACCATTCAGATTCAAACCGGTTTGTGTGTTTGTGTCCAGAATGCTATTTATTGCACAGAATCACAGCGTGAAGCAAAAAAAAAACCCCACTATTATTTCATTCTCAAGGTCGTGAGATTTGGTTATTTTTCTCGTGGAAACTTATGGAAAAGTAAAGAATTTCCACAATACAAAATGAGCTCAGAAATAACTTATAATGTTTCCTAAACAAAATAAAATATATTGTTGAATCATTTGAACATAATTGGATTGGAAGACGTTGCTGTCCTCCAGTCCGATTCTGTTCAAATGATTCAACAGAACATATCAGAATGATACTAACTAAGATGTTTCCGTATTTGTTTTGTGAACATGTGAACTTATTTATGAGCTGTCCTGTAGAGCTGATATACCAGTAACACTATGAATACGCCACATTGCAATAACTAAGTTTCATCTCTCACTGTTATGTATCCATTTTATCACAATCCATTTATCATTGTATATCTTTTTGACTATTTTATAAAACATACCTGATATATCAAAGCAATAGTGTCACAATTATTTACTACATTATAGCCGCACATTGTAGAATCCTTGCTGAGTTAATCCTATTGTCCAGTAAAAAGGTTTTATTTCTAATTTAACTACGACTACTCAGTTTTCTGTGGGGAACTATCTAGTTGGACATAGATGTCACTGCAAATAATGAACTGTTTTGGGATGTGTTTAGGCGATCGGATATTAACCATTAAAGGGCCAAATTTTGTCAAGAAAATTATAATTTTCTCATAGAATATGTCAATGTGCAGACCAAGAGAAGGCTAATTTTGAAAATTTTACCACTGGAATGACTGGCTCGGGTTACCGAGCTAGTCATTCCAGTGGTAAATTTTCAAAAATAGTCTTCTTGGTTTACAAATGAATATTTTTAATACAATTACAGAGACCGTCTTTTGCCGTCTTAGGCATTAAGGGTTTAAATTCTGTCAACTGAAATATTTGTCAACAGACAATCTTACTGTCCACTTTGAAACTGATTGGTTTTCTCACATGTAAATGTGCAACCAGATAAGCGAGCCTTGCCCATCTTGTACTGGTTATCCTTGGCAAAGGAAAAGCCAGGGTCCTGATGGAACATAAATACCAAAATGTCTAAATCGCTCCAGTAATGGTTTTTAAATATTTAAGCTGATCGATGTTCTGCCCATAAGGAACTGAAGACGGTATTGTCTCCAGACCACATTTTGACATATGTCTTCAAAGAATACCACGCAACACTAAAGGAGATTCTAATGGCTGATTCTTGTACCTTGTGTAAGATACTATAGAGTATCACGATGTACAGATTTGATAGTAGCTTTCGTAGTAAATATGTGATCTCAAAATTTGGTCGAATGTACATAAATCTCAGAGTTACATGCACATGAAGATGCCAATAAGATGTACATTCCTCAAGAAGATGCCAATGAAATACATATACTAGATGGAAATAGCAGTTTAGATTGTAATACGGTTAAACAGTGCATGAAAATTGCAATGACTTGACTTGACTTTATGCAGATCTCTCAACTCTCACGCATTCAGCATGAGACACGCTTTTGGTTTCATTCTCACTCAACTACATGCCAAATTCACGCATCTGGTATAATCCTTATAATGCAGTATTTACTGTGAAATGGTGACCTGTGGATTCTCCAGAGTTGCATTCCATGTCTGATCTAGGAATTTCATAGCTCAATAGACCTTTCCAGTTTTTGCTAAGACCTGCCTATCTCTAGCTAAGTTCCACCCACACCTCGCTCATGTTGGGATTGATCGATCTCTGAATTCCCTGACTATCAGTTTCCAGAAAACTATACAGGTAAGCTATTGAATGTTTTAGAACTAATTTGACTGGCCGCTGTTGCTGCCTATGTCAGCAATAGCGTCCAGTAAAATTAGTTTCAAAATATGCTACAGCATTTCTATTATATAGTAGAGACATACAATTTGTACAACGTGTCAGACTATTAAGAGTTAGACGGGCCAAATAGAATAATTTATGATGTAATGATCATGACGTCATCGTACATGTCACTTAGTTATTATGACGTCAGATGATAGATGGATACTCTGGAAAGGTGAATTGCCTGAGTATCTGACAAGAAACTGTTTCTGGGTAATCATGACCTCCATAGTGCCATTTTGGAGCCCAAATATTTTAGGGAAATTGACTTGTTTGCATCTCGGAGCACTTCTCGGAGCATTTAATTTTACAATTTTTGGCACAGGACCCATGACATCCTATCTTAGGGAGGGATCCCCTCCCTCTCCATCCATCAAATCTCAGGCTTTCGGTTTTCAAATGTTTAACACTCTGTTGATGTGGTAGGGGTCTATACTGTAGCAAATTTTCAGGAGGGACGATGCTGTGCTGGCCATGGTGTGATGCTAGATTATTAAAGAATTCACACATTCTGGGTGTTGGCTTGTCGATCTTAGTGGTGCCACCCGGAGTTCTCTTAGGTGAAGTTAAAGCTGGGGGCCGAAAAGCTAACCCGGGTGGTGGAGCTATCACTCTCAACATGTGGACCAGTTTTGGCGTTATTGTCACTGCAGATGGTGAGGCTGTTGGGTGTGTGCATAGGTGTAAAAAAAAACCCCACTTGACCCCCCCCCCCAACCTCCCTTAATGTTGTTCCGTCTTCGTGGACGATCCGTCTCAACAGATCGCCCATCACACTAGACGGTTGTTCCATTTCATGACCAACATTGTCCCTGCCCCCAGAGGTTCCCATCTCGCTGTAGTCCATGCACCGCGCAAGCGCTTGACGTGACAAGTGTTCCGCTTGGCACGCTTGGGAGATCCACTGACTACACGCAGATGAAAAGTTCATACTGGTGGGTTAGATGGTGTACACCGATCTTGGCCGCCGTATGATCTTGGCCGCTAGTATACCGATCTTGGCCGCCTGGTCTATCTAGTATTCTATATATCTATGTTTTGTTTATACCTATGTTTGGGTGACGATATACCTTTCAGATATATCGATATACCTGTTGTTCCTATTTCTATCTTTTCTATCATCTGTTTCCTATGTTTCAGGTAATTGAATCTTGAATGGTTAACTGACGGCTAGCTGACGGCTTAACGTAATCCGGAAACATTGGCTGACGATTTTGAGCGATAAAGCCGATTGATACTAAAAGCCGGATCGGCGAAAACAACGGAATTTAAGTAGCAATGGCGAAACAAGTTTAGCGGTTAAAAAAGTAACTTTGTAGACTACATACATTCTGTGATCATTTAATTTTGTAAAGCCGTGTTTAAATTAAAAACCGTTTTGAAATATAAATGAATCCAATCCGTAAGAATACAATTTTTGAACCAAATATATTTTGTTGTATTTGTATCTTAAATCTTAGAATTCAGAAAGGTTTAGTTTATTTCCTATATTTCTTGACAAGATCGGACACGTATTCAATGTTCGAATCGAATTAATAATGTTCTAATCTGCAAGCGTTTCAGAAAATCGCTAAAAATGATGAAAGTAGGCTACTAATACGAAAAATTAAAATTTTTGATTTCGAATTTAAAATGGTTTAAGTCCAAAATATATGAAGAGAATTTATAAATTTGTAAATAAATTGTATCAGAAAATTTTGCTTTTTCTATGGTTAAGAGCTCGTTACAGAATAATCCATCTCTGGGACATACGCACGTGCTTGCGTCGTCCTTCTAGGTAACACGCGTTCTCATTGGTCAAGCGTTCTCATTGGCCCCAGTTGTATTCGACGTGTTTACGTAACTGTCTGTCCATGGGGTGTGTGACAATACGGCTTCCCGTAATTATAGAGCGCAATTATTCCACTTAACCACGGGTGTTGTTACAGCAGACAAGCCACAAAACAAGGTGTTGTCTTAAAGCAAAATTCTGATTTTATCTTATACTTGGCACCGAAACACAGCAATAACTTTCACCAACATTCTGCGGTGGTTGTAGTTACAACTCTTGCGCGCAGATGGTGGTTCTTACTTTATACATACTTGATACATTTTATTAATGGCTGCACCACAATCAGCGCTACCAACTCACAATCATAAATATCACTGACCCCAGCCTATAAAGACCACACTGAAGAAGTTGCCTGTAATGGTGGTTCTTATAACAGCATGAACTTTATTATCGAACCACGCACCTTTAAGATCCACAATCAGCTGTACCATCTTTAAAGCATGAGAAAGGGTTAAGTGGACCACTCGCGTGGTGGTTCTAAAAAACATTCATACAGTTTCATATATACAATATATATGATGTACATATTGACAGTATCTACAAAAATGAACACATTTTACTTAACAACTAAACAGCAGTCATTTCGATGTATCAATAATAAGGGAGATTACTCTGGATAGGTTTAGTGACAATCGAAATAAACTATCCAGATTTATCTCCCTTATTATTTTTTCATCAGACGCGCGGGGCTTCTAATATCTATGTTTTTAGTTTGAAAGTAACATCTGTTAACATTCTTTCCATCCCATATTTGTTCCCTAAGCAGCACAAGTGGATGATGATGCGTCTCCAACGCTAACAAACACGCATGTTGATCTGACAGATATTGTTAAATGTCATTGAAACCTGCCTATAAAGACCACCTTGCAGTTATTACCTTATTATATAATGGTGGTTCTCACATTAGGAATTTATGTTATCGAACCACTTGAGGATCAGACTCTAAATTTAGTTACTAACTTAAAATCACGCGAAGATTATTTTTGAAAAGTTTTCACTGGGATGACTGGCTCGAAAACAGGGCCAGCCATTCCAAAGAAAAAATTTCAAACAAGAAGCTCACGCGCTGTCTCCAACGCTAAAAAAACGCGTATGTTGATCTGGCAGTCACCTTGGAGAAGTTAGTACCTGTAATGGTGGTTCATACATTAGGAATTTATATTATTGAACCACTTGAGGATCCACAATCAGTTGCACCCACATTGCTTTTTTTGCTGATTATTTTTGAAAAATTTTCAACACTCGAGGGGTTAGCTTAGCGGTAACAAATTCGCGCGTAAAGCTATAGGAAATATGTGCCCATTGTGAATGGTTTGAATAATCCTTACATTTGCAAGGAATATTAATCGTTTGAAACTATGGAATAATAGACGAGGAGCATACGGTCTTTTGAAACAAAGAAAAGTCGAATTATGTTTGATCCAAATAAACCCAGAAATCACAAAAGCTTCATGAGGAATGTTTACAGATATAAAATCAGCACAAAATCTGGAAATATCAAAATCTTACTTGCTCTCGCAAATATTATTTTATTATTACACAAGTTTTACTTGAGTTATTCGTGATTTTCATCGTAAAGTTCGTTTAAATCGTTCTACCATGGTATTTCCGTGTATCATATGCAATTTGGAGGTGACAAGTCGGCAGCAGAGTCTGGAGTGTGATGGCTGTGCTAGATGGCAGCACCGAACGTGTGGTACTGGCATCACACAGGTAGAGTATCGTGCAGCGTGTCGGCGTGGTTACCTTGATTGGATGTGTGCCGGTTGCCAAGTTGATCCAGGTAAGATGCTCTCTCTCTCTCTCTCGCACGCACGCACGCACGTACGCACGCACTCACGCACGCACGCACGCACGCACGCACGCACACATTATTATCATCGTCATTGTCGTCACACATTATCTGTAGATATTATTATGTCTGGGTATCGCTATCGCAAAATATTAAACAGAATTCTCATAACATTGAATAAAAGGGTCTATGTTTCTGATATCCATGGATACTGTCAGACTCACGTGACTGACACACGCGTCAAGAACCTGTAACAAAGGAAAAAAATTATATAGAAACACTTATATAGATCACCGGTAATATGACATTAATCATTCACATAGTTCTCATGATTATTATACTCAATCTACATAAATTTCTAAATAATGTATCAATAATACCAAGATCGGTATACTTATACTTGCGGCCAAGATCGGCATACTAGCGGCCAAGATGGGTATACTTATACTTGCGGCCAAGATCGGTATACTAGCGGCCAAGATCATATGGCGGCCAAGATCGGTGGTGCCCGGTTAGATGACACTCAAGGTACACATTACGAAATAAGTGTTGAAAAAGGTTGAAATGCAGGTTAGATGTGCATGTGCTGAGGTGGTTAGAATGCAAAAGGTCAGGTTAGCAGCAAATTCCCAATGAGTTTAATAAAGACTGTGCCTAGTCTGCTAAGTCGAAAAGAAGAACAGAAATTCTTTTAAGAAAATGTTTTGCTACAAAGATACTGTCAAATTAGTTGAGCACTGGAGATTGTGCAAATATCTTAGTCTACCCACGAGATCCTCAGTTATCAAACAACTTGTCACACTCTAAGATTTTATCGGCTAAATAATTGAATAACTAGCTTATAAGCCCATACTTCAATGCTTATCCAGGGGTTAATTTAATCTGACTAACGTGTAGTGAAAAGTGCAATGTTGTATCGAAGTAATGTGTCGAAGTGATGTGCATCACACTTGGTATAAGTTGTAAATACAGTGTCAACTAAGTAGCCCTAAACATTAGCTAACTCAGTGACTAAGTTTGCATAAATAACCTGGCAACAGTTAACAATGCTCAGATTTTGTACCGTAACAATAGCGATTAAGCTCACTATCTGGCAACTATAACTATGGTTATTTCGGAAACATTGTGCTGGTAACAATCTGGTAACAACGCTCCAATTTAAATTCTATCCGGCTTAAATATTTGCTATGTTCGATTGATAATCAACAAATGTTAAGAAAGACCTGGGAAGCTATCTAGCAACAAACGTGAATTATGTCGGGCCTACAGTCCTAGAATAACCGGTTCAAGAAAAGAATCGTGTGCTGCTTATTGGACAAGCAATCAAGATGCTTTCACCTGAGTCATTCTATGAAAATATAAGTAAGCAGCTAAATTCTGAGACAACCGGTGAATAAGATCCATTATAAAAGCATAAGAAATATCTTGAAATCTGGTAGTTAGGAACGGAAAATCCTTGCTCACCTTTTTATTATACTTATCATATACTACCCTTATAGGCAAAATGCCTGTAAATAAAAATATTGAAAGGAGGGTGACCTCTAACTATCGGGCGAGTTTAGGTACTTAAGTGAATGACCCTGACCGTTGACCTATAAACGTGTCCGAATTTCTAAGCTGAATTTAGATAAATTGAACAGTTCGAAATCATGATGGAGAGCAAGTTTTGACTAAATCGATCAAGTAAAATTAAGGTTTAGACTACCTTGTGTTAAGGAAGACCCATTCTTTCCCTGTAACGAAACGCTTGGTTTAATGCGAAATCGGATTCGTCAATTTAGCTTCAGGGGCCGTTTTTGCCAAAAGGTTAAATCTAGAACGATTTGACTAATAATTTTAGATACAGTAATTAGATTACTTGCATCCCAAAACTGGAACGAAATCCAGTTTCATCTATCCTAGCCTAAACAGAGGGGAGTCCGGACTTACTAAGCACTTAATCGATTCCCGGTAATGCCTATAATCTCTTATTAGCTCACGGAATGGCCAAATATGATTAGGGACTAAGGGCCATCACGGGAAATTGATTCGCCAAAAAACATGGCCGGCGTGGGCCAATCAAAATGTAGCGTGTGGCGATCATATTGGATTTTTTTATTTGATGGATTTTGAGGCGGAAATTGGTTTTATTTATGGTTTTGATTATTCTGAGCTCCTATTTGCCACGTTCTAAACAGTCGGATAAACGGTTTGGCGGCCATCTTGGATCTTTTTCCTGTCAAAAACTCCCACACTAAAGCATTGGGAAATTTAAAATGCCTTCTCGAGAACCACAGGGCCGATTTCAATTATATTTGATAGGAACAACCTTTAGAGCATAGAGATTCAAGTTTGGTAAAAGGAAACTGAATGGCAAATTTGTCCGGCGGCCATCTTGAACTTTGGCTGATTTTTACAAACGTCTGAAAAGTTTCTCCGTAACCACTTCATCTAGGGCACGAGCTAAGCCAATTTCGTTCAAGAGAACTCGATTGACCAAATGATCTGGTGGCCATTTTGGATGACCTAGTTTTCGCAAAAACTGCTTCTCTAGAACCAGTGAAGTGAACAGGCCGAAATTGGGGAGATATGTTTAGAGACAAGAGTAATTAAAGTTTGTTCAAGGGAAGTTGATCCGTCAAAAACATGGCTGCCGTGGGTCAATCAAAATGTAGCGTGTTTGGCAGCCATATATGATTTTTTTATTCGATGGATTTTGAGACCGAAATTGGTTATATATATATATATATATATATATATATATATATATATATATATATATATATATATATATATATATATATATATATATATTGGGGTATTCTGATTTCATATTTGCCATTTTCGAATATATTTTGGGGTATTCTGATTTCATATTTGCCATTTTCGAAATGTCGGATAAACGGTTTGGCGCCCAACTTGGATCTTTTTCCTGCCAAAAACTCCCATGCTAAAGCAATGGGAAATTTAAAACGTCTTCTCGAGAACCACGGGCCCGACAAATTCATTCATTGTTCTTTAACATTACATAGCACTATATTCTGGAAAACTTGAACTACAATACGAAGAATATCTCATATCAACATGTTGAGAACATTTGTTTTAGGATTATATAAGCTGCCGATTTTCCCGATTTGCGTCCTGACCGCCCTAATTAATAGCATTTGGTTGTTATATATTGTTGCTGGCTCCAACAACTTACCTATATATCAGAGCTAGAATGATTCCAGAGGCATTCCCTAAATAGCCCAATGTGACAATCCAAATGTGTAGGTGGTGCACGAAACCCATTTCCTAGCCCTTTAAAAAAATAATTGGCTGCTGGCCTATTATTATAACAACAAGGCGTAAGGCACAGTCGCGCACGCTCAAATGTGTCCTTATTATAAATCAATAATAGACTCCCCATATTCATTGTCGCGACTCACAACAGGCAAATACAAAACGGTCTAGTTCACTGCCTTTACCATGTGTGCGCAGTCACGTAGACCTAATATCTACGTACGCCTAATAAAAAAGGGAAAGTGTTCACATTATTGACAAAAAGCTCCGGATAAAAGCAAGGTAGACCGAGGACGGAATTAATTTTATTTAAGCACATGCTCTAGACATTCAGAATGAAAAGGGTTAATGAGAATTGGATGCAACGTACCCAGGTAATATCTCTGTACAACAAGCGTTAGATAGATATGATAAAGCCCATGTTTAACAGATTAAACTAGATTTATGTTTGTGAAATTATGTTCAACGAAACTCATATTTCGAACGAAGCTTTCGAATGTATTAACGCAATATAATGTAGGTGTGTAGAAGACCAATGACGACACCGGATTTGAGAAAATGCGTGTTGTGCGCTCCACCAGCTTCTGTGGACCCGGTGTGCGGGATGCCTGAGGAATATGTGCAAGAAATTCTTAAGGAATTTGACATAATTTGGCTAAATGATTTGGAAAAGGACCCTTCCGTAGGCGTTCGAATCGAGGCGGCGTTAGTTCGAACGCCACATTTAGAGTCCAGAACTATGGTTGAGAGGAACATTGATCACCTACCAAATTTAAAAGTGATAGCATATCACAGTGTTGGGATGGAACATGCTAAAGATTCTCTGGAACTGTTCAAGACCAATGGTATAAAAGTGGCAAATACACCGAATGTGCTGGCCGATGCATGTGCTGATCTGGCTATGGGACTGATAATCACTGGAGCAAGGAACATAATTGAAGGTATTGTAGTCTTGCATTGTCACATCCCTCATCAACTATCACCGCTTAACCATGTCGTCATATCGACTATCTCCAGGGCTCGAAAATTATAAAAAGATTTTGTTGCCCCGCAGGGGCAAGTATGTAATTTAAATTAGTTTGCCCGACTGTACTTGGTACTCGGTAACCGGGCCAGTCATTACAGTGGTAAAATTTCAAAAACAGTTCTCTTGGTCTGCAAATGGACATTTTCTATGAGAAAATTAAAATTTTCTTGAACAAATTTGGGCGTAAAAGGGTTAATACTAAATAAAATAACTACTCAACATGAGTACATATACAGGACCTGAAAATAATCAATTATCTAGGTTGTCTCCCAGGGCAACCAATGTGTTAAAATGTGCTTGCCCTGCAGTAAAACGTGGTTGCCCCGGACCGCTGGAACGTGTAATTTTCGTGGCCTGATTGATCTCTGCGGGGTATGATAATAAATATCAACAACACCAAAACCACAACTACAGCCAGCAGGATCACAACACTGCGCAACCAAAAATCATAGCAATTATTGTGGTGAATTTTGTGGCGGTGTTCATGATGATGGTAGCAGTCACCATGTCGACCGCCACCACTCACCATCACCAATAACAACATCACCATGCAACACGCCAACATCAACAGTTATTACCATAGGCGTAGGAACATGGGGATTGGCAAGGGTGGGTGGGGAGGGGTAACATGGGGATGGGAAAGGGGGTGGGTGTGTGTGTTGCGATAGCCCTTAGGTTTTGCCTATCCCGTAACGTATCCCTATAGTGTCCCCTAAGTTTTGGCACCACCCATACTTCACGCACCCCCCAGGTCCAAGTACGTTCATACACCCATGATTAGCTGTGGTACCACTATCATATACGCCACTGCCACCATTCATCGTCTCGAGCGAGCACCGTCACAACAACTGACCCTGCCACAATTATTATCACCACTACGAGAGCTACCCCTGCCACAATTATTATCGCCACGGCGAGCGCTACCCCTGCTACTATTATTATCACCACTACGAGAGCTACCCCTACAACAATTATTATCACAATGGCGAGCGCTACCCCTGCCACAATTATTATCACCACTACGAGAGCTGCCCCTGCTACAATTATTATCACAATGGCGACCACTACCCCTATCACAATTATTATCACAACGGTAAGCGCTACCCCTGCCACAATTATTATCACAACGGCAAGAGCTACCCCTGCCTCAATTATTATCACAATGGCGAGCGCTACCCCCCCCCCCCCCCCCCCCCCCCCATCAACCGAGTAGCGCATGCCAACAATTCACTAGCAATGCGCTTAATTTCGCGTACCGCTGCCACGCGCGTACGTGTGGCTGCCCATCGCGAGCTAAGCTCCACCCACACCTCACTCAAGTTGGGATAGATCGATCCATACACTCTGACCATCAATTCCCAGAAAACTCTACATATAAGCTACTGAATATTTTGAAACTTATTTGACTGGCTGCTGTTGCTGCCTATGGATTTTTGCCAAGTCAAATTATTTTCAAAATATTCAACAGCATGTTTATTAAATGGTAAAGACACATAATTCGTACAACCTGGCGAACTATTAAACGCTTAAGATGGACTAAATCGAGCCATGCGTGACGTAATTAATCATGACGTCAGCATACACGTCACGTAGTTGATTATGACCTCATATGATTGACTGAGAAACTGGATTCAAGAATTAACAACCTAGCCAATATATATCGAGGTAGGAGTGAATTCAGAATGGTGTAGAACTAATTTTGCATCAATTTGGAAACGTTGACAATGTGAACATCAAATAAGCAATTTGAATACACGCATACACGCACCCATACACGCACACACACACACACGCACCCACACACGCGCACACACGTGCACGCACACATACTCGCGCACACACGTGCGCAGACACGCGCACACACATGCACACGCGCACACACACAAGCACGCACGCGCGCGCGCGCACGCACGCACGCGCGCGCGCGCACGCACGCACGCGCGCGCGCGCACGCACGCTAATGCGCAAACCGACATCACAAGAATTCACAAGAATTCAACAGAAACCACAAAGGCCAGGCATTGGGAACTAGCAAATAAACGCCTTAAATATTACAACACACACACACACACACACACACGAGAGAGAGAGCGTGTCTAAAAACGACTGTTCGTTAAAACGCATTATGCGCATGCGCACGCCGGGACGCTGTTTATATGGAGCGTGTAGTTGTGACCTAGATAGGATGGCGCTTTTAGTGTACCGAACTGGTACTCTGTAATCTTTATTGATTGTCTGTTCCCATTTAAATCTGGCATTAATCAAGACCAGAATCCGACGGGCTTTCCCAATCTGTAAACCATTTCAAAATCGGTTAAGAAATGGCTGAGTTATCCAGGAAAAACTTCTTGATTATCTTCAAAATATTGCCGTTACGTCATAACCACGTGGACGTAAAGCTTCTAGAATGTTCTAGAACGTTCGACGACGCTATTATTAGCAATGCGCTGATTGGCTGTTGCTCGAATGATGATTGGATGAAGCCTGCCCCTGTGACGTCACAGAGTATAAAAGGAGAAGCGATCCAGTGATCGAGAGCATCCTCGGCCAGGGGCCGAACAGGTTGAATCTGTACTAGCTACGATCGACAGATATTACGCATATGACTTCAGTTTCCGTCGCCTTTCCGTAGCTACCAGTAGCCAACCCACCGCAATAAAGGCAATTTTCTAACTCCCCATCTGTGGGAGTAATTTGGAACATTTGTAAATCGTTCACGAATACTACATCTACATTCGGAACACAAACTTGCGGTGAGGCCTTTGCGGCCTGAATATGTGAGTCTACAGATGTAGAGGCAGGATGTTCTTTGATGGATGACTCGCCGGATCTGCCGGCCACGCCTCAAGCAACGATGCACCAATCGTGTAGATTCTTTCGACTTTCGCCCATAGCAAGTAAACTCTGCCCTGTGCGTCTTCAGAGCTGGTTGACGTACCCAGCACCGTGAAGCTTTGTTTTGTATCTTCATTTGCTTCTTTCAACCCCCGCTAGTGATCGGGTTGTTTACACCTTCCATCCGTGCCATCGGTGTATGGGAACTTTCTTCACCACGTAGTGCTATCGTTTGTTTTGCTGACTCGTTAGACATTCTATTAGGCCTACAGCATTAAATGATGTCCTTCCCCTGCCATGAACGTTCTTACGGGACTCTTGTTTGCGGAAAACAGCTTACGGGAACCAACCTGCAGGAACCAGCCTGCGGGAACTTTCCAGCTTCTGGAGAGCACATCATCTCACGGCGACTACGGATTGACGTGTCGATTTCAGTGACACAGTAGCCTAACTTGGGAATGACTACCAAGTATTCAAGTAACAATACTTCACGTTTAATTATTTCTCTATATAGGTTTTGTTAATTATCTCGTATCCGTATTAACAGTTCCGATGACTAAAAGAACCGTGACGGTCTTAGGACCAATAGTTATAATTTCTGTATTTGTTAATAGTTATTATCATTTTCTTCAATGTGCTGCTAACCGCACTATAGTAGGATCCGGTGACTTGTTTTGCTTAAGTTATAGAAAATATAGGACTGCAGTGCACGTAGGAAACACTATACAGCGACATTTATAGCATTTTCTTCCGCCACCAACAATTTTTCACTGAGGTCGCTGTCCGTGCTATAACTCTGTTTAGCCCGGCATGCTACCGACTAAACCTTTTCTATTCAGCTCGATAGGATAGGTTAAAAATGATTAGGGACAATTTCTTCATTACATACTGTGTAATACACGCTTCTCTTCCGGCAGTGCGATAATCTAGCCCTGCACTCCGGTAAGACTCATAACTCCAAGATTTTGACTCTTCATATTCCTCTTAGCCTTATGGCTTCTTAATTGTTTGGATGTTCCTATCCGCACCATGGGCTGATCCGACTCTGGGAAACTATTGGGGTTTCTGAGCGGTGATGGCTAGGGTGCGGTATCACATACACCTCCCCGTGTATCTTCGGATACTTAGTAATTAGCACTTTAAGCCAATGTAGGCAAGCACTGCGAAAACACATGTATTAATTATTATTTTATTTACTGACAATCCTCCCGCACCGCAGTGCAAAACTTGCAACTTGTACATACACCTAGCGACAGGTTAAACGGTTAGTTCCATAGGACCCGATAACGGGCGAGATACGTATTCTCACCAAATTCTGTTAAAATGTCTGGGCATGATATTTAGATCTGCCACGCCCTTATGGGAAGGACATTTACGGTGTGCATTCGTCTCTCTTACCCCCACCATAACGATAGGAGATATGGCCTAATAATGCTTTTGTGAAATGTAAACCATGCCTTGTAATGTTTCATGTGGTTACAAAGCGGAATGTCCGGATTCTCACCCAGTTCGGAAATCCCACTAAGTAACATGTATGAGCGCTGTCTACAGTATTGATGTCCTCAGGCATCTGTTCTCCGTGACAGCCGTGTCTAATAGCTAGGTAGATATCAGCCAGTTGCGGCCTAAACTAATTCTTGTTCTGAAAACAATTAAAAAGGAATTAAGCAAAGCAGAATGCCCGCAGAAATAAAGCGACAACTACTAACTCATCATATTAGGAATAACATAAAACGGTGATGAAGGAATCCATCGGGAATCTTCCGTTCCGTCTTCACATAAAACAGTACGCACCCCTATAGTCATAATCTCACTAGATATGGTCTTTTCTTTCTACAGCATTTTTGTTTGGAATATTAGAAGGGCCCATTTTTGCCTACTATTCTTCTCCCGCTTTAAGCCATGGCGATACCTTCCCGAGAAGGAGGCCAACGCGAGGCACTTGCCTCTCGCAAGGATTCAGCGGCGATGGTCCACGCCAGGATAATACTCCTCACCCAAACTAGCACTAGGAGTAGTTCCCGCATGAGGCACATCCCTTTTTCAGATAGCCTTCTTCCTTTCAGCTTAGAGATATAATAACTTATATTAAGTTAAATAGCTATGTCTCGTGTACGGGAGCCTCCCTTGTGGGGATACCTCTGCGGACCTATGAGTCTGTGTGGTACCTCCGGGATCCCCATGTTTAAAACTTCATCTACCTGCCTCTATGCCTCTATGTCTTGTATTTTCGTATGCTCTTACCATAGTTTTATCTAGCATATTTTCAATTAGTTAGGTAAATGCATTGTATAGACTTATATTTTTAGGTCACCAAATTAAATCTTGTAAGTCCATAGATCACGAAATTGCTATG
This sequence comes from Chaetoderma sp. LZ-2023a, assembly GCA_034401795.1. Lineage (NCBI taxonomy): Eukaryota > Metazoa > Mollusca > Caudofoveata > Chaetodermatida > Chaetodermatidae > Chaetoderma > Chaetoderma sp. LZ-2023a. Next base: position 4,121,616 of record CM067367.1, read on the forward strand.
GACGGGCATACTGGTGACACAAATTCTTGGGATGAGACCATTGTGTTTAATGTTCGCGGCAATGGTCGCATGGCCCCACTGGAACGATTGAGTTCCACCAGCCTTAGGAGCCGTTTTTTGTTTCCCGCATGGCAGTCTCGTTCAAGGTCCATCACCCCGAGACCGGATGCTAACCAGCGTCATCACTCGTCGTGCACTTACGGTGCGGCGAGTCGACATAAGACATCGGAGTGGCCCGACACTACCCGGCGAGCTACAAGTGATGCCCGATGTGGGGCGCGAAGAACAACAGTAATAACGTGCAGCGACTCACGCCCACACCATATAGTGAGCTCTGTTCAATCCCATCTCCATTCAGCAAGGACTCCCTCGATCAAGAGGTAGCCTCATATGACAGATTCTCAGCACACATGCTCACTCGCTATGCCAGAGATTCTGCGGAAACCAAGAGGGACAGGCTCCTCGAAGGTTTCCACAAACAGGCGGCAGTGCGAGGGTCCGGAGGCATCTCTATTGGGCTGAGGAGATACTGAAGGGTGAAATAACATCCTACTGTGGTACCGTCTAGTCAGCATATTGTTCGGGCTGCTGAGATTTTTTATTTATCCAATCTCAGTAAGTGGACATGCGTGGTACGTCGATGACAGTCCACACCCAGGGAGCACGTCTCTGCAAACTAGTGATGGAGTTAGTTTGTCAGAGATGTCCTGCAGGCAAGGCCGAGGAAAACGGTCAAAGTTCGTATTCTGTTGGCAGATAGGTACGGATCAGACCGACGGTTGCCCCTGGGCATGAGCTCAGATGGTGATCGCTATCGACTGGGTCGCCGGCCGGTCGTCTTGATCATGTCAGTACATCTGTGTGATCAAGATGGCTCAATGTACAGTCAGGCCTTGGCAAGCGTTCGTATTGCGAGTCATGCCTCCTGTGATCAGAGGTCATGAAATGTGATTGTTTGGGAAGCAGGAGGAGGGTATGTGTGTGAGACGGTGTAACCTGTAACTTGCCGGACGTGCGGAGCAGTCTGGCGCCCAGGCACCCGTGGGGGCGGATGATCTGTCTAAGTACGATCTGCACAGGGCCTCTCAGCTAAAATGACGTCAAAGTACGATCTACGCGAGGGCCTTAGTTGCGATGCATCTAGCGGACATCGCCTCCGTGGTACGGTCTATGCGGGGCTACGGCCCCTTGCCAAGATGACCATATTGGCGCCAAATACTATGTTCGATCGGCTCGTGAGTCATCAGTATGCATCTTGACTCTGTACCAGATTATGTCCCCCTAACTTGGACAGGTCTTTATCTCAGGCATATACGGAAAGGTACCTGGCCTAGGCTGCATCCTGTGCGGGAAACTGGGCGTCCGTCCGTCGTGGCGGGGACAGTGAACCACACCGGGAAGGCCAAAGGGTACAAGTGATCAACAACTCCGCACTATAACCTGTTTTCGGCTGTTAGCAATGGCACGTGGTACGGTCTATGCGGGGCTACGGTCCCTTGCCAAGATGACCATATTGGCGCCAAATACTGTGTTCGATCGGCTCGTGAGTCATCAGTATGCATCTTGACTCTGTACCAGATTATGTCCCCCTAACTTGGACAGGTCTTTATCTCAGGCATATACGGAAAGGTACCTGGCCTAGGCTGCATCCTGTGCGGGAAACTTGGCGTCCGTCCGTCGTGGCGGGGACAGTGAACCACACCGGGAAGGCCAAAGGGTACAAGTGATCAACAACTCCGCACTATAACCTGTTTTCGGCTGTTAGCAATGGCACCTTTCGAGATGCCTCACAGGCGGGAACAGAATTTTATAACCATCTCGAACATCCGCAACAGGCCAACTCCATCAGGGCCGAATCGTGGACGACTCCGACAAAGACCCGACTATGGGCATATCTACAGCCCTTCAGACTACTATCGTTCGCCCGTGTCATCTATGGAGACAGTATGGCTGGGTGATAATCCACCACATAGACAACCTCCCACACCGCCCCTTCTAGCGAAACGCTATATTCAGGGGGAACACCGCGGAGTCATCGGGAGGAATTGGCACCACCATTTCGCCGGTATATTAGTCATGCCACATATCATAACCGTCAGCCATTTGCACCACCGCCATATGAGGAACAACAGTTCTCACCACGGGAGGAACGACCGCACACTCTCCACCGCAATCCGCCTTCCGTTCATAGACCCATGCCGGTCTATGGCTCAACAAACGGGGCAGACTCAGTAAATTGGTGTACACATGCCCTAGCTCCTCGGCATTGGCATCGACGGGAGACACCAACACCACCACCACCGGCACCACGACCAACTACAGTTCAATCATCAACTTCTCAGATACCCGCACCACCCAGATTTCAACCACTTCACTCTTCCCACGGTTTTGGCCGAATCATCCTCCCTCCCGAATTTAGCGGGGAGAATGACTGGACCAACTATAAAATTCAGTTCGAAATAATAAGTCGAACTAACCGCTTGGATGATAGACAAATGGGTGAGTATCTTGCAGCAAAACTTTCGGGAAAAGCCCTGCAAGTTCTTGCTGATCTGGGAACGGATTGTACACCCAGTTGGAACGGGCACTCACGGAGCAATTTGGTGACACAGCTCTCAGAGAAACTAGTTGTCTGCAACTTTAAAATCTTCGACGATGTGCGGGAGAAACTCTTCTTGAGTTAGCTAGCCGAATTCGGAAGCTAGTCACCCGCGCATATCCGAGCACCAATACAGAGGCCATACTTCACTTGCATCTCGATACTTTCATCGATGCATTAAGTGGTGAACCCACTCTAAAAGAAAAGCTATTTCTCGGCGACCACAGAAGTTTGGCCCAAATAATGGCAACCGCGGTTCGCATTGAGAACTTTCTAGAGTGGGAGAAAAATAACCGGTGCCAACTCCATCCTATCAATGAGATAGAGGGTGCAGCTATCGACCTGGCCACTAGTGCTCCCCGAAGATCAGCAACACCAACCGCACAAACACCACCACCATCAGATACGCAGAAGACCAGTCGGAAACAAGCGCCTGGAGATAAGGGGCCGTGCCCGCAAAGGAGGGTACAGCGGAGCCCCAGGGCGTGGAAACCAGCGCAACAACAACAACAATGGCAACATGAGAGAGCGGATAAACGAGATCAATAAGCAGATCTCCGCACTCACAAATTTGGTAACCACACTCAGCACCAAACTCGCCACCACACAGTTTAGGTCAGCAAATACTACCAGCACCGCACCCCCACCCCCACTGAACACCTGTTTCGGATGCGGTCAGCCAGGACATTGGAGGGAGCGGTGTCCTAACCGATCTCTCTCTATGATGCCTGCTCCAGACCGCAGCACACCGCAACCAGAGAAATAGTCAAACTCCTAAGGGTACCGAATCACAAAGAGCCACTTCAGTGCCCATATCCTTCTCCCGGCTCAACTGCGGCTTTCACGCACCAATGTTCAGTGACTAACGATCATCCACAGAAATCAGCTTTCACACCCACACCAAAATACACGGCTTTCAATATGGCCGTGCCTACGTTGACTCCCCCATCCGCAGCAAGGACATCCCCTTCTTTTTCCATACACGACAAACCTTCTTTCCTATGTAAAACGGCAGTAGTAGGTTGTAGTACCTACGCTGAAACACCGTTTTTGAAAGCACCACATCCTGCCACCAAGACACTAGATTCTCGGTGCCCAATCAGCATCATCTTCCGCATCCACAGACAGTAGCGATTCGGGAGAGACAATTCATTCCGCCTCATGGATTCGCAAGCGCCGACATAGACGGAGGAACGCACGTCTTTGGAGACCACGCTGAACATCCTATGAAGCATTGCCGGAAATGGCTTGCACAGGTGGAACTTATCTGTCATCCCATATGCGCTGCCGTCTATACCAATACTGCTCACACAGAAACAACAACAATACCACCACCATTGCGACCCCCCAGCTCCGTCTTCACCGCAGCCTACACCCCAGCAGAGACGACAGACTGGCCCATTCCTCACTCAGCCACCTGCAACCTTACGAGAATCAATACGGAAACAGTCAGAATATATACAGAATGATGCTGCTCCAACGCCATTATCACGAAAGCATCATTGGAAACTCTTCCGCAGGTTCATCGAAAGGTAATCTACAAATGTGCCTGTCTGTTTAGTGGCGTTTCTACTAGCGCCACCGTCGACACCGGAGCTTCTATTACAGTATTTAACCAGCGCTTATATGAGAGCATCCAACCTCATAAAAAGCCCCCCCCCCTGAAGTCTACAAATATTTACCTACAGACGGCTATGGGAGCAGAGGTACCCGTGGCCGGTGTAGTTAATTTAGTCATTCAAATAGAGGAGATGTAATTCATTCAGAGAGTTGTCATCGCCTCCATTAATAACGACGCCCTACTTGGCTCTGATTTTCTCAGTGCCAGTGAAGCCATCATACACAACAGGAACTCGACATACACGGCCGACGAATACCTCTCGGACCAGCATCGTCATTATGCGATACGTGTGCGGTAATACTATCAAGTACTGTCACGGTTGAGCCAGGACAGGAACGGATCCTATAGGCCACCTTACCACAGTTAGGAAGCAACACACACATCGCCATGCTGGAACCCGACCCTCATTATATGATCGCCTCACAGTGCGCAAGTCCCCGCATAATAGTGGACACCACTGATAAAGGGAAGATACCCTTTAGAGTGTTCAATGGTACCGCAGATCCCATCACTCTGGAACAAGGAGTATGCTGCGGTCATTTAGTGGACATAATTTCACTGGAAACACCTGCACCTTCTGATACAACACGACCGGTCACTGATGATTTACCCGAACATCTACACGATTTATATCTGTGTGCCACTGTTGGATTACTGCAATCACAAAAACGAGAAATTCGGAAACTACTACATAAATATCGCGATAATTTTTCCTCTAGAGATATAGATCTCGGAGAGACTCATCTCGTATGACACTCCATTGATAAGGCAATAATCGCCCCATACGACAACCGGTACGATGTCTTCCCATTCACAAAGAAGCGGAAGCATACCAACAGGTAAATGACATGTTGCGGACGGGTATTTTCGAACCCTCAGCTTCTCCATGGGCTAGCCCTATAGTGCTAGCAGGCAAAAAGGACGGAACCTTGCGGTTTTGTATCGACTACCGCCGCCTTAATGATCCTAAGGAATCGGTAACACCTTTACCCTCCACGGCTAAATATTATTACCAACAGTTCGAAGAATGTCAATTAATAAATAATGTTCTGTACATTAATGACCGTTCGGTAGTTCTGGAAAGTTATCGAGAACTTATATTGAAACAACTACACGATAACGCCAGACATTTGGCCGTGGAAAGGACTCTTGCCCGTATCAAACTGAGATTCCACTGGATCGGGATTCACGATAGTGTCAAGGCATGGGTTGCCAAATGTATCCCGTGCCAAAGACGCGCTGTTGGCCAACACCATATCGCACCATCACAAATTAAGATTGTTGGTGCACCGTGGGAGCGAGTGGCTATCGACGTGCTCGGACCCTTGAATACGACGGATGACGGAAATAAATACATCCTCGTATTACAAGATTATTTTACGAAGTGGGTAGAAGCATTTGCTTTGCCAGACCAAGAGGCATCCACCGTAGCGGAGGTCTTGGCCAGCAATGTGTTCTGTTGCTTTGGTATGCCTTATGAGTTGCACTCCGATCAAGGAAGTAATTTTGAGAGCCGGCGCATATCAGAGCTCTGCAAATTATTACATATCGTCAAAACAAGGACAGCTCCATACCACTCCCGGAGCGACGGGATGGTAGAGAGATTCAACAGAACTCTCGCGGAGATGCTTACCAAGGAAACACACCTTGGTTGTAGAGATTGGGACCTACGGCTCCCGTATGTGCTCATGGCTTACTGCACTTTGGAACATTCCAGCATGGTGTACACCCCTGCTCGGTTAATGTTAGGCCGTGAATTAGCCTTACCTCTGGATCTGGCCATGCCACGAATACCAGGGGAGAAAAATTCACCATCTCTATGTCGAACTCTTGTGGCAAAGGATAGAACAAGCCCATGAGTTAGTGAGAGAAACACTATCCACTGCACACCGGCGGCAAAAGACATGGCACGACTGGAGAGTGCAGGGAGACCCATATGAAGCAGGAAGAATGGTTTGGGTACACAATTCACGACGGTCTGCAAACGTGCCAAGTAAACTGAGTTACCAGTGGAAAGGCGCCTATGTCGGTAGTAGGTAAGACGTAGGACGTGACCTACCGCATCCGTGCTTCGGATAGCCTGACCTCAGTCATCCACTTCGATCGACTTAAACCTTGTGTCAGTGACGACCCAGCACCAGAGCTCAGACTGTGCGTTTCTCATGACACCGGTACCCAGACAGATATCTCTGTGGAAATTAGTATTCCCATGGTCAGCATAGCGCACCACGGTGCTAGTTTAGCCCCAGTTCTACCAAGCCAGAGCGTGGGTGAACAAGCGGCTAACGCTGACGACGATGACGAAATACATACTCACCCTCTCCATTCTCAGCGTGGGTCTACTAGATCTGGGAAGTCGTATCGGAAGAATTTTGTGTTTGTTTTGTCCAAGGGACCGGATGGAAAAGTCGTTCCTCCGATCTCTTCCCATTCCTACCCACTTCATGCTATGCCCCCATTATAGAGTTACCACAAGCGGAAGCTGAGGCTGACCCAAGCCATGTTTCCTATGGGGTGGTACATATGGTGAATAGCATGGAAGTGAAGAGGCTGGATGAGGCCTTGGCGTGTCTAGAACCACAGAACCGTACAACAAGGTGTACCTGACCAATTCCCGAAATCGCGAAACCACAATCACCGCAAGGGACACCCTCTCCAATAGTCCCCACCACCGTCATCACTCCAATTCGCGTCACTTATCTACGCACCAAGTTCGGACATCACCAGCCCAGTCCAATTCACTCGTCATCTGTTGACCGTCAATCTTCAGGTATGAGAGAGACTGCTGGAACAGAGGAGGTGGCATCCCGCACCACACCGACCAACATTACCCCCCGCGCTGGGCAGGGAAGCAGCCTGTTCAGCAGACTCTCGGCTCAAATTTTCCCGGTGTCTAAAAACTGCGACAGGACACCAACTGTCGTGTAATGGGAGATGACCACATCCTTCTATCCAAAGGCCGCCCCATCCAATAGGCCTACCATACTCCCCCATGAACAGTCAGAACATCACACAACAGACAGAACGTCAACACTTACAAAGAACACACCTGACTTCAAGACTGGATGCGTCAATTCATCATTGCGCCTACACTTGCTCAGTTATACTCAGCGCAACAGAAACATTCAACATTGGCAACAACAGCATTTAGCAGCACCTACCGGTCTTAATTAATTACCGATAGAGACATAAATATTCCCGCAACAAATCCCTCCCCGCACAAATTGCGGGAGAAGTAATACCTCCCGCAAACTACACCTCCCGCAAATAACAGCAGACTTGGCATTCACCAGCGTGGAAAACTGGAATGCGCCAACTTCGCTTATAACATTGGCATCATACAGCAGCCTGGACATCCCGACAACAGCATTATCATCAACAGACAACGACCAACAAATCTCCCGCACACACCTTCTTATCCAGTTACGGGAGAACTGATCAAATGGATAACAGGAATGCACCACATCCATCTACAGTATGCGTCACGGGAGAGACGCTTGTCCAGCGTCCTCCCCTACCCCTTTTTCCCGACGTCATACGGAAACAGCTAAACTACATACTTCATCTGCGGGTAATAACAGTCAATATTATTAAGAGAGCAAGATGTCCGCATTGTCGTCAGTCACGAGTAGGACTTTGCTACCGAAAAGTTGAAATCGACAATGGTTTGATCAAAGTTATGACAGCATCCAATAGGTCATCTTCACTCTAAAGTAACTCTGTCTCACCCACGGGCTCGGCCATTACAGAGTGAAATACCCTCAGGGTTCGATAAAGTTGACATTCACGCCGCAACCCTCCCCTCCCACACTTAGCGGCCATAAATGCGTCACCATCACCACAGCGCAAGTACCATTCACAGAGAACCAGTCACGCATAACAGATTCAAATCACCAACATGGCAGAAACACAGACACTCAGGTTGACTGTATTCACAATCTCCGAATGACGGCATTGTAATCGAAATTATTGTGTCACACATGTTTGCGAGTTGTACTGTAATTTAGCCATTACTAAAATGGTACAAATGTGTTTGGTCTAAGCCGGAACGGAGCTAGTTCTACCCATCAAGGAGAATGCTTGGCCAGCCCTCCCGCTCGGAAAACACAGCTATCTTGATCTACCGCATGAATAGATCTGTTTAAACCACGCATAAAAATTACTTGCAACTTTACTGTTAAATTTTTGATTAAGCGCACAACTGCTCTACCGTGCTACAAATTGTTAGCGCACGGGCCGGTAAAGTGGCATAAGAAATCTAACACTATAATTACAAAGACGATTTCAAAAATTCTCTTCCGTGCGTTCCAGTCCATAATCAACCCGGGCTGGGAACTACCTATTACAGAAATATACCCAAGACGCATGTTAAAGAACTCGCGCAAATATGGGACATTATAGAAATCTTGATGTAAAATATATTTTTTCATCTCTCGCCTCTGCAACAGACTACACCTCAGCAACACCATGATGACCATCGCCATAGACAGCATACACGGTTCCGATCAACACATGCTTTTTAGAGCCACGTGACATTTATTACTATTT